>OY759178.1:9573873-10033683 GCA_963662085.1 Eupithecia inturbata | reverse complement strand
AAGTACTTTTGTTTAGCGGGAAACTATTGTCGAATGTTGGAGACTTACAAAGGGAATACCTATCTACGGTTGGAGATTTATTTCTTCTTTCTGCAAACAAAACGAAAGTAAACGGACATTGACATAATTGTATCGGAGCGGATGCAGAGCCATTTCATTTAGGTACTTAAGTACCTAGTGAGTGAGATATAATATCAGGTTGCCCGCGCCAGCGGTAATTCAAAATCATCTCTGGAAAGCGCCACAAGACACAAACAGTACCTCTCGCAAGCAAGGCGCTCTGTCTGTACCGTGCAAACGTTTATGACGAATTGAACCCTGGAAATGTAGTGATTATTACGCTTCTCTACAGAATTATTCTAACTGAATAGTCCAAGGCAGGTTCTGCTACGTTGCGTCGGATCGTCCGTTTCCGATGGAGGTCGCAGACGATGCACGGGGGTGAGATCAGCCAGACATTTTCTCCTGTGCTTTGGAGATGGGAAGTCGAGATCAATAATATCCGTCAAGTGCGAGAGTGACTCGCGCGCCGAGATGGTTTCGAACGTTTGTCAAGTATACCAATATGTACTGTAGGTACCGGTAAAAGACTTTGCTATTTAATTCATACCCAAAATTTAAGGTAGGTACCTACAATTTTGGGTATGTAGGTACCTACCTTCTTTTTGGGTATTTTGGGTATTCAGATGGATCGGTTTGCAAACTTCGGAGTAAGTAGGTACCTATAGGTAGGTAATGGTAAAATTTTTGACTTAAAAAAATTTCGAAAAGTAGGTATGTAGGTACCTAAAGTTTAAAATATAGAAACCGATATTTTTTATTTAAATATTTGTGGTAGCCTTTTGAAAATGATTCTCCTCTCGTTAACAAAGAACACTGAAACGTAAAAATTAAAACAAATATTAGTGCCCTTAATGAGGGCTTTTTAATATGACCTTTAAAGAAAGTGGTAGCCATAGTCTAAAATAGATGACGCTGTATGAAACTCAAGTGTCAAAAATATGCCAAATAAAACAGAAAATTATTTTGTTTTTTATTTTATGACACTTTAATAATGACACCTGACTTTTGTGCAGTGTCAAAATAAAAAGTATGATTGAAGGATGACACGCAAAATCGTGAAGCGTTCCACATTTTTTTGTGTAATATTATTTATTGATCATATTTTATTCTTCGAAGTTTATGACACTCCGACACAGACACTGGCAGAGTCGTAGCGAAAAGCAAGCGGCGCCAAAATAAAAAGATGTTGAAGTTAGTTGATTTTTTTTAAAGATTGCATTAAAAGCTTCGAAAAAAAGTATAGTGTTAGTTTTATTTTTCAAAACGTCCGGGTTCGATTTCCGACCTGAGTACCTACAAGTTTTTTTTTTAAATAAATGAATGCAGTTTTTATTTTTACTAAAATCGATGACATGGTTCCTAAGAAGAGATCTTCGTATGTCTTATAGTTTCAGAATCTCCCATACTGACCGCTCTAAATGTGCCACCCTGTATACTTACCTTTGGGTAGTAGGTACTAGTATGTATGGCTTTATATAGATTTTATTTAGCGTCAAATAGGACACTTCAAAAATACATTGTTTGGACAGAGAAGGTTACTAATGAGGAGGTGCTGAAAACAGTCAAGAAGAAATGGTTTTTGATGCACATCATCCAAAACAGAAGAGGAAGAATGATTGGACATACCTAATCAAGAAGCTTATATCTTGTTAGAACACTGGAGATTACGCCTAGAACTGTAGAATGAAGCCAAGTTCATTCACCCCTAGTTATGTTTTCCGTTCCTCTCACACTTAATATGAAATTGCCATGTTAAACACAAAATATCCTAATCTAAGCGGGTGACGAACCAACATTTCGCAATGTAAGGGAACCTACCATGGGCTCTACTATGTGTTTTTAGATGATTTTAGCAGACAAATTACACACGCATCAATTATCAATAAAAAAACAGCATATTTATCATAAAAAAACAGTACTGCACTTTCCCTGATTCTTAGTAGCTGCAATTTTATTATTATAGTAACACCCAATTTGAGACTATGGCCGTTCTGTCAAAGAGTTTCTGATGCTCGGAATGTTTATTTACATTTTTACGAAAGTATTCTTGCTAAATTCGAAATTGTAAGAATGTATTGTGTTGTGCAAAATTGTAGAAGTGTTTGGAAACCAAATCCTAACATCAAGTTTCACATGTAACTGTTTATTTACGCTATTATCCGTATCTAACCATGTTCATACATTTTTACGTTCGAATCATATAAATCTTCAACAATTATTAAATTTTAGTGTCGTGAGTCGATCGATTATTGATATACTTATTTTGTTTTGTACTTTTCGTATCATATTCCTATAGTTTTATTAGAACAATTTACATAAGTAGGGTGACCATTAACACTGGCCATTGAGATTTTCTGAGTAAAGAAGGATACATTGTGTACTTTACATAACATTATTATGTTCCAAAGCCATAAATATTATAGTGTTGCACTTATTAGAGAACCCTGATCCGCTATGTAATATTGTGATTAAACTAGGTACTTATTATTATCCGGACATAGGCTTTCAATACAGTTAGTAGTGTTGTTGTGTTTATTGTGTAAAATATGCCCAGATGGGAACAGTAGTAATAAAATATCATTCATGTTTATATTTCAGCTTCTCGAAAGACGTTGAAAGATGAAATACTTGGCTATCAATTATACCATTAAAGGGTAAATTTTATTTATCGGCCAAAATATGCAGCTTACATTTTAAAACGGATGACTATGACCCAGAAAGACCAAGACACCTTCTAAATAGTGCTGCACCATTTTTTGTAATCATTATGTACCATTTTATAATCATTTTATACCATTTTATAATCATTATGTACCATATTGCCGTTTTTCATTACAAATTAATAAATTTTATGTGATATGTTTCGATCTTACCTTTTAGTTTATTCTTCATAAAATTACGTAAACCGTAAGTATGTATCCTAAATTTATGATCCAACGTGGTCACTCTAATGAAAGAGACAAAAGACAAAAGTGACGTCATTCAAGGTCATATAATTTTGCTTCAAGGCTTTGTTTGCATTGCAATCTCCAGTGGACGTAATATACGACATGACAACTTCATAAACAATTATTATTTTTTAAATTTCATTATTTTAACAGGCAGGACTAAAAACGCTGTAACAACATTGCATAGAAGGAAAAGCAGAAGGAAGATGAGGAAGCTGGAAGGGGAATATCAAAAATGAACTTTATGAGTTAGATCAAGGAGAAAGTCGCTGCCATGACGTGTCGTATAAAGAAGTAAAAGAGACCGCAACGGAAAGAGAAAAATGGATGAAATTGCAGCATTGCACATGCAAGAGCTAGGGCTCTTTAATCTAATCAATTACACTAATATTATAAATTGCAGCATTGCACACGCAAGAGCCAGGGATCTTTAATTTAATCACACTAATATTATAAATTCGAAAGTTTGAAGGTATGGATGTTTATTACCTGTTCACGCCCAAACTACTGAACGCATCGGGCTAAAATTAATAAAAAAATACTTGAAACTACTTTTTCTCCCATATATCAGTTCCCATGGGATAACAATAGCGTCTAAACGTTTCCACAGAAACAAAGCGTGCGAAGCCGTGGGCAGAAACTAATTTATAATAATATTTCTATGGGCTTTGCCCTATCATAGCTAAAATTGGCAGGTATTTAATTTACCTATTGCTCTTGGTATAATCACAAAGTACTTTTGTATAACGGGAAAGGTGTACCTAATACCCACCTATCCTAGATACTTTCTTTCTACCACTTACTTTCGATAGGACTACCTAAGTATGTCCCAAGTACCTACATAGGTACCTACGTACAGTATATACTCACCGATTTCCGAGTGCCTAATTTACGTTTTATTCAGGTCCTTCACGTGACGCTGCAAGAAGAGACAGAAGTATCGCCGTAGGTACCTACCTACCTACTAAGGGCAGGTAGAGTTCTAGTGAGGTACATACTACATAAGTCAAAGATCCTTGTAGCCTTAACATCTTTGATAAGTATAGGTAAGGCTATTTTTTTTTTCTCGTAAAAACGCATGCGATGCCTATAACGCGCCGTGCCATGTTTACCTGCGGATATTTAGGGTCACCTAAATTCAAAACTAAATATTAAAAATATTAATATTTATGTATATTTACTTATTGGTATTCTGAAAAAGTATTTTTTTTTTTGGTTCTACCACAATTTTCCATCAATGTTATATAATTATGCCATCTATGTTTGGCCTTATTATACCTAGGTAGTATTATTATATATTGTAAGGGCAACATTGAAATTCAGATTTTTTGCGTTTAATCATTATAAACACAAAGTTTCCTTTTCTCCTTAGATGTTAACTAAGTATGATGACGATTGATGTAGCGCGGGCGAAGGTCCGCCTGCGGCGCAGGAGGTTGCGGGGTCGATTCCCGCCTTAGGACAAATGTTTGTACGATCTGTTCCTGGTGTTCTGGGTATTTTCTAAGTATAATAAAAAAATATTATCTATATAATGCATTATATTATGTGTATCAGGCATTTAGTACCCATAACACAAGATCTGCCTAGCTTGGGGCTAGATGATGCTGTGTGGGTTATCTAGCATTATTTATTTATTTGTCTAATTATAGATTGCGCTTTTAATAAACTTAATTCAGAAGAAAAACAATAATGGTCCTTATTAAACTAGCGAAACAAAAATTTGACATACCTACTACTTTTAAACAAGTAATTCGTAACATTCGTAAATCCTTAAAAATAGCTTTTATAAATAAAATACGTGGCCCTTACAAACGGGCTACACTTTTCTGCAATTTGTGGCTGCACTAATTGGCAACTAATTGCCCGGCCATTACAAAAATTTTGCTCGAACACTGATTTCCGAACAATCTATGGCCGTGCCATGTGTTGCGTTTATGACGGCTATAGGGTGGCTCATGATGATGCAGACTCTTACGGGCTACACAAATCGGCAACAATGGCTGACGAAATCACACTTGTCGCAGCGGCTTACATTATTTTAAAATCAAAAAAGAACTTTACATACCTTTATTAGACCATGAGAAAAATTCCACATGATTCAATGTAACATTAATAAATATATAATATAAGTAATAATCATTTAACTTTCTTTGATTAGTCTAGGTACATGATTTAGGTACTCATTTTACCGTAACAAAAGCAAAAAGACTTTTTTTAGTGTGGAGGAATCCATATCAAATGCGTTGACGGGTTTGTCGCTTCTGACAAGATGGCGGATCCGAGCGCGACGTGATTTTAGATATTAGTCCTTTAGAGTATGTACGTGACTAGAGTCTAATAAAAATATTGGTAGTGCGTTTTCGGAGTACTGGCCCCTGTTAGCCGCTTACAACTTCATTCTTGTCATAACGCCGCCATCACTAGGACTCCTGCCTCCACGCGATGAAGGCTATGGATGTTATAAAACTACCTATAATCCATAGGATAAAGTATGTATAAGACAGGGTAATGCAGGGTAGGAGCGCTAGTATGCATACCTATGCAATTTTGAATTTATAGTATTATTTATTACATTTAACTATTTTAATTATTATGTACCTACTACTTACCTACCTACGTATTAAGTAAGAATGTAGGTAGTTATGTGCCATGACTAGACCTGTAACAATTTTACCATTATAATAGAATCTGAATCATAGCGCTCCTAAAATTTTTACACGACTGCCTTATGTGTGCTATGATTTCAGTGGTTTAAATATTTGGGCAGTTCGATACTTTTCGTGACAGATTTCCTATTATTAATGTTTCATAGCGCCTTCCTCCTTTTAGCGGGCTGAGGACCGACACATTAATATAATTACCTATTATCACCGTAAACAGTCGTAGGTATAGAATCAAAGTCAGCAATCTATAAAATTTGACATAAATTACTTATTGATATGGCCGTTTAGGGAATTTAAAATAAAATGTTTAAAATAATGCGGCAATCTTTGGTAGGTACCTAGTTTAGATTCAAACCCGGCCTTTTGGGTCCGTCAACCAATCACAGGCATCCAAGCGGGCGCGTGATCTGTCTGAGTGCGTCGTCGGTTGAAATTTTCATACAAGTGTGTATCTGTGTTTTTATTGATTTATAATTGTTTGTGTGGTGCAACTAAATAGTTTTAGCGAAAGAACGTGTGTTCACTTATCATTGCACAGAAGATGAATTCTCTAAAGATTCTAATTTGGTGGCTTCCGTTGTTTCTATATCATCGTTGCTGATGGATGCGAAAGGCAAAATAAAAATTGTATTCTCATTGGAAGATGTTCAAAATGGTTGTTGGGAAATCAAGATGTCAAAAGTATTGAGCTGGTCACCGGACACTCATACATCTCCACAACCTATGGTCCACTACTAGACCCAGGCCTCATACCTGCCTGCTGATAACTTTTAATTTGTTCAAACACGGCAATCTGTCAATAGTTGGGAGGGATCAAACAGGGCGATGTGCATAATGTTTGGTAACAAATACGGCATTCTTTCATTTTTATTTTTAGTATCAAAGCCGGCATTCTGCAAAATTATTATCTATATTATATATGCTATATAAAATTATTATTGATTTACTACACGTATTATCCAACTATTTTAGATATGATTGTAAAATTATTTTCAAAACAGACATATTAAAACGCTTTTATTGAATTGCCAAAATTCACCCCAAGTACCTAGCTGATTGCCGCTTTTGATTCTATAAGTACCTACGACTCACAATGATTTGTCTAGTAGGTAGGTATCCTTAGACTAAAATAGACAAAATGTATAATCGAACGAGCAAACCGCCTCGAACAGCAAATGAGGCGCCGCATCTGGATACCTGCAAGCAACATTACGGCTTGCCGACATTTCGGACACTATTTCTTCGGACACTTTGTCCGAAATGTCACATTTTAATTTTAATATTTTCTTTACTGATGTTTCGGACATCAATGATAAACGCTGTTTTGTACAGTCAGACGATTTCAATGATACCTTAAACATATAAATCAGTTTAGCCGTTTGGATGATACGAGTTAATTATGTGGGTTTGTAATATTCTCTATATTACAAACCCACTTAGGTACATAAATAAATACGCATCTTGGCAGTTAGGTAATAAAAATAAGATGAAAGATTTGCTCAGGTACAGTACGAGCGAGAGAGACCTAATGCATAAACTAGATTTCAATGAAAAGAAAAGTCACCCTCTCTATCCCTTTTATTTGTATGGGGCTCTCTCGCTCATTTGCTCAAACGAACGGCCGATGAACAGTTCCTAACCATTCGTCACTTAGTCAAGGTCTGTTCAAGTGCAAGCAAGTAAAGTGAAAAAAAGAATGTGGTAGTTTTTGTTGTTTTTTGGAGGTAAGTTAAAAAACATTCAACTGATTTTTAACTGAGTATAATAACAGTTAAGAAAGTCGATAGATTAAGACAATTAGGTACTTATGTTTATTAATTTTAGTCTTTTCTGTATTTTTTCCCTTATTTTTGTTAATTACGCTTTTAGGCTAATATTCTAAATAGTACCTAAGTACTAGAACTATGTCGATCGCTCATTTTTCGTGACCTGTTCGATCGCGACTCGCGACCCACAAGCTGAAGTGATTCGATCAAAAAGACTAGATCGTTTCGCGGGCCACGGGTCTTTCTAAACTTAAATTCAATAAGTTTATACCTTATTTCGTACACATAAGGTTCATTTTACTAATAATCTAATATCATTCAATCGTGAACGACAATTGAACGTCGAACGAACGAAAAGAGTCTTTTTAAAACTTCAATTCAATTTGTTCTACCATAACAGCTACGAAATAAAGTTCATTTTTGTTTTACATACATATAATAAGATATCATTCAATCACTATCGTACGGGTCGCGATCGAGTCTCCGTGATCCAATTAATCGTGTATTTTGCCATACAACTATTAAAATTTTAAGCTGATTGTACAAAACAGCTTCAATATTTTGATGGTGTCCGAAACGTCAGTAAATAAATTGATTAAATTGAAAAGTGTCATTACGGACAAAGAGTCCGAAATGATTGTGTCCGAAACGTCAGCAAGCCAACATTACGCATTACATTAAGTTGTAGTTAATAATAATGTGCATTTCATGATAAGCCAGGTATGTAGGCGCGAGTGTTGTGCCTGGTTGTGCCTATGGACGCTTGTAGGTAGGTAGGACACAATCGATTCCAACGAACTCTTAAATTCTAATTTGATCGCGACCGTAAAGCACTTTTGACTATTTTTACGTGTTTTCTTTGTAGTACTATCTGCTAAACCCTGTACTGCTGTTAATTCTGTATACCTTTGCAGGTGGTAGTTATTTAAACCTACTTTACAATACCTATATATATCTATCACCACGAAATGATGTTTAAGCTTAACAGAATTCCAATGATTTCACAATGAAATTTTGTATAGGTACCTACTTACAGATAGTTCTAGACCTGTAATAAAGTACAACATAACATACAAACTTACTTTTTATCACAAAAATCAGTTGCCATAGAACCAGTTTCCATAGAAACAACGCGTGCGAAGCCGCCGGCAGAACCTAATAATATGTATTATAATCCTCTTCGTATATTGCATTTAGTGCAATATTTTCCCTCTTAACTCTCCTTTTGAGGGCATTTCCTGTAAAAAAATTCAAACAAATCAGTTTCATCAGCTTTTCTACAAAGCAAAAATATTATTAAAAATATGATTAAAAATATGATTTTTAATCCCACTCATCTTACCTAAATATAGGTAACAATAAGTGTAACAGGTTCAATTCTGCGCATTGAAGTTTTTTTTGTGCACAGCGTTACTTTATACCTATGAGGAAACTGGTTAAATGCATGACAATCGCGAACGAAGTCGCGGGTACAGCTATACTATAAATTCGAAAGTAACTCTGTCAAAGTCTACTTGCCGCTGGGGTAACGCACACAATCTGTCTGTTACGTTTTCACGCCTAAGCGGCTGAACGGATCTCAATTAAATTTGGCAGGGTAAATGGTATACCAGGGATGGACATAGGGTACTTAAAAAGCGCGTGCGAAGCCGCGGGCGGGCACCAGCTAGTATTAGGGTAGGTGCACCTGTTCGCCGACCAAATCTCATTGCAATGCTGGCCAGGTGAGATAAGCGAACTCTAAATTTTGTTGTTTGGTTTTACTCACCAATTTGGAATCCACGGTGTTGGGTCGTGGTCATGCTCACCAGTGACAGGTCCAGCCTGCCCCGTCCCTGATAAGAAAGCGGGCAGGGCATCTATCGCTGTAGCAGCGCGCAGCGTACAGACGCGGTGGTTCCTCTGGTACGTGTAGCCACATAAAAGTGGCCGCTACGTGAGAACCACCTGCTCCCCTCATAATAAAGTTCAAATTCAACAGGCTACAAACTCAAAAACAATTGAATTATTAGCCCGGATCACGTTCCGTAAGCGCTGCACTGCTCGTACACGGCTCGGCCAGCAAGCGTATTGGTACAATGTTCGCGATACCTAAATTTAAATAGTAAGTACTCAGAATACTACAGCGACAAACGCGTGTTTAACGTGTCAATCTATACGTTTTTTTGTGTGCCTACAAATAGTTCCCTCCCGAAAGGATAAACTGATTCTAATTTCAGTGGGGGTACATCTAGAACGTTTATTTAACACGCGTGTGTTTACATTTTCAATGATGGCATTCATCTAGGTACCCGTTGTCGAGCGGTAACTTATACAACTCTCCTATTTCATAATAGGTCTTAAAACAAAGGAATTAGGTACTGTTTTTGGCTGACCAAAATCAAAACGTAGTAAGGGTCATTTAAAAACAAGATAGGTACGTCAAGTGCGAGTGAGACTCGCGCGCCGAGGATTTTGAACTTTTGCCAATAGATCACGTTTTTTGTATGGAAGCCTCTTTTAATTTGGATATATATTTTATTTTTATTATTTTCTGTTATAGCGCCAAAAGAAATAGGTACCTACACGTTCTCTGAAAATTTCAAGTGTATTAACTCTACTTGAAGATTGGGTTAGCAAAAACACCTTGTTCACTTTAAATCAGGTATAATAATCGTATTCTACAAATCATATAAACATTCGACTGTATCGTCGAATGGTTAGAACAAGAATAATCAATCATACATAAGATTCATTAACCGAGCTCGAAAGCTCCCTATGTTATTGTTAACCGCCGGTAATCTGACTCCGCTCGTCCTGGGGCCCCAAATTCCGAGCGTTGGAATGCGGCGCGCGGCGGCGGCGCACAGTGGATCGAAAAAGCCCTTCCTATAGATATAGAACTTTTTTTTCTAAACATGATTTTTCTTATTGGAAACCAAGACAGAATCTTATTAGAAGCCCAAACTATATCATATTTTATGAACCTAGGTGATAATGACGCAGAAAAGATTTTTTGAACTTTAATTTGTATGGAGTAAAACATGAAAATCGATATTTTTCGGCTCTCGTGCGAGTGCCCGTTATTTCCTCCGGCATAAATAATGTTCCTATTTTTTACTATCTTTTGACATACAGCACATATGGGGCACTCGATGGACTTCAGGTGAAAAAAAATTAAATATATTTTTAAATTTTCATTTTGCATTTTATTACAATACAAGGTACATTACGACCTAAAAATAATATTTCAACTCACCTAATTATTGTTACAGTTTTAATGCAATATTTCACCAGCCATACTTTATAATTTTACCTGATAATTCCATATTATATGGTGGTTTTATGATATTTAGCCGTTAAAGACGATACCTATTGTATATTTTTTTGTTAAATTTACAAGGGGCCATTAAGTTAGGTACTCGACCTTATCATTGTTACAAAATTTACTGCAGAGGTTTACCTACTTATCTTAAACTACCTGCTAACCCGTCACTTATGATTGTATTATTATTCTAAGAATTCCTTAAGCCCCTTTGCTTTGTTATTAAAAATGGATGTTATTTAAGTAGGTACTTACCTAATTAACAATTTGTCATTGTCTAGTTTTTTCTAGTAGTCGTTAGCCGGTATGAAGTAAGTATAAATATGGAGGGTTCTGAATATTTTTTTAGTTAGGTATATTAAAACTTACTACGTAAAACATCTGTGAAATTTCGAGTTAAAAATGGAAAAGCATAGTGTGGTGACCAATCTGGATCTATTTGTGATTCTAAAACAGTCTGGCAAGCTTGGAAACTATTTAAAACTGTTAGAAAGTGTTAAATTTCAGTTGAATTTGAGTTTATCTGAAGTAGATACAGACACTCTCCAAGAATTCTGTCGAAGGTTTAGTCAGTCTGTGATAAAAAGATGGAAATCTGCAAAATGTAACACAGAAACTTTCAAAAAACACTATACAGATTGGTTGGAGCAGAATATCGAGTGGCCAACTTGTGTACGTGAAAATATACGACCACAACAGCTAAATACTGCAATTCAAGAAACAAGTGAAGCTGGCGAATTGTTTTTACCCTCTCCGAGTACATCAACTGTTGGAACATCAACGAAAACGGCTCCCAGTCCGCGCAAACCTTTCACAGAACTTGGAACAAAACAAAAGGTACGAAGGATTGAAAATTATAATTATAAAGGCCGAGAAAGTTCAGAATTGGCCTTTGCTTTAATTGCTAATATGAAAAATGAGGGTAAAGATATTTTGGCAGCAGCCATAGATCATATTCTAAAGAATCCAAAAGAGGCGGAAAAAATCGTGGAACAAGCAAATGAAAAAAATAAATGTGTTTTCACCCCTACCAAAGCGCTCGGCTTATTACAGTCACTTAAACTATCAAAGTGGCAGTATATAACGTTGAGAGAATCTGCCATTCAAGAAGGCATTACAAATTTGTATCCATCATATTACAAAGTGCAGCAAGCAAAGATGGATTGCTTTCCTCCGAAAGACGCAATCACTGTTACAGATACAATGGCCAAAGTAGCTCTTCAAGCACTCCTTGATATAACTGTTAAAAGAATAATAAAAAGTTTACCTGACGAGATTACAAACCAATCAATGATATTAATATCGAAATGGGGATTTGATGGTGCCTCAAGTCAGAGCACATTAATTCATTGATCCAGAAGACACAGATTTTGACACAGATGCTGATATGGATGTGTCTTTTAATATGTTCTAATTGTTTTACAGAAACTTTGTAACTTATATGTAGGTACATAATACGTGTTTTTTAAATAATTATTGTGTATGATAACTTGTTATATAGAAAAATTTGCGGAACTCTTAAAAGTACCTATTTGACTTGGAATGGGACCTCATAGTCATAACATTATCGCATTGTTATAAAATGTCAGCAAATTTGTGTATGAAGGCTCATATCCTTGTGTTAATTTTAAAGCGATTTGAATTAAAACCTAAGGTTTTTATGTCGTTATTTAGGTTTATTGATTAATCGCGTCAAAAAGAATTTTCATAAGAGGGTGCTATATATATGTAGAAGTGGGTGTCAAAGGAAAGCAAAGGAAAGGTTTCGGTTTGAACATTTAAAATACATTACCTTGTAGATAGATATTTTTATTATTTTATTATTATCAGTCGTCAAAAAAATTAGGTAAGTAACACCACACCGTAATACACCGTTTAAAATAATTATGTTTTTATTTATCTATCCTTTTCTTGACATGAACCAGCTACCTGTTACCTGAGTGATAGATAAGAAGCGTATTACCTGCGTGCGCTCCTAACTTTTTATATACCTAGGTACATACCTAACGTTTATAAAGTAGTTTTTGGCTTTAAAAATCACGGATTTTTGGCGCTTATGACTATTTAGTCCATTTTTCAACATCTACCCAGTATACCCCATCTAAGTACCTAGTTCTAGCCCAATGAAATTTTCAGTGTTTTTTTCGTGAAAGCCAGTAGTTTCTGAGATGTAGAAAAAAAATATAAGTGAAATATTTTTTTTTTGAACCATTTAATGTCAAAGCTAATATCAGATAATGAAAAAAAATTGACGTACCTATAGTTTTCTTATTTGGATTTTTATATATCTAATCTGATTGGTAAAAGGTACAAAAGGCGCACTATTGATCTTGTTTTAAAAAAGGCAGGGGTAAAAAGGCAGTAGGTAGGTAGTTTGGCTGCAATTGCGAAGTTCAGGATGTTATTAGATTTTGGGAAAAAAATTAACATAGTCCAAAAAATTACCAAAGTCCATAAATTTTGTACCACTAAATATCGCAGAACATATCCACGACCACCCCTTTAGATAAACAGTGTAGGTATAAAAAAATATCTATCTATGTAATAAAAAAGTATATGTATTGGTAGGTACTAGACCTACCCATAACACAAGCTCTGCTTACTTTGGGGCTAGATGATGCTGTGTATACCTAATGCTGGAGCATTAGGTATTAATATTATTAAAAGAGGTTGACTTCAAGACTGAAGACAACAGAAAGAAACTACCTATGTTGAACGTAATTCTCATAGGACAGGACATGAATATGTAGGTACCTACTTAAATTGATAAACAGGTGAAATTTGAATACTTAGTAGGATAGCTATAAATAGTAGGTATAGTATACCTTAAGGATAATGCCCAAAAATGTATGTACCAAAAACCCGGAATCGATTAAAACGATTTATGTTGGGCAAGGTAGAGTAAACATACTAGTTATATCCCAAATCCAATATTTTTTTTTAATAAACAATCGCCAAGTACAAAAAAAAAACGTAACAAATTGAGAATAGTATTATAAATCCATGATATTTAGAGCAATATTGTGACTAATTGTGCGTAATACTGAGAGATATTTGAGAGTAAAGTACATTATACATGTATATACTATTTATATCATAATATAAATATATATAATTTTTTTTAATAGATATACATCTGCTATCTCTTTCTTTCTCGTATATTGTAATTCCTTATCTGTATTCTCAATCTCTCTCACGAGTGAGCAACAAACACAATACAAAACAATGAAAAAGTTGTTAAATAAATAAATAAATAATGCTGGACAATCCAAACAGCATCATCTAGCCCCAAACTAAGCTGAGCTTGTGTTATGGGTACTAGATGACTGATAAACTTAATACAATACATTACGTAAATAGATATTTTTTATAATATATAGAAAATACCCAGAGCACCCGGAACAAATATTTGCAGATCGTACAAACATTTGTCCCAAGGCGGGAATCGAACCCGCAACCTTCTGCGTCAGAGGCGGACCTTCGCACGCCGCGCCACATCGGTCGTCAAAACCTATTCAATTTTAAGTTATTCAACGCGCTCTGCGGTCTGTACCTACGGAATTGTTGTATGCTGTATAGCTCAGAGAATTAGCAAGCTGAAGTGGCAGTGGGCTGGCCATATCTCGTGAAGAACCGAGAACCGCTGGGGTAAACGTGTTCTCGAGTAGAGACCGCGACTCGGCAAACGTAGTGTAGGACGCCCTCCGGCCAGGTGATATGACGATCTGCGACAGACTGCAGGCAGATGCTGGATGCGACAGACTGCAGGCAGATGCTGGATGCGGCAAGCTGAAGACGGCGCTATGGCGCTCATTGGGGGAGGCCTATGTCCAGCAGTGGACTAAGATAGGTTGATGATGATGATGATCTATCCATTGTTTTTAAATTCTAAATTCTTTCCATCCAAAGGTTGCCTGGTAGAGATCGCTTCTAAGCGACAAGGCCGCCCATTGTACTTAGGTAATTTTGTATTGTATTGTAAGGAACTTTGCTAAATTGTGTAAGGGTTAGTCGTAGGTAGAATTAATTTGTCTTTATTTCGTCTATTGTAGTTAGTAAAATGTTCAGATTTAGATTTAAAAAGTCGATATTTTTTAAACAATAAGGTCGTTTACATTATGTTTAAACAGTGCAAGGCTAATATTTTAGAATTTTAAAGTGCAGCCTACAGATCTATGTCTTTGCTCTATATTAGCTAATAATTCTAATTTGTCGATCGATGTGGCGCGGCGGGCGAAGGTCCGCCTGCAACGCAGGAAGTTGCGGGATCGATTCCCGCCTTGGGACAAATGTTTGTACGATCTGCAAATATTCGTTCCGGGTGTTCTGGGTATTTTCTATGTAAAATAAAAAAATATTTGTCTATTAGTATACACAAGCTCTGCTTAGCTTGGGGCTAGATGATGCTGTGTGGATTGTCCAAAATTATTTATTATTTTTTTATTTATTTTAATCAGTTTTTTTGTTTAATAAAAGAGACTGATTAGCTACTATAACAGTTAACAATCTTTTTAGCTATACCTATATCTACTTACAAATGTGGCCCGGCGTCGGGCCAAGTCACCGGGCCAGATGGGATACACTCCAATAAAGTCTAAGACAATCCAACGAATATCAGGTGCTTATTGCAAAACATAACTTTGACATAGCTTTCCTCATGTGAGCCACTAATGCTTAAAAATTAAACAACTAAACATTCTTATGCATACTTTATGCTTTTGTTTATTTTTTTATTCCCAACATGTGTAGGCGAATGTAATTTTTTTTTCTGGAAATGTTTTTATTGTTATTGCTGTGTTGACTAGTAGGTAGGTACCACTCTTTGTCTGTATGTAATACATTCCTTCCCCTGTTGATCTAAATTTAGAGGATTGTGGGCCTTTTATTCTGAGGATGCATCGGATAGTGTTTATCTTTGTTAGTCTTATTATTTTCAGAGCAGTGGTTCTCTGGATAGCCAGCTTCATCATACACACCAGGTTCATCACTGTCTGAATAGTGTGATGTAGATGTTTCAGGTACACACACAGGATCCGCTACAGAATCTGTCTCCGAGAAGGGATCTTCATCACTACCCTTGTCAGGTAGTACATACACAGGATCCGCATCAGGATCTTCGTCACTACCCTTGTTATCATCTGAAGCAATTAGCATACATTATATTAAATTGATAGAAACTCAACTAGATTGGTGAAGTGACGACTCACTTAGTCTGCCTGGGACACAGGAAAGACAATACATGTGGAGCCAACTAAGCTGCAGGTTTAGTTACTAAGTGCTAACAGTGAAGAAAAACATCCAATGTTTATCTATTATCTGTTTATCCAGTGATTTGGAACTCATAGAAAAATGTTAAAAATAGGTAAATATAGAAAATTAGAACCCATGTCAGATGCCAGGGCTTGGTTACAGCGGGCTCAATTGAGCTAGTGTCTACTGCTACTACAATTTTATATCATTTGTATATTAAATTTATAAAAAATCATATCTAAGCCTGTGTGCGATAGTAAAACTTACTTGTTCGTGTTCATTTGATTGAAATTTTTCAATCAAATGAAACGGTTGTGGCTCTAATACATGTCCCTCTGGTATTTCGGTCTCATGTTCTACAAGTGAAGAGCATGACTGTAGTTAATTGATGTGTTGATCCCAACACATCAATTAACTACAGTCAAAAAGTCAAACTACAAAAGGCTACAAATGGTCTAGACTTCATTTCTTGTTCTTGTCCATTGTATTTCGATGTGAATAATACAAACAATTAAGGTACTGTCAAATAACAACGGGTTGGGTAGGTAGACCACATGGAAATTAGATAGGTAAACACTGTTATTCGTGTGCGAGTATCACTAAGATGATAAAAAAATAACAGCGAAAAAAGTTCACAGTGTGTAAACAAAATAAAGATGTCCATAATCTCCAGTTTATTGTGATTCTCCCTCTTTTCACCCAAAACACTATTCATGAGCTTTTCAGTACCTACGATGTCTTATCGGCGGCATGTTTGATGAGGTTTATTCACTTTGCGTGTCACTCATTAGGATTCTTTCAATTATTATTAACAACACTCCCTGGATCCTTGATAAAACATTTCAAAGATTACCACAAATAAAAACACACAGCAACAACGAAATAAAAAATAATGTCAGCTGGCTGTCACAGAAAATAAATTAACAAAGGCGCTATGTCATTTTCAGTGTTGCCAAAAATGGCGCCTTAATAAGAGGTTAAAAAGTCTATGTGGTCCTCTTTTCACTACTTATTTGATTGTAGGTACTATGTAGGTATATTAATGACACGAATACAAGTGGTAAATAAATATAGGCAGCTAACACTAAATTTACCACTGGATTTTATCTGCCAAATTTTATTTAACTCCTTTCACATTTGAATGAAAAACCAACTCCTAGTTGAGCTGTCAATCTATTCACCAATAGAATTTGCATTTCACGCCGACTTTGGTGGAAAGAATTCGGTCAAAAATGTGTCTTAAGACACATTTTTGACCGAATTTAGTTATGAACACCACCAAAGTCGGCGTGAAATGCAGATTCTATTGGCTCTCTTCACCACTAATTCAACGATTTGCTTCATATAGTAAATGTAATGAGATGAAGAGCCGGTAAATTTGGTCCAAATTGGTTTGTTAACATACAGCCGATATAGTAGATTTTATGATTTTAATGTAAAAATCGTTGATCCTGAAGATCCTAGTCAGGATAATGGGAACAACTGAAGTTTTGAAGGTGAAAATCACGTTCAAATATTCCGTTACAAACAAACATAGATGGAACTAATAAAATCGTGTAAGAAATATACATAATATGTATATTTTTATCACGTATCTACAAGCGCTTTAAACGTTATCTAAATGTCTGTTATGGATAGTACAGAGAAGCCTTCTTTGCCAGGTAGTAAAACGGGGGCGCCCACCATATGCCCTTACTTCAGCATCCCTTGACCGCAAAAACATAACATTTTCGTGACTAGCTTCGCTCATCATTATAAATGCGAAAGTTTAGATGTACAATTTTCACGCTACAACTTCTGAACGGATCGGGCTGAAATTTTGCGTAGGTATGGGTAATTCTAATCTTGGAAACAAACATAGGCTACTTTTTATCACATAAATCAATTCCCATGGGATATAAACGTTTCCATAGAAAAAAACGCGTGCGAAGCCGCGGGCAGAAATTAGTCAATAATATTCGTGTTGGCGCGAGATAAATTATTTTTTGGTTTTTAATTTTGCCAGTTAAGTTTACAATTTATAAAAGTAGTGGAAAAGTAATTTGCCCAGCTGAGAGGCTAATAGAAAATAGTTTACGATTTGCGATAAATTACTTTTCCTTTAGTTTTAATTCATGTAGAACGCAGAAAAAATAAAAATGACAAAAAAGAAACTCGCGCCAACACGAAACGATCAACCATAATTGTCTAATATGGTTGTGAAACAAATATAATAACCACATTAATGAATGTAGCTTAGTACTTATACCTATTTTGTATTTGTATATTGGACCGGTGTGTTTCTGGTTTTATTTATTTAATCTGTGGTTTTTGTTAAATCACGCACGCACGAACGGGACAGTAACATTTTTTATCTGTATTTGCATCTAAACGAAGCATAAGCTTCCGACCAATCAGAAGCACTGGTCGAATTTTCCTGGGTTGAAATTCACCGGGCTGAATAAGGCTCACACGTGACAAGAACTAACAACCATGGAAATTCAGTACATGGATATCAGTACAGCCTGGACACACTTTCCAGGGCTGTAAATAAACCGGCCGAGTAATACAGGCTGTAAGGAACCGTTACGAGCCAGCTATAAACAGCCCCGGAAAATTCAACCATTTGTAAACAAATTACCAAGCTGCGTAGTACAGCCAGTAAAATCCGTGGTCGTAAGTTCCTGGACTGTTCGTTGCTAGGCTGTAAATTAACCGGACCCATCCAGCCGAAGGAAAGCTGTTTGTTTGTTGATTTTGGTCCAAGAGAATATTGGTATTGGTTGGACGAAATTGAGTGTACGAAAATAAGACTTTCCTTCACAGTCTTGTACTGCCCGAAACCTATAAATTTAACAGTGTAACTCTGATTTTACGATGGGAGCCGTCTTAGGGCTTTGTTCAGCTGCGCAGGTAAGTGAAATTTTAGTTGACGATGACCCCATTTCTTTGTCATAATTTGCCATTCAATTCAACTCATAGCCGATCATAAAGGCATATTTTAAAGAATGCAACTCTAGGATTAACAGGAATCGATTACTACGTCGTATGACTCACCCTGTAATTTCATTCTCTTGAGAAGTCATCTTGTTGAAAAGGGAATCCCTACAAGTGCCCATATCTTTGTCAGTCATCGCAAACTTAAAGCAGACCAATAATAATAATATAACCTCTTTTATTTCCCATTCTTACAAAACAACAATTCTAAAGTAGTTTTCTTGGGGTTGAAACCCCATTTTGGGTATAGGCGTTCATATTCCACATTTTCTGTTCTTAGCTTTGGTCATCCATTGCCTGCTTGCTGTTTCTATGATGTCGTCAGATCATCGTTTCCTTGGTCACCCTGCTCTTCTTTTACCATGGGGTTGTATCCATTTGGTTGCCTCTATTGTCCATATTTTGCCTGTAAGACGTGCGAGGTGTCCTGCCCATTTCCATTTAAGACAGAGAGTGTGCAGAGTGCATTGTTAATTTCGTTTTTTCCCTAAGTAATCACTTCTGACTGTGTGTATTATTCTAAGATTTCGTATGCTTCTTTCCATTGCCTTCTGGCATCTTTGTTTTTGTTTGTCATGTGTCTAAGAACTGTCTTTGTTTTAGATTTATGGGAAAATTGCCCAATGTTATTTCTATCATTGACCAGTATTTTTTCCAGCTCGTCGTTATTCATTATTGGTCAATCAAATTCTTCTTGTGTGCTTTCTTCCTTATGTGAGATCTGCTGACCGAGGTAAATGTAGTTGTTTACATACTCTAGTGGTTTTCTGTTTAAGGACATTGTATTGGTCTTATTGTTTGGCATTGACTATGTCTTACTCTCATTAATTTTGAGTACTATTAGTTCGCTTTCATAGCTTAGTGACACTATAATTTCCTCTAAAGTTTTGCTTGACTGGGCAAAAAGGAACAAGTCCTCAGCAAATGTAAAATTACTGAGGTGATCCTTTATTATAATTCCTTATTTCTGCCAATTAAGTTTCCTGAATATACTTTGTAGTACTGCTATGAAAAGTTTTTGTGAGATCTCCTTGGCATACTCCTTTTCTTTTGTGATCTCTGGTCCTCTTTTTCAAGTTTGACTATGCTGGTGCCACCTATGTAGATATCGTATACAATTTTTGGTATTGCAATCAACATAATTACTCGGAGAGTTGAGGGGGTTATGGGCTACATTTCTCCTTGAGTATATTTCAAAATAAATAATATTTTGAAATGTACTCAAGTATACCTTTTTTATTTCCTCCACTTAGTTTAATTGATTGATTTTACCCCCTTTTATACCCTTCCTTTTATAAGACTCCTCGACGGAGTTGGCTTGGCTAAGTTATCAGCAAGTTGCACAAGTCTTTGCACACCTAACAAATTTCACGTAAATCGGATCAATGATTGGACAGTTATGCTCAAAGTGGTTATTTCCCCATACAACCAAATCACCTAAGCTGCCAATGAGATCTTTGTTTGCTCACTCTGAAAAATTAGAATCATAAAATTGGTTGCAGCTTTACCAAATCACTTGAAACATAAAGTATTTGTCTGATTATCTAGCTGGCCTGCTGCTGCGGCAGTGCGGCCTGCTCCCTCTGCTGCTCGGCATGCCCATCTTGTGCCAACTCCACCTCCTCACGGCTCATGTACGCCGTGATGCTACTGCTGGTGATGGTCACTGCCTGCATCACTCTTGCTCCAGGGTTAGAAGAAGAATTGAAGAAGGTTAGTAGTCTCCTGCAGTTATGTTCACCTTGATGATGTTTTGTGGCTATGAAATAAAGTATTATCCATCTTTAATGAAGAATTGGTGTTTGGAAATGTATGAAATGTTGTGAAAGAGTTTGTATAGCTTGAAATGATGATGCCAATGAGAACATTACTTTTGTTTTCTTTTTGACGCAGTTCTCAAGGTCCCTAGCCTCTAATTATGCTGATTACTAGAAGGTGATCCATAAATCAACATGCGAGTACTGACATTTTACGACTCCAAGATCTATTTAGAAAACAATTTTATGTTATCTGGAGAAGAGTACTCACATTTGTAGATGAAAACACTTCAATAACTGAAATGACAAGTTATAAGCTAAGGCTGTTTTCTATGCTGTGTTTCAGGTACCATTTTGTCAAAACTCAACTGCACTTGTGCCGGGCTCTTTGAAAGTGGATTGCAACAATGCTGTGGGATATTTGGCGGTTTACAGGTGAATATTAAGGTCTAATCTGGGCTTAAACTGCCAACTTATTTCCAGATATTAAAATTTATATAATGAATGCTGAAAAATTCTATTATTTCTACTTATTAGTCTCTAGCTAAAATAACAAAACTTATTCTTGTTTCAGGATCTGTTTTGCAGCATGTCTCTTCTTTGTACTCATGGCATTGCTCACTATTGGGGTGAAGTCTTCTAAGGATCCTCGAGCTGGCATACAGAATGGGTGGGTCCTACAGCTTTGTGTGGGCATATCATAGGTGTTGAATAGGACATATGACCATCATGGCATATAGTCATTATGTCCCTTCCAACACCTATGATGTACGTAGCACATGTCCATAATTATGTTCTTTCACTTTTACATGGCACAGGAAGCACCTAGAAATACAAACTATTAACTATCTTCAATCTATGTTTATTGTGTCAAATCTTCGGATTCGCCTTCTTCGTCTCCGCCGCCTCCTCCATAGATAGCTCGAACCTTACAAAAATGACACTCAGTTTTTGAATATGGAATAAGAGATTAGTAGAGTCGAGTTTTGATTATTTTATTAAAAAAAAAAATGTATTGTTCCAGTTTCTGGGGCATCAAGTACTTAATGGTGATTGGCGGGATCATTGGAGCGTTCTTCATCCCGGAAGGCACATTCGCGTCCACTTGGATGGTGTTTGGCATGATTGGAGGCTTCGGTTTCATCATCATTCAGCTTATATTAATCATCGATTTTGCCCACACTTGGGCTGAAAATTGGGTTTGTAAGTAACCAACGCGAATTAAAGAGAAAATTGAGAACGAAATTGAGAGTGGAGTTAGTGTATTGTGAAAAGTGCAGTTTCTATTCCAGTTCTACCATCTACACAAGCGCTATTGTATAATCTGCCCTGCCATACGCTGAGAGGTGGCGGATTTTGTCATTGTTTTATAAATAATTTCAAGTCTTGTATGATTTATGATCCACAAAAAATGTTTTCCCAATCCTTCCCACTATTCACATTGACGTAGAATTCTGTAGTTGTATATTGATGTACCTTCCACAGCTAACTACGAAGAGTCCGAGTCTCGCGGCTGGTACGCGGCGCTAGTCCTCGCCATGCTGTCTTGTTTCGCGCTCGCACTCACCGGGGTTGTCCTACTTTATGTGTACTACACTAAAGTAAGTCACTTTTTAGCATCAGTTTATAATGAGCTCTATGGCTCAGCCACTTGTCGTCATTTTACTCTGCGCAGCGCAGTTCCTCGCCAGCTTCCCGTTTGTGGCTAAAAATGTATTTTGTAGCAAGTCTCATTTTCTACAAAGATTTTCAATAGACATTTCTAGTATTCAAGAGTTCTTATCACACTCACACGTAAAGTAGATCTATAATAATAACGGCGAACGCTGCAACGTCCTAGAAATGGATAAATTAAACTAAATTCCCGATCGTACTCTACTCATCATGATCTCAACAAATATTTTTGTCAATCTCTACCTACAGTCCAGCGGCTGCGACCTCTCCAAATTCTTCATCTCAATCAACCTGATCCTCGTGGTGATCGCCAGTGCCATCTCCATCCTGCCCTCGGTGCAGGAGCATCAGCCGCGCTCAGGGTTACTGCAGTCTGCAATCGTGTCTCTCTACGTCATGTACCTGACCTGGTCTGCGCTCTCCAACGGGGAGTCGGCGTGTAATGGCATCACTGGGGGGACTGAGAAGGTATAGTGTGATCGCCAGTGCCATCTCCATCCTACCCTCGGTGCAGGAGCACAAGTTTGAAAAGTAGAGGAAGGCAATATTTAACAACGAGATGTTAGTTTTGGTTTATAGTGGTTTTAAACGTTTAGCGCGTTAGTGCACTAACTGGGTCTAAAGTCTCGCTCAATTTGCATAGCAGAAAGAGATGCCCTCTACTTCGACGCAGTGTTAGACATTTAGCGCTCTGACGGAGAGGTACAAGCTGAAATGAAATTTTTGCGTTAAAACTAGAATCTTAAATGTATTTTTTCCCGGCCCAGAAAGATAGGCCGGAAAGAAGAATGTCAACAGGCATAAGCTTCGACTATGTACCTATGTATACATACATTTTATCGAGGTAATGGGACGTGATCGTGACGTCTCCTTTTATTATGGGATTTGCGTAGTTCCCTGTCCGCGCGATAGAGGCGCTGTGCCAAATTGTATGGAAAAAGGAGACGTCACGATATGTAATCGAGGCCCTGATCAGATACGGTGAAATCCGCACGGATGCAAGTCCCGCGGATTGAACGCACGCATCTTATTGTACTTGTTCGTAATAGACTACCTACCATCTATACTGCGCGGATCATGCATCATGAATTGGAGCCACGAGGTTTGCTTCCGCGTGTTTTGCCGTGCTTGATCTGTCATTAATATCGTTTGTATATTATTTATACCAAAAATGCACATTTATATAATTATTTACTGTTCGGTAATGCTTTACCAGGATTATGCGACACAGGCCGAGTATTGGGTATGTAGGACAATTAATGTATCATCCATTGTTTCAAGTCTTAAGTATTTAGCTTGAATTCTTAAATTATTTATTGCACACACAAGTTAAATCATACATAAAAGTTAACAAATAACGGACATGTACAAAGGCGGATCTTGAATCTTCCTTATCCAACTTTTCAAATCCATTAAATCAAACTCCATATTCATTAGACGTCCTTTCCGTTTTTCAAACTTTTCATCCAGTTGATACATTACTGTGTAGAAACTCTTGACTCCATTTTTGTAAATTGCTATGTATTTTTCTTGTACCTTACCGTTATCAATTACTTTTAACCCTATGTTTTTATCAGCACAATCAACAAATATTTTAGTAAGTACTGTACTTACATAACGGCAAAAATAACTGCAGTTTTTCGTGCTTTTCGTGTTGTTTCGTGCTAAATATCCATCTCGCACTGATACTGTACATATTTTAAGCGCACCAAAAAAGTCCTGACGTTTCATCCCGAGAAGTTAATAAAACGAAGGAAAAACTTGCTATACAGGATAAAACGCCACTGGCTACTTATAAGAAAACGAAATGTGTCCCACTTTCCCTGTTCTTTGTGTATCACCAATGGCATGATTTTAATAGCTATAAGCTTAGAAGCTACGAAAATCATGCTATCGTATTCCACAGCATAGCTAGTTACTTAGCTCACCTCTTGTAAAAAATTAAAATGATAATAGTGTCAATTCAGATGTCACACAAACTAAACTAATTTGACAGCACTGAAAATGAGGCCATTCCTTTTTATTTCTATCGAGAAGAGAGGGACGGCAACATTTAGTATTAGTTTGTTTTAATTAACCCACTAGACACCAATGGTGTTGATTATGCCGGTACAAAAACGAAACTTAACTAATTTGCACTAAAAGAAAGGGACCTCTACAATTTTAGTGCCGTCAAATTAGTTTAGTACCAACAGAATAGACACCATCACGTCCGACTTTCCGCAGGCTTCCTTCGACAAGTCGTCGATCATCGGGCTGGTCATTTGGGCGTGCAGCGTTTTGTACTCGAGCATCCGAACTGCCTCCTCCTCTTCAAAGATCACTATGTCCGAGCATATTCTGGCTAAGGAGGGCTCTGGAGGTGAATATCTTTTCGTACTATACACGCTCTGTGTCTGATTTTATGACTAATCACTTATGTAGTACCCATTAGACAATCTTTGCTTTTGGGGCTAGATAATGCTATGTGAATACAGCAAATCAATAAAATGAAGTAATGCAGTTATTAAAACTCCACCAGTCCACCCCAAGGTGGCCTCGAAGAGATCGATCAGGCCGTCATTTGTACTTTCTCGATTCTCAGCGTTTCCTTCTGTATTTTATTTTGTAATAAAGAGTTATACGTAAATTATTTTAGATACTAGCTTCAGCCCGCGGCTTCGCACGCCCTTTTCCGGGATAAAATGTAGCATAAGTCCGTCCCCGAGACACCATTTACCTCCCTGCCAATTTTCATTGAGATCTGTTCAGCCGTTTAGGCGTCAAAAGGTAACAGACAGACAGAGTTACTTTCGAATTTATAATATTAGTACGTTAATAATTAATTTTTTTTTTTAATAATTTTCTTGCTCTCTTTCTTTCTTACGTTTACGGTAACTCTGTTATGCTTGTCTGAATCTGAGATAGCCTTGGATAAATATCACACTCGTAAGTTGAAGTTGGATTTATATTCTGAATCAAGGTGGTTGGTTGTTAATAAATTGAAAATCAATTAGTCTCTACCTAGTTAACGTAAACAAACAGTTTATTATGCAGGTCGAGTTCATTACAATTAGCAAAGGAACTACTAACTATTTACTACCTATATTCCAAATCGACAAAAATAAGTTAAAATACCGCCCTCCACCTGAACTTATATTTTGATATTCCAACAACATAAATAATACCTTAAACGTCCTTGTACGTACTAATACTTAAGCGACGAAATCTTGTGAAAATGTGAAATAGTTTGGGCTAAGACAACGCCACTACTAACTAAACTACTGAATCAATTGAGCTGAAATTTTACAGAGATGTACGTAGTCCTAGATCAGGAATAACATTTAGAGTAAAATTTCAAAATCCTCAGTTAATCGTAACTTATACTAATTATTCATACTTGGGTATTTAAAATATAGTAATAATAAAAACAAATAAGAACTAGTATTTACATTTGAAACAATTAAGCTAACTGTAGACTGTTGCAAACAATCTACAGGTAGCTCAACTGATCCATCCATCCATCCAGTCCCATGGGAATAGTGTCATGCCGTCAGCCTCTTACCATCGTCACGCAACAGACCAGGTTCTAGAATAGCTGGTACGTTAGCGGTGACAAAGGCCCGCCGGATGATGTCGTTAAGGCTGGCATGACGAGATATCAGACCGGCGGCCCTAGTACTTTATTAAAATTATATTACTCTATTAAAACCAATTTGACTTAATTAATTCCAAAAGAAGCTGTACAGATTTCTATTTGCCTTCGAAAATGTTCCGTCCCTACATAAAATTAGACACAGAGAGAGTATTTATAAAATAGCTTAATTTACAAATCAATCAATCAATGTGCAATTCATGCATGAATATTTTAAATCAATAAGAAAGTTCTGTATTAATTTTATGTTCCACTTATGTTATGTTATGAAATGAACTAACCCCATATTGCCTTCCCTCCGGCCAATCGCGCGGCGTCGGCTCTGCGTAAGGTCCAGGAGGTCTCATTGCTAACGAAGGTATGACAAACACATTGTAGGTTATCATAACTAACAGTCATCAGGTTAGCTAATGGGGTCGATTCGGATGGCACAAAAATAATTAAACTTGTATTACATCACACCCTAAACGCATATAACGTCTCCGTTCCGTCGCAGGTAAAAATGCCAATTTTTTTTAATATTAATTTCTTAGATATTAACCCGAGCTTGAGGGCTTACGCACTATATTAATAAAAACCTTAAAAACTCAATAATTTGACAGCTAAAAAGATTTTTTTAAACATGCTATTATTATCATCATCTGGAATCACTGGAACCAGAGTAATTGGTAACTCATCGAGTTTAAGCTCGTTTGATTTGCAAACCAGCTTAAACTAGTTTTTTTGTTTAACTTAATAGTTTCCAGTATATTTGTTGGTATAGCGGCAATAGATAAACACCCTGTCAACATTTCAACTGCCTACCTATTACGTTTCAAGAGGTTCAAGAGATACAAGCCTTGTCGCCATTTGTCAAAAATGTCAAAAGTCGATGAGTTGACGTTGTTTTATTGCAGAGTTCACATGGCCACCTCACGGCTACATCATCAGAGCTCCGTGTCATCATAATATTATCATCCGAAGTACATTTGCATGCCCAGCTCAATCTGAATTTGAAATTCGGAAACTGGGTCAATTTTAACTTGCAAGGACACCTGTCAGGTGTAACTAAATACAAATGGGTACTTTTATTTGATAAAAAGTAAAACATTTGCAACGATACTGATTGACGCTAAAAGTATAAAATTGTTTCGCGTTCAGTAACGTTCTCTGGACCGGACGAGAAAAGATAAACCGATTAACATAAATCTTTTAAATCCATCATGGTTATTAAACACTAAAGTCATACGTAGTGGTAACGTTCATAGCAAAAAACAAAAATTGAGGGTAGATCGGTATGTCTGCCAATAAAAACTTACTCGCTGTGCCTTTAGTTATTCCGTGATCATGGTGCATGAAACTGTGCTGAAATATTGGAAAGCTCAATACTCAAATCATGGTAAATATTCTGTTGTAGATGACTTTAGATTTACACAAAAGTATTTAACCCAACTTATCTATTAATATTTATTATTGCAGGTTAATTGCTCAAACAGAAAAACTACACTAATGGTAATAAATCATTTTACAAATAAAAGCTTGTAAAAATTATGGCGTTTTATCCATCTAAATAAAAATGAAGGCGTCCCTTTCTTATCGGTAGAAGAAGGATGATTTAATTTTTAGTGGTAAGATTAGTTTAGTTTTGTGCTATCTGAATTGACACCAGTGCTGCGGTGTAGTAAATGCTAACTTGTACCAACGCCTTATGGTTATATTTGTCATTTCACGGGTTCCAATAGATCTCTTCATAAAAGAGCCTAAACGTAGTAAGAACGGTAGACGCTTGGTAATCCGGCACCCGAATTTTCTCGCCTTTGCCGGACTGCTGGAACTGCCGGATTATTGGATTTGTATGGGTATTTATGTATAAATATGTCGGAAATAAATTCTATCATAGATTTTTACCAAAAGTAGGTACATAACATAAAGTCAAAATAAAACAGACACTTGGCTTCACAGTCAAGGTCGGTGTCGGGGCCGGACTGCCAAGCGAGAGCCAACTCTTGCATATATGCTCACCCGCTATTTAATTCGGCAGTCGGCAATGTAAACTGCCGGATTCAAAGAGCGCACGGTGGGTCGAAAATGATAAAAAGGGGACATAGGATTTTTTTTTCAATAATTGAAAGATTTTTTTATGCCAGTCGGTGGAGCTCAATAACCCTATCAGAAACTATTTTATGACATTTTGTCATAAAACTAATACTTACTGAGAAAAAAAATTAAGTTAAAAAAAGTTGTATGGAATGACCTCTATCAAGGTCGATTTCTACGAAATGCTTACCGATACAGCTTTAAAAAGACCTAGGTGTTATAGATTATCCTACACCTAGGTGTAATATTTTATAGATTAATTAGATGAGATACCT
The DNA here is from genome assembly GCA_963662085.1 of Eupithecia inturbata. NCBI lineage: Eukaryota > Metazoa > Arthropoda > Insecta > Lepidoptera > Geometridae > Eupithecia > Eupithecia inturbata. The sequence continues at coordinate 10,005,294 of OY759178.1, read as the reverse complement.
ATCGTATGATATCATATACAGGTGCTTCCACTTGACATAATGTCATAGAATAGTTTCTGATAGGGTTATTGAGCTCCACCGATTGGCATGAATAATCTTTCAATAATTGAAAAAATCCTATGTCCCGTTTTTAGCAGTTTCGACCCACCGTGGAGCGGCTCAACTGACTCGCTAAATGCCGGATTACTGGGCGTGCCGGATTACCGAGCGCCTACTGAATCTAGTATAAAACTAACTTATGATTCATATTAGAAATTCCCAGAATCAGAGCTTTTAAACAGTCGTCAAATATCTGCCTCCATATGAAAAATAACAATACATTATTAGTTTCGTTGTCTTCACATACCATTTGTATTTTACAGCTATGAAAAAAGCGCCCAGTAATACTCGTACCTCCGAGAAAAAATCGATCTCAGGTTCAAAGGGTTCAAAAGGCAAATTCTCGAATATTATTGTTGTCTATTTTCATTATCTTCTATTTAAATTAATTGAAACACTTTTTCATATTTAGTTTAGTCCTTATTTACTTTTATGTATCTACTGCCATCTGTAGTCACGGGTTTATGTAACAGCTTCTGAAATTAGCTATTCACTCATTTAATCAATAATTAAATCTTAATTGGGGCTTTGCAAAAATCCCTGATATTATCCATTTCGGTGAAAGTAACATAACTTATAAAACTCACATGAAATTTCTCTGGTGTAATCTATTGAATTTACAGTACCTATTGTTGAGTTTCTATAGTTTTATTTTGAAAAATCAAAATAAAACTAAAGAATATGTCCCATCATTCACTTCTCTTACTCGGTGTTAATTTTAAGCCGCCGTAGCATCTCGCTTGTCATCAAATCGGTATCATGATCATAAAGCTTCGTCCAAACCTGCGCGTCAAATACGCAGGATGCGAAGCGGGACACAGCGGGAGCGTCAACAACGCGAAACTTTTTCGCTAAAAAGATCCCACATCTCGGTCGCCTAGGTGTGCAATGGCGCCGCTGATGTTCCGCATGGTCCCGCTTTTTGACGCGCAGTTTTGGCCGGAGCTTTATGCTTGCCTAAACTCACAATTAACTAGTACCTAATTGTGAATTTAGGCAACATGGCTAGCCTAAGGGTGCTTTTCCACCAGAGCTAAGGAGCAGTTAAGCGGCGAAATGTCTTAAACAGAGCTAAAAGAATGGCTTAGCTGTGCAATCGCGGCGAGACATCGGTTAGGTTCACTTAGCTCTGGTGGAAAAGCACTGACCTTTCTCACATGCATACCGCCATAGTGCGCATGTGAAAAGGTTCAATATGGGGTGAAACAGTCGGTTTGATTACAACATTAATCCATGCATGCATGGCTCGTACTGAGCACAGGTTATGGTTCCATAGAGGTCGCTGACGGCGGCGAGGCGGGCCGCACTGAGCAAACCAAGGTGTTCGACAACGAGACCGAGGGAACTGCCTACTCCTGGTGCTTCTTCCACTGCGTGTTTGCCCTCGCCACTCTGTACATTATGATGACACTCACCAACTGGTACAAGTGAGTATGACTGACCTTCATCTTTAGTTCTTACCTGCTCAGTTATTACCTAATAGCTTCTGCCCGCAGCTTCGCACTCGTTTTTCCATATAAAAAGTACCTAGCCTATACAGGAACCTACCGATATGTCTAGCGAATAAAATTTTTTGTGTACAAATTTAGTACCGTTGGAAAGGTGACGAACCAGGAAAATAACTTAGGAGTAAAATAAATTATTCAAACACCGTAGTTTTTTTATTATTTTAGGATAAATATGATCGTAAAGTTTTTTTTTTAGTATTTTTTTTTTAAAGATTATTATCTTATTTTGTAATCCTTGTTTATGGGAAGTTCCGACGTATTTTATTCACAAATGTTTATGACGATGAAAAAAAAAGTTACGAATGCGTGAAGGTCAAATTTAGGAAAAATCTCAATAAAGTATAAAAATTGACATATCACCAAAACTATAAAACTTTAGTTAAGGAAAGTAAGGTCCAATAATTAGCAAATGACCTCCTCTATTTGCGAATTCGCTATGGCGGGTTGAGTTCCAGTCACCCCTGTATGTTAGGTAAGGTAGCAAACATCCATTAAAACTTTTGCATTCATAATATTAGTACGATAGTGTGATTGGCTCCACCAGATTCAGATCAGGGTGGAACAAAGGGAGATGCAATATCTTAAATTCTATCAGTTTCGTCGCTAAACTAGCTTACTAAAAAGTTTTGACAGTTATTATCCTCTCTTCCTTCTTCTTCTTGAGTACCTACCAAATGTATTTTTTCGATCAGACCATTTTATCCTAATGCTATGCAAAAGCCTACTAAATCTTTCCACACACCCCGATTATGTGCGGTCTACAAAGATAACTCAGTGTAGGAACGCGTCATATAACACGATTATTTTCTCCCCAGCCCGAGATCGCAACTGTCGACGGAGAACGTAGCCTCCATGTGGGTCAAGATAACATCTTCTTGGATGTGTATCGGCCTCTACATTTGGACCCTGACAGCTCCAGCTTTGTTCCCTGACCGCGAGTTCAACTAAACTTAATATTTGATAATACTTAGTAGTTGTTATACCAACATACATACTTAGTCGCGTGTGGTAGTGACTAGAAGTGGAGCTGCTGATCTATTTATGCCATGCTGCGAATAACTCGCTCATACGTTTATCAGTGCTCATCATGTATTGTCAACGACACCAGTGGAGTTTCTTTTTTTTTGATAACTACAGCACTGAATTTAATAAACATAGTTTAACTAGAGGCAAGTAAGAGCTGCACAGAGAATCATCTATCTATGTCATTTAATGATCTTAAAAAATTATAAATAATTGATATCGATAAATACATAAGTTTAGAATTAGAACTTTATTAAGGTTGTGTGGTTATCACAAAAATATTTAAACAACATCTTAGTGGTCGCATTGGTTCTTTTTCTGCGAGTATTTAGAATGCAGGCACTGAGCGGCGAAAACAGTGAGTGCGAGTATTCACTGAGTGGCATAGATCAGCAGAGATCGGCAACTGGTCTTTCTCAACTTCACACCATTAATATGTCATTGAATATAATATAGGGCTATTTGCATCGGAATTAAACTAGCGTACCAAACTCTTTCATCGCATTCAGTTAGTATACTAGAATGTAAAGTGTATTTGGGATGTAGAGGTGAAATAGGCCTTATCTATTGGGGATATTAGAACAATACCTGATGACATTCTTTGTAGCATAATCTTCTAGTACGTGATTGAGGATTTAGCATATTTATGTAGGTCTGTGGTGATCATGAGTTAGTGTCTTTTCACATGTCCCGGTACCCGGCGCGAATTGTATGCCGATTATGTCGGTAGAGATAAACCATTCTAAAAATGCACGCCCCTCCACCGCGGTTACACTTACATGCAAAAAAGGTTTATAGACACAATTTACATAAATTGGTCTTTGTCATTGATTGTTCATTCACCGGCTCAAGCGGTACCACTAAGAAAGAACGGCTGGATCTGTCGGCCAACTAGTGCATAAATGAGCCTAACGCGCGACAGAGCGCACGTGTCGCCCAAACAAAGAGCGCGCTCCCCGCCATAGAATGCCTACACTGGACTGATCGCACAATCAGTTGACCTCTCAGTGCGCGGATGAGTCCAGGTTTCTAGTGTAGTTGCAGTACGCACACAAGTATAGTGATGCAATAAGTATTTCCTCTCACACGTTGAAATTATCACGTTTTGTGGAGGGGCGTGCATTTTTAGAATGGTTTATCTCTACGTGTGAAAGCTATCTTACATGCCCATACACTTCGCCGCCGGGTACCCGGCACCGGCTACCCGGAAACCGGCACGTGTGAAAAGGCACTTACTGTCAGAACGCGACTGCTTGTGTAATCTGTATAAACCCAAATGCAAAATGTGTGTGTATTGCATGTGGTAATATGGCATTTAATTCGTAATTTCTCGCAAACAATGTTCAGAAAATTTCGTGATATTTCATTGAGTGGCTACTACTTTGTTAGTAATTAAGTTCAATATCTGTTACTCTGTTATTTTAACTTAATATTTTTAGATATTTTGTTATTTTATTCTGAAATATTCTACTATTTTTTATTGTGAAGTTATCTTGAGGATCTCTTTTCCTTGAAGTAATTTTATTGTACGTTACCTACAGTTATTTCAACTAATAGGTACTCTAACTTTTTGTATAGTTAACCTATCTTGAGGATCTCTTTTCCTTGAAATCTATAAAATGTGATTCTGTTGTACCTTACCTACCTAGTTAATTTCAATAAATTTATTTAACTACTAAAGTCATTATTATTGCACAAGACAAAAACACAACCTATGACCGTACTCCTAAACTTCTCTTAAGCAAGGGCCGCACTGCAAGCGATTAGGTTGGCGCGTTGTTAACGTCACGTCACGCACGCCATGCCAAGAGAAAAACTGAAAATATGCAGGACTGGCCATATTGCAAACGTCCACCAGGTGGACGTTTGCAGTAGTATCAGTTTATTAAAATGTTGATTTAAAAAAAACAAGATCCAAGTCAAGTGCGAGTGTGACTCGCGTGCCGAGGGTTTCGAACGTTTGTCAAGTAAACCAATATGTACTTCGATCAGCAATACAACTAGATAACGGATCACATACAAAATCAAAGCTAAAAGCTGTCCGCGTGACACAGACTTATACAGCTACATTTGTTTACTAACGAACTGAGACAAACGTTTTAAAAGAGTTAAAGTTTGTTAAGGTTGATTTCAGATGGGTAATTTTTCGACTTTTTCAAAATATTTCTAAAAGTACAGAAATTTCAAAAACTACTTTGAGATGTACAAATCGATACCTTTCATTTGATATCCCACTGGACCTTGTAGGTCTCTTTTTCGACATAGCATTTTGTACGGAATTTTTTTTTCTCTTGTTCTGTACAGGCGCACGAAATGTGTTATTTTAAACTTCAAGTTAATTGCTGCTGTAGTTGCTGAGATATTAAAGACGGAAAAAGGACAAAATAAACCGCCAAGTGTGAGTCAATTCGCACACGAAGGGTTCCGTATCTTAAAAATCAGGAAAGTTTTACAAAGAACATAAAATAATTACTTTTTCGGAGACCCCTTTAAGTTTTGAACTTTATAACATTTTTAGTATTTGGCGTTATTATAGTTGAAGTGTTACTTATTTATAGAAAGTTTCTTCTGTCTACCTGTAGTGGTTCAGGAAATACAGCCATGACAAACGAAGAGCAAAAATAGCCAAAAAAACACGAAACTATCTACTTTGGGATTAAAACAATTTTCAAAAAAGTCATGGCTTTTTCCCCACTAATATTTATAATCCTGGTTGGTGGGGAATGTCCTTGTACCGTGGTTCCATTCGACTGGCCCAGTTGACTGTACCACCGAAGTTTTTTTTCATTCTGTGGTCCAATTAACTCAACCAGCTTAGCAGGATAGGACCCCAGCTGAGCGGAACTACGAGTGTGAAGCGAAACCGAACTGCTATGGGATTAAAGATGACAGTGGAAGACCGGCGTAGATCATAATTTTTTTGATTGGATTTTGAGTTGCAATCACATTCTTTATATATACGATTTAACTACCTAAATATAGGTACCTACTTATATTAGGTCTGACCTGTAATGATAGACGTAATGTTTCAATAAATACAAATACAAATATTAAGTGTAACAGGTCCAATTCTGCAAAAAGAAGTATTTTTGCTCAGCGTTTCTTAATATGAGAGAAACTGGTCGAATGTGAATAATTAATCTGCAGGTATGGCAATTGCGAACGAAGTCGCGGGTACAGCTAGTTTCAAATAAAATTACCGCTAACTAGAAATATTTATATCATTTACCTAATCAGTAAATCGGTAACTGATTATTGTTATTATCTACTTTTTATGGCAGCGGGTTTGTAGCGTAGTCCGCTACGAAATCACGTAGGTGCTCTACACTGCTACGGAGCAAGTCGTAGCATCTCGTAGCACATATTACGCTCTACGAGTGATCGGTTTTCGGCCAAAAAATAATACAAAATGCGATTCTAATAATTGAAATATATTTTTCAAGACACAAAATTCATACTAAACTTACTGAGGTATAATATTTCAGGCAAATAGAACTACTTCAAGTAGCACATAATAAAATAATAACGTTTTCTCTTTTATACTTTAATATACTGTTTATTATATTTTTCGGTTCTGCTCCAATAGACAGGTGTACTTCAAATACATAATATCATGTATACATTTAGTTCACAATGAAATGCAATAATAACAAATACACATACATATTTCGTTAGAGAGCTCAAAATACGCGAAGTAGGGCTTTACGTGATGTTTGTTGCGTTCATTTATAAATTATCAAATTGTAATTATTATGATTGATTTTACTTCATACAATTTTATAATAATGTTAACATTATTTAACAAAACACGTTTTGATAAAATTGTTATATTAAAAATCAAATATTTGGAACACATCTGGACTTTCCCATTGATACATACTTTACAAAATAACATCATCTAATCTACGTCAATTTATGTAATAATTATACATACTTAACATTCTCTAACATTAAATATTCATAAATGTATAAATAAATAAAATAATATATATAATTATTAATATCACAGTAGAATAACTGCCAGCAGTTTTGTTATCATCAATAACCTGGTTTACTTTTTTGTAGGTATTATGAATTGCTAGATTGTTAGTTGGTACTTGGTACCTAACAGCAAAGTTTACCTACAACTGCTGGCCGATGTGATGTAAGCGACATACAAAAAGTATTTAAATTAACAACAATGTTATAAAACGCCGACAGTTTAGTCAAAAACTGCTGTGATATTGACAATAAAAGAAGAAAAAGGTATACAATCAAAATCAACACAATGCTTTTATCATGTTGCAATCTTAAATCTACTGGTAACTATTTAAATCAACAAACACGATATCATCTCTTTCTGGCTTCAACAATTAGCAAGACTGGTTTCCTCTAACATTATTGATGTACTTACCTACTTACGTACTAACCGATTCAAAAGCATTGAGTAAGACTTAACTAACTTAATTACTATTAATGAAAACCGAACGATTTAAGTTATATAACTTAAACGAGCACTACCTATTTCACATCTGATTACAAAATAAGGCGAATTTTCATACAAACTACGGATGTAAGTACTGTTTTTGGCTACAACTGTACAAAAGTGAATGAAACATGGGTTTCTATCTGTGTTAATACTCAATAACAAAATGTTTATTGTAACGTAAGACTTATTTATTATTTTTAAATCTACTCATAACCACTATGATAATAATATTTTAATTTCGTATTGCAAATACATATTAATATATTACATACTTGTGGTCATCAGTTAACAGCGATAACTAGATAGTTTAAAATAATGCCTATTTTGGTATCTACATGTATTTGTAACGAGGAGACATATTTTGTGAAATAATAATTGCCCACATAAAATAACTAAGTTGTAGGTACTTATTGAAAATATGGATGTGACAAATATTTTAACTATTAAAATAATATAATTATGAGAATCACATAAGTATAATTATAGCACACAATATTGAAGAGCAGAAAAGAATCTATGTACAGTGCCTATTGATGATTTAACGCTAGTGAAACACGGGTACTAAATTATATTTGCTCGTGTTTATAAATATGTATTTGTAAATATTTTAGTGCTGCCTTAAAATCCGATGATGTAGTAGATATGAGTTATGTCTTGTTGTGTGTGGTATTTTATGGAAATACAATTTTAGCGACTTTAACAGCTGTGTACCAAAGTTTGACTTAGACTTTAAAATTAAGACACACGAAGAAGCTGTTCTAGCGTCATTTTATTATGCTTATTACTGTTAATCAAATAATTAAGCTTTAAATAAAACGGCATATTGGTAGGCATTGAAAGTTAGGAAGTTTTGAATTGGAAGTTGTCCAGCCCGGGAATTAACTCTACAAGGCCTTTGTAACCCAAATAATGAGTTTCTGGATATGCCTTAAATATTAACACAGGTAATTTTATTCAAACATTATTGCGACAAACAGACCGAAATATTCATAATTATTTACTTAGATGAAAAAGTATTTGATAATGTAGCTATTAAAGTAGTACACCTTAGAGTGTGATGTTCGGAAATAATTAAAACGTAATATTTAGAGTGGCTATCATTTAAAAATTATAAAAAAGACGTGTTGCCAAAACAACAAGACATTTTTTAAGTAAGTTACTACTTGTCGCAAATAGAATAAAATATTGCGTAGTTGATGGCGCTTTTTGTCTACTGTATTATGCATCATATTTGTAACAAATTATGCACTTTGTACTGATATGTTAAATATTTTTTTATAGTATTAATGTCTATGTATATTAATGTACGACTTTGGTGTTGAGTGGATATAAAATTGAGCAAAATTTTGGTTAAATAAATTAACATAATTAGCAGTGCTTAAAATGTATAATATTTTATTTCATAAAAAATAATGTGTCTTCATAAAAAAATTATATATTTTTTATCTAAATTAAAATAAGAAAATCACTACTAAATAAGTATTTTTCTGTAATAATAGATCACATAAAACCTAATAGCTTCGAAAGAAATAATTGAGATCGGTATCGTATTTAATGAATAAGAAACTAGTGTACCTGAAAGGTGTTATGTCATTTCACTAACCTAAAATATCCTGTCCTCGAAGAAACTATTTAGATTATTTTGCAAATGAATAACGATATCAAAAATAGTTGCCCTAGTGGCATTTTTGAGAGATTTTTGCAGGTAATGAGGCAAGGAACCTGACAACATTATTGTGTAGAGCTGCTTTAATTTTTGGGTTATAATCTTTGATTTTCATAACACTGCGAAAATGTAAATCATTCTATAGATTGCAGCAATAAGCGTCGTGGAGTCATAGGTCTTAGAATACAACCTTTAATTGTATGAGAAGATATTCAATCAATCAGAGGCGTTAAGCAATTCAAATTGTAAAACACATACCAATGTTTAATTTTAATGCAACTTTATATGATAAATAATTTATTTAGGTACCTAATTAGGTAAACATCCTAAAAAATTACATTTCGTATTGTTGTACCTTATGTTATTAGAAACTATTATGACTTGAAATAATTTAAAACTAAGCTACATTGTAAGCCGCAGTTACATCTAGATACTTACAATATGGCAGTTGTCACTAAAGTTAGCTGAGTTGTCTACCAGGATGATTTGGTACGGAGCGCGGAGTTTCAACGTTTCAGACAATAGCTGTATAATTACGACAACTTCATGATGTTTCATCACAACCATTATTGCAACGAAATGTGTATTTGGTAATGTTTACAGGTACTTGCATCACGTAAAAATCACAAATACGGTCAAAGTGTCAGAGTTCCAAAGAGTTCCAAAGGATGCTACCATTAAATCTATTTGAAATGAGATCTGCCAATGTTATATTTGAATAAATATAGAATTTGTACACTTGTGCTAAATAAATATTTCTCTGATAGTGTATGTTAAGTAGGTACTAATGTAGGTAGGTACTCACAATACCCACGTTCTCACTTTCGGTTTCATTTTAAATTACTGACTTCTGGAAGAGCTCCGCGTTTCTTTATAATTTTTCAAATATTTAGGTTAATGATCACAAAATTGGAAATAACTTAAAATGCTTAAGTGTTAGTACCTACCTACCTAAGTATCAAGTAAGTATAATAAGAAAACGTATTGTAAACTGAACAGTCGTTCGGTCATATTTCATTACATAAACTTTATTTAATTTTTTTACGAGTTATTTATCAAGTAAAGACTACTAGACGCTGATTATATTGCAGAGATCTATCTTGCGTTCAATATTCTACAATTGGCACAGATTGAATACAAAAACCTATGTAACTTTCATAGTATATAATATTAAAAAAACTTTGTATTTCAATTCACATCTTATGTAAGTATATTCTTTTCCATTTTGCTTAAAACATTGTAACTCAGATATAAAAATAGAGTTAATCGAACATCTCTGTGTAAGTTCTTTTGATCATCATTTTATTATTATGCTTCATTGTAATATTAATTGTAAGAAATAATTGTGTGTAAATACTAAATTGCGTCCAAATAGCGACTGTAATTTCTTTATTATAAAGCTTTATTTCGTTTGTAAATTTTTTAATTTAAATCTAATTTTGCGTCCTTTTGTTAGGAAGGTATTTTTAATTTATAAAGGAACTGTGGTCATAATATTATTTTAGCGTTACGACACACAGTTACAATTCTAGTTTGTTTTAACACTTAACTATACATTTTTAAAATCATAATGTTGCAGATTGTATAATAATATTTTTTTTTCAATTTAACGATAATTTTAAGTAACAATAAGGTTTAACATTTCCTTAATATTAAAGTATTTACACACCCAAATTGCTCATTTATCAATAGATTATATTTTATATGTATGTATGCGTACATAACATACCTATATTTATTTCAAATTTATATAATTTACTATACTTATTTTAAAATAAAGATATTAAGTATATTATACAATTCAATCAATAATACTTACGTCTTAATATTAATATTGCAGCTTGCAATTGCCTTCACATATTTTCTTGCCTCATTCATGAATAATGCCTCTATCACTTTTCCTTCGTTTCCCGGAAGAGCAAAGTCGATGGAGGCTAAGTTTAAACTCGTTAATAAGCCATAATTCTTATGTAGGTAAAAGTCCAACCACAATAGTTTTTACCTACGAATTGTCACATTTAGCGTCGTTTCCTTAAAACATTCGAGCACGTTCACGTTCTAGGGCGTAGTTGGTTGTTGCATGCCCTTGTTTGAATATGCTCTTTGCAGAGGCTGTGCCCTGCCTTCGACTGTCCCTGGTGTTTGTCCGTCCTGCCTCTGTCCGGGCGCCCGTTACTCGCGAGTACTCCTGAGTATTAAAATCTCCTTGATCAGTAACTCCACCCTTGTATACGACGCAGATATGTTCATCAAAATTTAAATCTAAACACATTTATAGTCTTTTAGTCGAATCAGAGATAGCTTACAAGTCTAGTTTTATATATTACGTGGTTTTCTTTTAATAACTATTTATTCAGTCGATACGCAATAATCTTAGTGATTAAAGAATCTCAACTGGACTTTCCATTTTAATATTTCGTATATCCAGTTGAGTGTTCTATTAATGCATACGCGTTGAAGTTGCATATAATGCATCAGTGTGAGATCATTGTTGCCGTTTGCCGATCATAACATTGCACATTCGAAAATGTGGACGGAATAACTTTACTGATCACTGCGGAACTGTACGTCAAACTTTATACGTACCGTCGCGTCGTAGGTACACGGGTGGGTCCCGGTGCACTATCTTACGGTGCCTTATTGATCTCACACCCTCCTTGTAAGGGTAGCACGAAATTACCCTCCAGATACGTATAAGAAACACAAAGCTGTAGCAAAATGGAACACAGCAATCTCACACTGTTTATGTCAGTCTATCTTAAGCCTATTTCACTTACAAGTAATATTCACAGTCTCCGACTGACATAGTTGCAATACAAGTCGCATGATGTCTCACAGTAAAGGAGAATCTACTGCGCTACAAAAATACGTGGGCAATGTCTACGTAGTCAAAATACCAGCCACACTTGAAGAGCAAAAATATGTCTCCTTAAAATTTATACCAATACTTCTAACATTAGATAAAACTCTTGGATAATATATCTGCGTAAAGTTTAGTCACGAGCCGCACGCCTTGTTCCGAGGTCCGGGATCGTGGTGCTATGGAGCATGAGCGCCTGTCGTCTGCGTGTGTTGGCACGCCTGCGCGTGCGCTAGTCCCCGAACCGCGTGCAAGCCTTCTTCCACTTGCACTGCGTGCACCATAGGTCGCGCTGGTCCATGCCGTAAACCTTGCGGCACTTCTTGTTGTCGGAGCGCGCGCGCCGGCCCGGGCTGGACGGAGACCCGCCCGTCGTAAGCCGCATGTGCTTCTGTGGGGAAACACGACAGTTATATTGGTTATACAAAAGACTTGCTTTCTATGTTCTAGCACCAGAAGGGGGAGAGGTTTCGGGATAAAGTGCGTAGGATTTGTGATCATGAGTCACACGAGTGGCTTATTTCTCAGTTTCGGTCCGGGTATAGGTACGGTTGGCAAGACCATACGCTGGTTGAAGGATTGGCCTTATTTATCTATCTTTATAGCCAATGAGCACCTAATGCTGGGTATAGGGCCTTGCAAGGTGCCAGCCAATACGCCGTCGTCCTGTCGAGATGTACAGTTTCAAAAATGCTGCCGTAATATAAATATTCAAATGAATGTGAAAGATAGTTAAGTAAATATATTTTAGTAACTTACCGGTGAGTGCGAGGTGGACCAGGAATGCGATACAGGAATGCTTATTGGCCTCGCTGTTCCATTCTGCATGAGTAGCCCTTGTCTGTAAAGAAAATACCCATTTAGTCGCTTTGCGAGAAGAGGAATAATGGTGTTCATCAAGGCATGTCACTAGGTTGGCCCATATTAGGGAAACTAATAAGTAATTAGAATTATTGTATGCGGTCCGTTACGTTAATGTTGGCGGCGGCGCACGGGCCGTCACCTCGCGCACAGTGTAGTAAAACTCTTCCTAATGAAGCAGAACAGTTACCTGTAGGATCCTACCAGCTGCCGCTGATACTCAGGGTCCTCGTGCGGCGGGCGGCACATGTCTCGGTGAGACAACGTGGGCGGCGGCGCGGGGGCCATCACCTCGCGCTCGGTGTAGTAAAACTCTTCCTCATGGTCACTGTCGCCTTGCTTCTTCAGTCTGCAACAATGGGAGACCATGGTCAAATGATATAGGTGACTGATAATAAATAAGGTTAACGTTTTGCGAAGTGGAAGTCTGAGGGTGAATGTTTTATTGTTGTTTGAAGCCTGTAGGTACACCTTTTAGATGTTACATTTTACTGCTTGGAATTTTGGATGAAATCTTGCTATTTAAGGAGCAGAGAACTAATTCTATAAAAACTCTTTCTCCAGCTATCTAGCTTATTACGACTAGCTTGAAGCAGTGAATAGAAGCTTGTAGATTACGTTTAAATAATCCATGATGTAACAAACAAGTTTTTAGTAATTCCGAGCTGTTTTCTAGCAACAAAAAATCTAAGTTAGTTAACACGAAGGTCTTATTCATCGAACTTGATCCCTTCAACCCGGGCCATTGTCCATCAATTGATCATTCAACGCCTGTCAACTTTATGTTTCCGTGTCGCCCTAGCGTTATTTAATTTGATCAACATTACGATGCCACTCCAATTCCTGAGCGAGTGCTCGGAGGTTTAATCAATTATCATTCATTTAAGTCATTCAATGAAAACAGGTGTTTTCAATCTAGGTCACATCTTTAACTGATTGTAGAGCATACTCCCCTTGACTAAAATCCTTGAAAAAATGGGTACCTATTCATTCATTAGCTATGGTTATATCCCTATGAAAGAATAGTAGGTATTCTTCAATACTTTCATAACATCAATTTGTACTAGGCAGGGGTTTATTCTAAGGGCTTTCCGGAAACTGTCAAATCTCCAACAAGGAATGTCATGAGTAAATAACAAAACATCATTATCGATATTAAAAGAACTGGTAGGGCATTTAGTTACGTAACCGGGCGGAGCGCGGGCGACCTTGCCTCGCGGCGCGGGCGGGAGTACCTAGCTGCAACCTTGCCGAGGCTTCCGGGTCGCAAGGGCCGGCCTTTCAGCACTCTAACTACAGCATTCCTACAGTTATACGTACAGAAATAAAACCGGCGCCGGTTCTGTCACTTCCTAGGTTAGGGACTATTGATATAATACATTGGCTAGCTGTTTTCGGTTACAGTGACTAATGGCTTTCTTTGGGCATTCAAACAAGGTTACTGTAATCCGATCTTAGCAGTAACCATTGAAACTGTTAATTGTACTCGTATGAGGTTGTAGACCCGACGCGACGAACTATAAAAGGACTGCTCTGATAAAGTAAAAAGGTATCTCATGTGAACGAAACCGCAGGAATAACCAAGTCCCACATAAATATCAACATTGTTTTCATATCTGACACTAAAGTCCATGACTACATAAAAGGTCGCTTGTTTTTATTGCATTTTGTGCGATATTATTTCGATCGTTATCAGCCTTTTGCAGTGATTTCCTTATTATTGCTATGCGGAGAAACGAATGTGAAACTTCACGACATTGAACTAGTATACCTACTGCACTATGTAGAGTTGCTTATTTTCGTATTAGAGTTATTTTTCTGTTCTTTTGTGTTTCTGATTCTATTACTAATACTAATTACAGTATGAAATAATAAAAAAAACATAAGTTTTCTTTGTGGCAACGTTCATGAAGCAACAAACTTCCATAAAAGTTAGCGTTATCAATAACTTTCTAGTATATGTAGATGCAGGAAGTGAGATGTTTGCAGTGCATGCGAGCTGTAACCTTGCCAGCTGGCATTGCGCAATTACTGCTGTTAGTAGGTGCACACGTGCACTCACACCAACGTGACAAGGTCACACGTGACCGATGCATCTATGTATCTGAAACTAACTAGTATCTAGTAATATTCCGTGATGTCCACGCTACTATTAATCATAAGTAATGTTACATCACCGCAAAAAATCGTTGTTGTACTTTAAATACATATTCACGTATGAGACATTAATATCCGATCTTAAAACTTTGCAGATGGGTTTGGGTAACCCAATAGGAATTCGAGAAATTAAAGGCTTTTCTTTATCAGCCTTGTATTTCTATTTACTTTTATTGAATGAGATTAGCTAGTAATTCCACCTTGGTACTGAATTGTATGAACTTACCCTAAGTGCGTGTTTCTTATGTGAGCTTCGATGGATGAGCATGTGTTGGTGTTGAAGCCGCATCCTCTCCAAGTGCATTCGAACACGACACTGTTCATCTGGAACAAGCGAAGATCTCTATTAAAAATATTCCATGCAAAACTAGACATGGAAATAAAAATCGGAGCTTTAAAGAAAACAGAAATTTCATGTTTTTTTAACCGACTTCAAAAAGGAGGAGGTTCTCAGTTCGTCTGTATGTTTTTTTTATGTATGTATGTTACTTAATATCTCTGCCTATAGGTAACCGATTTTACTGATTCTTTCACTATTGTATAAAGAATGATAAGTAAGTAAGTAAGTAAGTAAGTAAATCCTTTATTTGCACACATAAAACACACACATACAGTTGGTATATTCATTACAGATTGGTAAAATATAACACAACTTAAATATAAAAATTGCTAGTAAATACAAAAATAAGAGGCACCTCTTTTACACGTGCTAACCCCGCCGCTAGGTTCATTTACTGAATTACATTACATATTTATATTTTTACATTTTGCTGCGAACATTTGAGTTTTCAACATTTTAATGATTTATGGTAGTTTAGAGGAACCGGGCTTAAACACTAAGTAGCTTACAATACAGGGCACTGTGATTATCTTAAACAAAAATACGTGTGTGTAGCAGTGGCAAATGGGTAATAGCTCAGTGATAATATTGCTCTATGAGCAAACACTGATTTTCAGCTACCACCTTCAGGGTGACGAGACAAGGCGAGCCCAGCGACAGACGTCTGTCAGTAAATGTACCTATAGCCTACAATTATGATAGAAGTTAAATCTACAAAATATATTTATTACCCTACTTACAAATACCTATAACCTATTCAACATACTAACAACAAATATTAATGTAACTATAAGATGGGTGTACTCACCTCTGAGAACACCAATCTCATAAGAGTCTGGGCAACATTGGAGAGCCACCCACCTATGCAGCAAAATAAATAAAATATGCATTTAAATTATGTGCTTAAATACCTACTACCTGAAAGAGCATAGCATCGTTTCGTTTCGCGCGTACCCTGTTGTCAGCGATCGAAGTGCTTAGGAATTCCCTGTTTTTGTTTATCAAGTAAATGGATTTTAAGTTTAGATTTTAACGTATATTTTGATAGAAGATTTTTTAGGGGAGGGGGTATATTATTCCAGCACTTCGTCGCCGCATACCGGAAGCTACCAGTAAATGCCGCCGTTCTATGGTGGTGATACAGTAGCGCTGATCTTATGGGTCTTAGCTGCCTTGTAGAGTTCTGATTTGCAAAGTTGAGCTTCGCATACAAGTATTCTGGTTGCTTAGACTTAATGACATCGAAGAGAAGCCCCGCAAGATGCAGTTCTCTCCTTGAGTCCATGTTGAGCATGGACGCCTTGTTCAAAAATGGAGTGATATGACTCCTGGGAGGGACATCAAAGCAAAATCGACAGCATGCATTTTGCACACGCTGCAACAATCGCTCCGTTCTCCTGAGCAACCGAGGACCATAAACGACATCTCCATAATTAAGGCGGGACAAGACTAATGATTCGCAGACAGTGACACGCGATGCCTCCGAGAGTTGGTCTCTTATATGGTATAGCACCTTAAGCCGGAAGAAACAGGCTTTGACCATACTAAGCACATGACTCTCGAATCTTAAATGAGAATCATAGATTATGCCAAGGTTACGAGCCTCTTCTACACGGTCTAACGGTTGACCCTGCATCTTCACTTCCAGATCACCACGTAGTCTATTTAACTGTGTCTTTGTACCCATGACCAAGTATTTTGACTTTGTAGGATTTAAGACAAGAGCATTACGTGCCGACCAGTCAGCGATACTATCCAGATCCTCATTGAGGCGTGTTATAGCTTCTGGAATCTTATCCACCGCGTCCGACAAGTACAGCTGTACATCATCGGCGTAGCAGTGGTACATGGAATGGTTAACAGCTTTGACAAGATCTGCACTATAAATGATGAATAGTAGCGGGCCTAGAATGGAACCCTGGGGAACACCGCGATTAATGAGCTTAGGCTGAGATCTTTCAATGGAACCATCACACTTTACCAAATTTACTAGCTGATAACGGTTGCTTAAGTAACTACTAAACCATGCGATCGCGTTTTTATCTAAACCGTAATAACGTAACTTAGCTATCATAAGATTGATATTTAAACAGTCGAAAGCGCGGGAAAAATCCAAAAGTGACATAACAGTGCAATAACCTTTGTCTTGTGCCACTAGTACGTTATCAGTAACATCTAGCAAAGCCGTAGCGGTACCGCGGCCCTTTCGAAACCCGGACTGTAGAGGAGGTAAAAGGTTACTATAACTTTCCACATACTTCGTAAGCTGTCCGCAGACGGCCCTCTCTAGCAGCTTTGAGAGGAACGGAAGGATACTAATAGGACGCAGATCCTTGAGCTCAACAGGGTTATCATTCTTTGGTAATGGTGTTACAAGTGCTTCTTTCCACTTGTTTGGAACAATACCAGATGTTATAGACGTATTGATAATAGCTGTTATAGCATCCAGGGTGCAGGGAAGTGTAAACAAGACCATGTCTCTGCTAATACCATCGCATCCGACAGCATTCGATTTGATGGATATTATATGTTTACTGATGTTTGCTGAACTGATAGGATCTAATTTAAACTTATCATCGTGGAACCGATTTAGTTCAAAGAACGATAAAACAGAATCGGGAACTACATTTGTTCCCGGCATACTTAAAAAGTGTTCATTTATTTTATTTGGATCGTTAAAATGTACTGGCAACGATTTGTCTTTAGAAGAGTCAACAAGAATTTTATTTTTTAAGTTTTTCCAGAAAGCCTTACTATTATTAACTTCCGAGTTTACTAACCTATTAAAATAAGCTCTCTTTTCCCCAGCAATACCCTTTAAAACTAGAGTCTTGAGTTCTTTATAATATTGTCTATCTTTATCAGATCTAGATTTACGATAGTTGTTATGAGCTTTATTCCGCTCATCAATCATCATTTTGCAGACGTCTGTGATCCAAGGTAGTGAGCCCCTGTTTTTTACAGTTATAATTTTTGAAGGTGCATGTTTATCAAAGAGAGATATGACCATTGAGTTAAACTTATCTACCATTAAGTCAACTGTTGGTAAGTCAGTTACTTCATCCCAATTTTCTGCATATAAGTCTTTATTAAAAGCTTCTAATGATATTTTTTTTATTGGTCTGAAAGTGAATGTTCTTGGAGGGGGTATTACTTTTTTTAATGACATGGTCACATTAACCATAGCATGCCCATTTGATCCGGTAATATTGTTAACAGAAACATCACGCACCGGTGCGTTCGTACATATTACATCTATAAGGGTCTCGGTATGCGATGTGTAGTGCGTCGGCTCATTAACAACTTGACGAAGATTCATATATTCTAGGAACTGTGCCAGCTTTACAGTACTTGTATGTTGCTCTTGAAGCATGTTGATATTAAAATCACCTAATAAAACAATAGAGTCGTACCCTGAGAAAAAGTTCACTGAGTCAGTAATCGCATCAATAAAAGTCTCTACATTCATCCAAGGTGGACGATATGCGGTCCCTATGGCTAGACGATAACCATTTACGCGGGTTGACAACCACATTTGTTCAATGACATCATTAGGCCTGTTCAAATAGCGCACATTAATACCACGCTTTATATAAAATGCAAGGCCGCCCCCCCTGCCACCGCGCATATGCAGCGGGCGCGGGGTGTTGCGCATTCGGTAGCCAGGGACGGACGGCGCGCACGCCTCTTGCCCACTTGGTATCCACGTCTCATTTATTGCGACCAGGTCTGCACTATGACAACTCATGGCGAAAAGAAAATCATCATGTCCGGTATTTAAAGATCCCGCATTATAAAGTCCTAACTTAAGAAACTTTGATTTAGGACCCATTATAGTTTAATATACAAAATGTCTGATTGTTAAATATAGAAAAATAATTTTGCGTGCGGGAATATAGTTGAACGACTAAAACTAGAGCATAGCAAGATAAACATGTCGTACTCGTGCTAGGCTGCGCGATTATATGCCCAAAACAGTTTATACTGCACACTGATAAACACACGCATTGTAGAAAACGTGCTAAACTTTGAGTATTGAATGCACTAGACTGCAATTTCCCATTAAAATAAGATTCATACATTATATCAACGTACATGCTAGAACACTCGGCAGGAAAGCTTTCATGTGTTAGGTTTAGGATCAATGTCACCATTAATACATGTAATTTTATCGAAATGAAATAAGTACTAACTAAATATAACATTAATAGAAAATGAAGCAAACACAAATCAGATAAGTAGGCATAGAAAAACTGACTATAACTAAAACTTAAATAATAGATAAAGTTCACATCAAGATTATTTACCTCGCTTTGCAGTAGGCTACTAAACTCATTATAACTCAGAAAGTCAATACAAACACTTTTACTAATTATCTTTTGTAGGACATGCACCAACAACTTCAAGGCCAAAAACACGGCGCAAGTCTCCCTCCGCACGGATACGATGACGCGGCGAGTCCTGTTGTCTCCTTGCGTATATCTTGCCCTCTCTTGTCCAGATGAAACGCCAACCGAGTCTACTTCCGTGGTCACGTGCCTGCCGGAAAAGCTGCCGGTTGTGTTTGGTTAACCTTTCATTGATATAGAATCGGCGGTGTGGAGAAGGTAACCCCGTATCTTCAGTGGTGACGCCTCGACGCACGCGAGTTGCCGTCAGCACCTGGTCCTTCAAGGAGCGCCTGATTAGCCGTACGACAATCGGCCGTGGGCGGGGCGCACGCTCCTGTTCTAATGACTCATGAAGCTTTCCCACCCGAGTGACACTGACTAGGTCTTCCTCAGCTAATTTTACACCCAGCTTCACGCCTAGAGTGGTAACAATGTGGACCAGGTTTTCGCCCTTCTCTTCAGGGATGCATGCAATCTCTATGTCGTTGATCAGCAGATCTTGATCGCGATCATTTAAATCACACTTCAGCTGCTCAATTGTCTGTAATAGGAAGTTGTCATTGGCCGGTAGACCACCATCAGAGAGACGTTCTTCCAGCTTCCCCACTCGGCCTTCGAGATTATCAATTTTTTGGTCGCACTCATTAATTCTAACCGTCAGGCCAGCCATGGTATCATTAAACATCTCCATTTGGTGACGAGTGGCCTTCATCTCCTCCCTGAACTGACGCACCTCCAACAGAAGCGCCTGCAGATCGATGTGTGGTATATTGTCCTCAACGCCATCAACCTCGGAAGCCGCGGGACTTATCCCCAACGCAACTCCTTCAACCACTCCGTCGCCCGAAACATGATGGCTCGTCTCCCCACGTACCGGAGTATGGGTGCTGTCAGTTTTATGCTGTTTGTTAATACATAGAACGCACTTCCATTTAGATCTGTGCTCCGCCGTCAAGCTCTTATATTTGCTCTCAGTTAAGTTTGCACACTGGATGTCATAGGGCTGCGTACAAATACTACATCTGATGTAATTTCTTCCCACAATTGGATTCTTACAGCCAGCACACCTTCCTGTTCTTGACATTTTACAAAAGTAATATCAGTAGCTAGCGCAAAAAGCAAAACTAGTGCAAAATGTAAAACTTGCTTTGCACTAGAGAATCCGAACCAGAGGATAAGAATCGCAAGCGCTACAGTAAACCGCTACACCAGCGGAGCGTTACGAAATGTGACGAAAATAGGTAATTTAAGCGGCTAGCGCGTGGCGTTACTCTAGCTAACCCGCGGACTGTTGACCGGTTCCGTGGCAAGGTCACGACGCACGATTACAAGGTTAAAACTCAGGTATTCGATTTAGTAATTGCTCAATTTTAGCACAGACACTGAGTGATTATGGTTGATACATACACCAATTGACAGACAATGTTTTATGGATTACACTGATACAAAGTTCACTGTGATTTAACTGGTTTTACCGCGAGTTATATTTTTTAACTAAGGTTCAAACTGACTAACGTGTGGTCAGGCGCTCGCTCAACTCGTCACTCTGATCCTGAGACCTCCTGACTCCTGACTATGATCCTGAGGTGGTCCCATAAAAAAAATATTCCCGAGGGATTAGTATTTATCCCGTTAAAATTAAAAAAGCAACAATATTTTTGGAGAATCACGACTAGCTACAACAGTTTTGGTGATATCTGCGCCAATTGTTAATAGATGATTCTTTCGTTTTTGTATAAAAAATTATATTGAGGTGGTCTCCTATAAGGTATTATATTCTTTTGGCTAATTTCCTCGAGAATCAAACTTTTTTTATAAGTTTGATTCTCGAGGAATTGCGCCGTAAAAAGTAGGTTTGTAAAAATTCTTCAGAATATGATAATTTCATTAAAACTTAATTAATGGTTTCCAAGGCAATGGGCGTCAACAGCTTCAACCTTGTGTCATCAAACTAAATTAGACTTGAATAATAACTAGATGTCGCCAGTGTAAACTAAATTTTTTGCACGAGACCTTCGGTCAGAATATTATCTGCAAACCGGAATTCGAAGTCAGTTTTTTTTGTTTGTACAAAGAGACCAAGAGAATATATGAAAGAGATTTGAAGCTGTTCGTGAAAGTATGTAAAAGTACGAATATAACAAAGCAACAGCATCACTTTCCCGTTATACAAAAGTACTTTGTGAGCATCACCGAGGTGAGGCCGCGCCGGCCACCTCAGTGGATACAGTTGCCAAAGATTCTGCATCGACCTTCCGCTCAATGCCACATCATTCCAAAGTTGAACGCGCACATATGTGTGGTGTGTGTATTCTGTTACCCTGAAGTCGAGTTATAATTAGCACACGTCTGTTCGACTTGTCATCATAACACAATATCTTGAATTACCGTAGGAAATGTAAGTACACAGATAATGGAGGCATCGATAGCTGTTGCCGCTTGCAGCGCAACCTGGAAACGAGGCTGTGCTATAAGTATCAAGTGCATTTGGAAGTAGGTCAGGTCACGGGAAAACGAGGTAGCGGGTGTCCGCGGGGAGGGGGGATAAAGGCCGCGAACTAGGTCGCAGAACCACGGCCAAGGGTGGTCTGCGAAGGTTGCGCTCCTTTGTCTTCGTAGAGGGCCACTTCTAGGAGAATCATACGTAAAGAACCTCAAAAATTTGAGTCATCAACAAGCATCACGTTTCATCGTTGTTTTAATATTCCAGCTCAATTTTATTACACAAACACGAAAGTAGAGCTGTGATTTTGCGGTAGAGCAAGGTAAATCGATGACGTAGGTTTTTGATTAATCAAACGGATGACACAATAGGATTCATACCCATGAAATTCCCAGAAATATCCTATCTGTTACGTTGAAATACTACTTAGATATTAGCAAAAAACCGATGATTATGACTCTATGAGCGTTTCGGTGAATAAATGAAATCGACGGAGGGGATTTGCCATGGAACTTCCCTTGGAGTTGGTGTCCTTCGACTCTCGCTGGAAAATGGATCAATACTGCGGCAATGTAGCTGAGTGCTGTTTCGCTCGTGGTCAAATGAAAAACGGCAAGACACTAATGAAAAATGGCACGCCATTTATGTGTACACCACATATTGAAAGTTAATTCCGAAGACCATTTGCGTTAGTGTTGTGTGGGTATCTATAGAATTAGTTTGCGTTGTTTTATCGCGACAACATCGTTAAAAATGTATTGGTTCCTTAGTATCATAGAGTTTCCGCGAAGTCATACTTTTAAATTACTATGAGTTAGGTATAAAGAACAGTTTAGAAATAATAAGTAATAACTTTGATGATGAACGTTTTCATCGCATACCTATATCAGGCAAATACATAGATATGTAATTAAATATACGTTTTCATTTATTAATCTATCCATCCCTTGAACTCGGTGCGGGTGGATGTAGGGGGAGGCGCGTATAGCGTCACCCCCTCTCTCCACTGCACCGTTGACCTACTTTCCGGCTCCAATAAACTTTATCAATCTATGGAAGTGTGTAGTGCGATGCGGAATATTCGCTGGAATACCAGTTATATTTACCAGTTTCCAATCTTTCATTTATAATTTATATGAAACATAGCATATTAATGAACGTAAGATAGAACTCGATCTAAGTTAACCGCGAGTTGAATATAACCATTACCTTCTAAGTTAAAAATTCGGGCAGATACGTAAGCGTTACGCATACATTGTCAATGTTTGTTTACCTAAGCCTGCATTTCCATATGCATGAGAACAAATTATAAATGAATGTAAACGTTAGAATAAGTCCGTAAATCGCGGAACCGTCGCGTAGTCGCAGTGAGTAGGCCTTCTCGAGCTTCCCTGTGTGGGTGCAGGGTACAGTGTAGACAGCTTACACGTGCCGGCTTTCATCTATGTGTGCAATGCAGTCGTGCCACTTGCCAGTGTGCAACGGTTATTTGTGCATTCGGGAATAGACACAGAATACCTACTAATACACTCAAGACCAGTAATATACCTCACAACGTTTAAGCACATTTCATCCCACTATTAAACAGATGAACTCTCATAAAAATCTCTAGAAATTTTCTTAACCGGCGGATGTTTTGAATCGAGAAAACGATCAACATGGCATAAACATAGGAGAACATTTTTAGTGCCTTTTTGAACGTGTTCTCGTAGCTATAGGTATGTACCTATTAGTACAACGAACGCGACATGATTTTAAAATATTATTTAACGTCTTTTTACTCACGTTAACGCTTAAGGGTTCCTATTTACCATGGATAACAAATAAATAATAGAAAACACATTTCAGCGCAATAAATGTAGCTAGTTCAAACAACAAAAAAATAGGAATTTTATTTACCGACTCGGCATGACTCTATTTTTGCTATGATGATTGCCTTTGTATGCTTTTACATGGTAGGCAGAAGGTAGTTCTAACTAGAAGTGGGTTAGTTTGTGTTGGAGGGGGTACCGGGAGTCCACACGTGTCGCAGTGGGGGACCAGGAAATAAGGTTCGCTGGGGAAGGGGACTCGGTAATTCGTGCCCATTGTGTTTGTCACGCTGTAGTGTCGATTATTGTGTCCTTTTCTATCGGTAAATTAATATGTGGCAATGTTAATTCTATATCATGCTAATAAATTAGTCCTATGTTCAATTGTACTAGAATAATGGGTTCATTTCACGACTCTTCCAATACACTAGCCAAACTAGAATCAGATAATATCACAATTTTTTTTTATAAATGAACCCATAGTGTGAGGATTACGCACTATAATAACAAAACCTTACATGTAGAACGTTTATAAACGAACCACGACACAAATAAGAACACTCGCTTGGCGTCGAGTTTCAGATACAAACCTTAATTATAAGCAATACCTATTTATAAAAGGAAGGATCTTAAATCGACCAGTAATGTAAATTGCGTACACAGTGAATTTTAGGCTAAGAATGGGCGGTTTGTTTACAAACATTCTGCATCGAGTTTTGCTAGTGTATAGTAAGCCTTACCTACTTTTATGGCTTCGCTTCAGAAGTAGGTATGTTATGTAATACAGCGTTTATCCATTGTAGGTCTAATGTGTCATTATCTATCTAGTATTTGCACAAATTAATATAATTAAGGCCGAAATATTTAATAAGAAACCTGAATATAAATCAGTGGGTGATAGCCTCGCGTCACCTAGATTTGGCATTGGCAATAGTCATGAGTCATACATGATCCAGGCGAAGTAGGTAGGTATATTATTATAGCATGTCAAGAAAATTTATTTAATTCGACAGTGACAGTGCGAATGTGCAAATTACATTCTTATCTGATTGTCATTCAACATTATCAATGACATCTAAAATTAGTTCATATCAATAGTTAAATTTGTTTTTAACTCCAGCTAATGGAAGGAGGCGAGCAGGAGGCGAGATTATTGGTGACGACGAATCGTCTTACCCTTTGATACCTATCTCTAGTTCAATCGCCCATTCTAAACAACATTCACATCCATCGAATAGCTACTGCGTTGCTAGTTATATACACTAAGCCTGAAGCGTTCTTTGTCCAAATAATGTAAACAGGTAGAGTTCAATCAAAACTGAATCAAAACGAACAGCTTTAGAGCACACAGTCCAACAGAGAAGCACGTTTAAAGAACGGACCGGCACCAAATGCCGGTTTGTTGTTGCGCTATCCCGCTCTACCGCTACCAGTGACGAGATAATATTGATTTGTTTTCATTGCGTCTCTCTTTTGCCCATGAGCGTACATGATATGTCGGTTTCGCCCGCGTGACCTTACTTATTCACACATAGAATGCGATACTCACACAAGCATAGCCGGATAAGTTGTTTTCCCATCATCTCCTTCTAGCGCTAAGAAACGAGGAAGCGCCCGGTACTTTTATGCGCACCAATCTTGGTGATCTTTATGTAGGCCAATGCACGGCTTTGTGGCTCTACCGAGAATCTACTAAGCTAAATTAAACAACGCTTTAACTACGACACGCAAACGCTTTTAAAGCTACCACAAAATATACGCTTAATTTTTTTAAGTTAAGTACTGACTCTTTGTCAAGCAGCTGTTTTAGTGACTCTACCAGAATAACTGAACCTTTATAAGAAGTAACCTAGTAAGTTCCTAGCAGGATAATAACTAGTTAAAGTTATCTAGTATGTTAGGTACTAGATAAAATAAAGTAAAGCAAACAAAATGTTTAATTTAAACCTATTATCAAATCGTCCCATTAATTAGCTATCATTGGAAAATTAGAGATGTAGAGCGCGAGAAGGATCACGTGGATTGGCCGGTCCCAGCGTCCGCGTTTCAAAACACGCTTTGTCAACGAGGCATGTTTACAAACAAAGAGCCTCTAATGGCGGAGCTGATTTATTCACCTTCCGGAAGAGATAGACAACACCGACATACATTTTCGTGGAGATTCAGGTATAAAATTTAACTTAAAAGTACCCTTTGAGGTTGGTGTGCAATTATAAAGGAAACTACCTGCCTGCTCTACCATTTAAGTAGGCTGAATAGGTAGGTAGGTTTTTTTGTCCTTATAAAAAAAATATAACATTGAGATTATTTTAATCCCAAGTGGATTACGAAAGCTTGGACATCATTAGTCTTTAAGTTTTGTTTTCAAAACAATTAATCAAATATTTGTATGGAGTTTTTCAGAAAATTGTGATACTCGACAACTTCACTTTGCTAAGATTGTGACACAAAGAAATTAGATGAGATAGCATGATGCATCGAGCGAGAGGGCGGCAAATGCGCCATGCGGCGTGCACCCCATCAAACCAGGGGACTTTGTAGGTCACTGAACTTTTGATAGTTCAACCCCTCGTGCTTCGAACTTTGTAAGGATGTCAAAACAGTAAAGTTAGCCTTTTAGAAGTTTTTCTAAATAAAGTCTTATAAACAACTTTTTTTGCGTAATTTATGCAAATCTGAAGGTCTAATAAGCGTGGGACTATACTATAAACTCTGCATTCATGGGATTCAAAAGGGATAAAGAAAAGTTAATTGTCGACTGGCTGTGGTATGGCGTCGTGCAGGCGTTGAACCCAGGTCCGAAACACGGCGCGGCCTGTTCCCTGCGCCCCCTACCTCGGCGGGGTTCACCCTCATCACTTGACGTTTTTCTCTCAACCTTCCAGCCACCGCCGACTCACACAAACATCCCACAATGTGGCCTTAACACATGAAAAATACCCGGTGGGTAGTGGCAAGAAACTTCACTGCGTTCGTTCGCCCCATCTTGTTGTGAGATGTGAGCATGCTATTGTTTGCTCATGCTTTCGAGATGATCACTATAATAATATGTTGTTATCAAAGATGCAGTTATGAATTTATGAAGCAGAGAACCGACCCTTTACATTCCAATATTGGTGTCATGCCAGGACTTAACTACTTATCCACAAATTTAATTAAAGCAACGCGAAGACAAATGCACGTGCCCGAGTCAAAGGTGACAAACGTCATTTGTCCTAGTGAAATATGTTTACAACGTGCGTCATGGTTGCCTACTACTGCCATCATGGTTGCCTACTACTGCGTCATGGTTGCCTACTGCAGTCATCGCTTTAGGTGGTTAGATTCTTTCGGCACTTCAAAATTATTGTTTTGTTTGTAACGTATGACAATGACAATCACAAAGTGATTCCATTGTCATGAGTCACTGGCTCGAGTAGTTGACGACAACGATCAGGGAAGGTGGTTAGGTGACGAATCACTCGCGTGGGGCAGTCGCCATTCGCAGAGTCGGGGTAGGACGTCGTTTCTTGGTCTGGTCACCGACCTCTACAGGTTCTAACTTGTTACAATTTCACTTTTTCTTTCTACCCGACAGGATAGAATTACTGGTTCCATGCATCTCTCTCGCTCATCGTTGGATATCAAGATTGCATCAGACAAAGATGTATAAACGGTAAATTTATTGTGGAACCTGCGTTTAAGAAGTTAAAGTCTATAGGTACAGACGTGTTGTTATGACATCACAGAGTTTGGCATGGCCTCAACTATTAACGTGTGCAAAAGACACTTTGATTTGTATAAAACGAGGCGCATATGGAATTCCGTTACAGTTTCCGACAATGCAATAAATATTATTTCGTGAAATGGGGTTTGTTGAACCCGCGGGACTCCTCATTATCGCGACTGATGAACTCGTCACTCCATTGTTCCAGTCCGCGATACGTAACCGCATTTCGATACAATATTTGCCTGACGAGACGGTGACATGTCTTGATGCTTGTATTGTTTTCTGTCAGGACTCCAAAACTTTCGGTTACAATCAAAGCATGCTAGCAAACACATTGTTTTTTCTAACATATTTAACAACTTATTTTACTGGGCTTTCCTAGCATTCCTATGGTAATGTTGATTAACTGACTGACACTTGGCTTACTCATTCGTATGCAATCTCTGACTCTCAGATGTTCTTTATACACACACATTTACACTCTATATGGTTTTCTTAAATGATATCTTCATCGAGATATGGTTCTCTTACATGATATCTTCAATGGCGCAATTGACAGCAGTGAACTATTGCCTAGAATTTTGTTGCAGGCTCCTAAATATCGCACACGACATTCGCTATTGTTTAATATTCCATAAGTATCGACCATATACCAATAAAATCTACCCGGATCAGGATATATTCCGCCATTGTACTTGTGTCTTATGTAGGTAATGTCTTTTGTATTGTATTTTTGATCACACCTACACACAAAACACATATACATACACACCCTTGCATACACACTGGTGGCTTCTGTTGCCTGGACTCATAAGAGACCGGTGTCCTCAGGGGCTCCACAAAAACACACGCGCGCGAGCGCGCATGTATCTGACAGTAAATATATAATTATATAATAGTTATAGTTTATATTTTTAAGATAATTTACTTTGTTCAACTTTTCTTGGCCTACTTTGCTGTTCTCTTTCTTGACTTTCTTTGTTCTTTATTAATCTGTGTACTCCTTTTCGGCCTTATTTTTAAGTATATTTTAAGTATTTAAATATAAATTATAGCGCTGTGGCTTCCCTCACTAAAAAAAAAATAAAAAAATAATAATTATACGCGTCTAATCCAAATGTCGTCATCGCAGATCCTACGGTCCGAAACCTTGATATAGAGCGATCTGAAGTGCATAGCGAAAGATCCTCTAGGCAGCGTAAGTGTAAACAGTTGAACTGTCAAGAACGGCCAGTGAACCGGTCTAGGAGTCATTGCCCTGCCAATGCCGGTTAAAAAAACGCATTGCCTCCATCTATCCGGCGACGATGACTCGACACGTGCTTTTATTTCAAGAAATATAGCGCCCAATATTACTTTTCACATATGTATAACCACCTAGCTGTCACGTATTCTTGATAATTCGCTTTTGTTGCGCAAAGACCACGAAGTGCAATCAATTAGTTTTGAAAGAACAGTGCACAAGCGAAGGTTTTGTTTAATATTCGTTTTGGTTGGTGGGTTGCTCAATTAATAAAAAATTATCCTTGAATGTTTTGCAATAACTATTGGTAAAGATATAACTAAAACGTTTATTAAAATTGCCATTGCCACATTTGCCACCCACAGAATGTCGTGTGACACGCGAAACGGTAACTATAGTGCTTCCTTTGTTAATGTTAATTGTGCAAGGAGGTAGAAATAATTGCCCAATGTGGTAACACACCCATAATGACCGAACTACATCTGGTACCATCCCACAGGCCGTGCTGGTCAATGTCTCCTCAGCCGGTGCTTTTGACCGCACCAAGGCCGTCAGGATAGGGGTACGTGAACTTCATGACGTCTTCGCTCTTTTGCCTATTTTTATTTAGAACTCGTTTTTGAGTTTTCAAACCAGGACTTGATGTAAAGTACCTAGGTATTTAATTTTGCAGTTTTGATAAAATAACAGACTGGTATTATGCAGGGTTATTAGAACGAGGGAGACGAGTGTTGCGAGGACGATGACCTCTAGAAAGAGACAGAGCGACAACAACTGTGAAGTTCGTGCAGTTCTGTACAAGTGCAAGAGACAAAAGATTTCGTTTTTCTTTATGTGTTTCCGAATCGACTTATTTTTGGTGCTCTACATTACGCTCTTTTGATTTTAATCGATTTTAAAAGGAAAAGGTAATTAATTGGGCAGCGGAGGATGATCTTCGTGTTTATTATAACGTAGATGCTCCCTATATGGAGCAAAGACGTTGGCTGTGACGCACACCACAATGTCTGAGATCTAGCCGATTGTTTCATGTTAGTGGTTGGTTCCATGCTGAATCTCAGCATGGAACCAAACCAGTTTCTAGCTGAAGCACCGCAGGTACTTGTATGCAAGTAGGTCGCCCGTGGCTACAAGTACACATACGAGTTTAACCTATTTCGCTTGTTGCACAATTCTATCTACTAGGGCCACTTATACACCTTTACACTAGCCAAACTTGATGTAGAATGTTTGTAAACAAACCATGACACCAATAACTAAAACTCACGTGCTTGGCGTCGAGTTTCAGCTTATTTATTGAAGGAAGGATCTCAAATCGATATGTAATGTATAAATTGCGTATAAAAAGACGCGGCAACAAAGTGAATAAGTATGGGCGGTTTATTTACAAACATTCTAAATCGAGTTTGGCTAGTGTATAGTTGAATTAGCTGCACTAGGTACTCATTCGATCAATAAATTAACAAACATGGTTGTTCACTTTTTGTGTTATCGACAATAATTAAACATACCAGTTGGAGCAGGTAATTATATCGTTGATACCTACCTACTTACATTGTCTGGCGTTCATTAATGTGTCAAAACATTATAGTCTACAACTACAACCGACTCTACCAAGTTTTCATAAGGGTTCTAGCCAAGCTTGAGTTAATGATCCCAGTAGGAATCCAGAACATAAATATTTAAGCAATAGACGGTATCAAGCGTGTGTTTGACAAAGTGCGACCTACTTAGGTGACACACTTTGATAGAGCAATCATTTGTTATTAATTAGTCTTGTGTTCTATTTTTGCATGCTCCAACTGTGTACAGTACAACAAATGTTGTATATAAAATTACAGTCGGAGCTGGATTCATGCGGCACATATTAGATCATTGGTTTTGCTTCTTATATAACTATTCCAAACCGACATTTGATACAGCTTATTATAATAGCGTTCCTGTGGAGAACAGGTGATGCTGAATATTTTGATCTCGCCTAACTACCTTACGTAGGGTTTCTACGTAAGCGTTGGTCCACTATATATAACATAAGTACGATTGTTATCGATCGCACTAATATCAGTTGCGTAAGTCGTAAATTGACGCGCAATTGGTTGACATAACGTGCTGGTGATGGTTCGTTGCGCATTGGCCGGATTTCGTAGTCAGGGGGCAAGGCGGGCAGAGCAACACGTCATGCTGATTGACATATTCTGACGTCAAGTCATGTAGGAGAGAACCTTCTTCTCTTTTCGTCTCTTGGCAAGCCAGGATGAAGGAAAACCTATAACGTGGCTTGTCTATTGACCCACCTTAGAGCTCATAAGTATAGTTTTAAAAAACCGGCAATCGTTGAGGCCGGTAGCTATTATTAATATCACCGATTTATGCAAATCTTAGTAATTACCGTAGTAGTAAAACAACGGGCACATAATTAAAGGGTTTTAATATGTAAAGTCGCGAAGAGCCGGTTGCTATCGAGCTAGAAGGACCATCACACGTTTTATAATTTAATTGCATATTAAATCGAGGCAGTAAACGAGTGGATGGAGATCATAATACGAGTGGCCAGGACCGCGGGCTCGCCGAGGCGGCTATTTGTTAATTCCGGTGTTGCCATTTACCTACACACCTAATGTAACTGTTCAGCCTCAGCGAGAGGCGATCCGCGTTTCTAGCGGGGCGGCGGCGCGGCACTGTTGTGCCTTCCGCGTTTTAAAATAGATGCACGAAGGTCGTTCCATTATTTACGTTGAAACTTAACGCTATCATTTAATACAACATAAACCTTGAAACGAGTTCGTATACATGTACGAGAAAATATAATGTATTTACAAATTTTTTACAACTGGCAAACTAACGGCGCATTGTATCTATGAACAGGTTGAGGCACAGAATTTGTTAAGGTAGGTATGTTAGCATTTAGTATTGTGATATTTCAAGGTTTGTGTAGGCTGAATAAACAGTTCATTGTTACGTGCTGGGGAGAGTTTGTATTTACTGGAAGTCACGTTGCGCACGCGCTGACATTTCCCAATTCACGTGAGCCTCGACCGACACGATCGTTTCAGCGCAGTCTTAATGTAACATGCTTGCACTTATCAACATTTTCAGAGATAGATCACGATTATCGATTATAGAGCGACATTTAATTTTAAGAAGAAAATAAATTATATTGATATCGAAAACAGACATTTGATTCGACAAATTTGCAATTTCACTAAATTTGGTTTTATGAAGCGCGATGTTATGAAATGACGTAAAACTATTTCGAACGGTGAAGACGCAGACTAGGTACCAGATACGTAGTACCTACTAAGCAGAATAATTACAATGACCATGAGTACGCGGAAGTCTCCTTGCCGCTTCGCAGATAACATTTGCTGTATTTTATCAGCGCTGAGCGATAATATAGCCGTGTTATACACGTACCTATCTATCTACTTACCACGTGCCACTGATTGTAATATACATGTGTGTGTGTATATTATTATACAATCTCACACCTAAGTCTTAGAAGGTTCTATTCTACCACAGACGGAGCTACGAGCTGGTTTTACCTATTACGTATCGGTAAAGCGAATCTAAGGCTTGTATAATGAACGCGTGCTCAGTCATCGATCTATGCTTGAGCAACGCTTTTCTATAGAATAAATATTACTTAAGCATAGATCTGTGGGCTGAGCAAGTTTTCTTATTACGGGTCTTAGAGCCTAGATACACAGGCAGCTTAAAGCAGTCAAAATCGACTGCTTCAAGCTGCGACTGCATATAATATGTAGCTGCGGTTCCGTGTGTCTGTAAATAGAAGACTGGATGGAGTTCACTATGCAGTCGCCAGCTTAAAGCAGTCGGTCTTGACTGCTTCAAGCTGCCTGTGTATCGAGGCTCTTACAGACATTTGGAACATGACAGAGAACTAAAGATAAGATTAATGAGTTTACAGGCGATGATGTGATATCAATATGCATATTTCTCTACCTACTCAACCGAGCGACAAAAACTAACAGAATTCAGAGCAATACCTAACAAAATATGATATTGTCCTAAACTAATTGCAGCAGCTGTTGAACTGTCGTGTCTCAACAATCATATTGTTTATATAAACGCTAGCTAATCGATTGTTCAAACGAAGAACTAATTATCATAACTCATTTATTGTTGTGATATGCAGTAAGATAGCTAGAAGAAAGATCTAGGCTAACACCGTTATAGGTGTAATTAAAACCGGCAGATGCGAGTTGCCTAGCACACGGAGGGTTCTGTACCATCGCACAAAACTTTCGCAAAATAAATCCTAATAAACTGATTTTTTGATGGATCGAAAAAAAAGCAAAAAGCATAATGACGCGGTCACCCATCCAAGTACTGACCGTGTCCGATATTGCTTAGCGTCGGTGATCGGACTCAACGTGGTATGAATGTTGGCCCCCTTAATTATTAAATTTATTTTATTTTTGTTATATGTGAAATTTTCACAGAATGTGTATTTCTCTTGTCGCTATAAATCGCTATTTGTGTACCTATTATGGTTCATGAGCAGCCTGCTAACCGGCGGACAGACGGACAGACAGCGGAGGCTTAGTAATAGGGTCCCGTTTTCACCCTTTTTGGTACGAAACCCTACAAAACTCGACGGGGATCATTGAGTACCATGCATAACGGTAGCAATTTCCCTGAGACTTAAATCGAACTCGGCAAGGTTGCATCGAGTTACTATGGAGTATACGCCTTTAATGAAATATTTCCCAGCCTATGGGTGCTCAAGCATGATCTATTTCACCGCTATCCGGACTTACGCACCGCTTTGTTCCGCTAAAACGTGTGCTAGCTTTCCGCTTATTGATTACCTCCAGAACTAGTGGGCTGCAGCTATACAAGTAAGCCAGAACATTCTTTGTGTTGCAGAAACATGTAGTAATGAAGTCAGTTCTCTATGATTTTTATTATTTCTAAGCGAGCGTTGTTACAGGTATTATGTGTTCGAGGTCACACTTGCACACGATACTGCCGCTCGTGCAATACGAGTATAAAATCTTGCACCAGCTGTAATCTCTCGTTCACCTTATCCGTCACCAACTGATTTTTACGGTAAATGCACTCCGCAACGGCCTTGCGGTGACATTTCCGTAATAATAAAAGGTCGCTGAATGTGAATCCACATTATAAATCCGCTTTCAAATCAGTTTAAATTAAGTATTTTATTACTCTTCGTCAAAATTAAAACGTTCACCTTCGATAATGGCGTTAAATGGCAACATTGTAACTGAATGTGTGCCTGTTGTTAAGCGAGTAATGAACGACGTATTGGCAAGCTTATTATGCAAGGATCTGCGCTGTAAGTGCGCATGAGCTGTGATGTGATGCAACTGCACTGGTACATTGTTACGCTGCTAACCAATGACGTCAAAATTAACAGCAGAGCCAGTGGAGCTCCGACAACGCGCACGCACAGAGGTGGGGTGGAACTGAGCGTTATGACGACCGCTGATAAAAAACGACGACGTGCCTTATCATGATTATGACGCTTATTCCAACGTCCATTTTAAATGCATACCTGATTCCTCATTTCAAAGTGAACATCTAACCGCTACATGGATACACATGTAGGTATAGCAACCTAACTGAAATTATATCAAATGCATTTATAATAGCCGCAACCAATAATAGCTGAGAATGGCATTGCAACAGTTGCGCCGGCACCGGGCGGCGGCGGCGTGGCAACTCGTTCTTGGAAAGAATTATTGAAGCAAGGAACGAACGGCCGGTAGGCGGCTCACATCACGACAAACACAGTCCAGCTTTACTGCAGTATTATTTACAGTAGTATTATTACTTTTACGCAGAACAAAGGGCCCCTGGGAACTATTATCGCGCCTGACATACCTACCGCAATGACTGTTGCCTTGGTTGGGCTAATTACATCTATGCACGTGCATTGTCTGCCCCATGCATGACTCTCAGCTCGGGGATTTTTTGCAGGGAATAATTTGCGTGTTGTTTGTTTCTTATGAGGCTATCTAGCCGGTTGGACATACGGAAATACAAACCATATGTGGAAGCGTACAAAAATGTATATATAATTGCATCGAATGCAGGCAGAACGCTGGCAATGCTTCGCTTCGCTCTAATAGCTGTGTCCTCAGCCAAGGTCTGCGAGCTGACGTCAGGCACGCTTGGTATCAAGAGATTTGTACCTACTAATAAATGTTACGATGCACCGGTTGCTAACTGCGGGGAAGCGGAGATGCTCTTTTGTGCAGGGGCTGCGGCTAGCGAGACGTGCTCATAGGAGTGCGTTCTGTAATGTGGAACGTCCAGGTAGAGCGGTGGCGCTGGGGCGAGCCGGTCGGGCTAAGTGGTGCGCGGCCGGGAACAGGTTCCGATCACATGTGGGCAGGTCGCCGACCCCAGGGACGATAATCCGAGCTGGCACCGCCGGCCAGCGCCACCGGTACTCCACCTGGTTGCTCACGCCATGTCCGATGATCAATTATCATAGCAAAAATAATAGCATCATCTGAATTTATCTGATCATTATAGGTAAGACCGGTGGAGGTTTAAAGATCTGGTAGAAATAGAAACCTACAGGTATTTGGTATCAATTAAATTATAGTTGAGCATAGGAAATATTTTCTAACTAAATGTTGCCATCAATGTTAGGCAGTACTTACCTATAAGAAGAGCAAGAACAGTTGGCAACGTTACGTGAATATTTAGCTCGGCGGCGACGCCGCGTCTGGGGCATACCATTGTATTTGCTGCACCAATAATAGGTTCTCGGTGAGCAAAGTCAAACGTTGGCGTGGGCGGACAGCAGTGATGCTTAGATAATACACATTCAGTGCAGTTACCAGGTGGTAGCAGTTCTCTTTGTGTCAGTCCGGGGAGTTCCAGCATTGGCTATTGTTCTTGTTACAACTTTAACATATCTTCAACTCAATTTACTTTATTTCACAGGCCTAGAATATAACAATGCGATATAATTTTGAAACTCAATTGCAAAACTGCCTTTTTTTCCTTTCTCGTAAGGTGTATGTTATCTGATTGTAGTATATATAGTTATATATAAAGACAGTAGCTACATTATACGAGTATGTACCTAGTTTTCTGGCTTACGTTCGTCTTTTTATCGCATAGATACAGATATCAAGATGAGGGAAATATCCGTTTTTGTATCTACAAACGGACCATTTGATTGGAATTCAATACACAATTCAGAATTTATGAGCTGAGTTTCACGACCATAGCCGGCTAGACTTCTCGACTAAACTAGCTGAATGCAATGACGTCAAGCATCATTATCCCTCGGTCACATTCAAATTTGCAAAGTACCTAACCTAGCTCACGAAAGGTCGAATGAAACTCGACATTATGATAAGTATAACTCGTCAAAGTTGGCATGTGAACTCCATTGTATATGTCAAGTTGAAATGGCAGCATCTCCCAGGGTTACATAAAGGCTCACATACATATGTCAGTTTCTTGTTGCTGTTCTTTTAAATCTAGTACTCAGCTGCCAATTCGCAAGTTTCGTTAGCACGTCATTGTAAATAAGCGTTACGCAATAAGTGTAACAGAAGAGTCCCCGTTCCCCCACCAGTGGAGCTGCGAGCCGCCAACATTAGTACAAGGTTACAGCCACAGATTGTGTGTAGCTTACGTCACGCGTGGGCTTGCCAATACAATAATACAATCGCACTTGGTTTTTCAACGGCTCCCGTGTACTTTGTCATTCTCCGGAGAACAGAGACAAATAAGGTAAACTGGTTTCGACTGAAATGCCAGATGACGATCACATAGGTAGTATTTGTAAGACAGGAACGAAACTATCATAACACTTAGAGCTTTCATTATCTTAGCTACAAAATTAAATGTAGAGCACTTTCAAATTGAAACTGAAGCTTAACGCACCTAAGTAACGTTAATCATAACAAATTATCATAGTTGATATGATAGCTAAATGAATACCAAGGATCCAATTGTTTTCCAGGGTCGCTGGTGCGAGGGCCGCGCGAGCGTGGGCGTGCGGACACGCGGCCTTTTCCACAACACATTAGTACAATCATCGTGTGTGTGCGCTTATAAATACCACAGTCATGTACATGACGACGGAGCTGTCAACTCTTGTCCGACGCACTAGCCGTGTCCTAATATTCGAAACCCCGTTTCTCTACCCTGGTCGTTAGTGCAAACTAAACTCTGTTAGCAACTGCTGCCTCGTAGCTATCGTCGTCGGTCGGTTTAAATGATTTAGTCATACCAACTGTTAGGTATACTGACTGTTGTAAGTATTTAGTTATTGGAGTTGAAAGTGAACGCGCGGCTGTCTAATGCGAGATCAAGCAAGAGGTGCCATAATATCTGTAAGCCAGTAAGCCTATTTGCTTCAGTCGGTAACTCGCGTGGCAATAAACACATTTATGTCAATTTTACAATGGTGTTGCATAACCGGCCTGCGCTGCGCCTTGACATTGTACGACACAGTGAACTGCGCACGTGGCTCATAAATCATAATATTATGTGCACATGCGTGAACGTACATACCTATCTGTTTGTTTTAGTGCAGGCTGCTGTGCTCAACTCTCCACGTGTATGATAACAGCGCAACACCAAGTACTACCTATTCGATTTTGTCGAAGTAGTAGGTACCTAGTCGATGCGGAGCGGGCAGTGTGCAAAAACCTTTATTCTTGAAAAACATTTGCGGTGACTTGCGGTTATACATTTTCAAGTCCAGTTGCAGATGACATCACAAACACTTTTATTTTTATACTGGCGTGTCTCGACAATAACAGTTTTAATACTGCTGTATGCTACATACCAACAAATACTGTTATGAAGTCGTTATAAATCATGCTTTTGTTTAAAGTAAAAATATAACTGTTAAATATAATAGTTTCGACGCGTGTTGCCAATAATCATACGTACCTATTGTCGTCATAAACTCTGCTACTATCAGGGAAGTGCATAATGTGTCAGTGGCTCCTTATCTAAAGCTTGACTTTGGAAAACAATAACGGCTATTTTGATTTATAGAACGCACACGTAGTAATCGCACAAAGAACATTAAACTAAAAATATTAAAATATCACCTGCAAATCTGCAATAAAATAACACGTGAAATATCACAAATTTTAGAAATAAACATAATGACAGTACTATGTTAATATAATTTATGAAAACTTGTTGTATACTCATAAAAATATCAATCTGTTCCCTTAAAATAGCGATATACATAATTAAAACACTAGAAATAAACATAAACTAGCTGTGCCCATAACTAGGCTACACAAGATTAAAGTATCTTTTAAAGGGCAATGTATACGCTTCTACAACAAAACTCTAAGTGAGTTGAATAAATTATCAGTAAATAAATTGAAACAAATTGTCAAACATATTCTTTGTAAAATTACTACTACAAAATATCAGATTATCTAGAGGATAAAAAAGCTTGGGGCGAGTTTTGCTCCAACTACAAATCTTTATTATTTTTATTATTATTTCCTAGTTTAACGTAATTTGAATATTGTGAAGTGTCCAAGAGTCCTGTAAGGTGTAAAGGAAATAAAGCACTTATATTTAATATTTTATAGAGCTTGGCTTCATTCCGAATAACAGAAGTCAACTCAATTTCAGATATACTATTAACAGGTAAGAAAGAAGGAACTGTCTAAGTATCTGTCGCTCGCTATGGTATGCGTAGGTACTCGTATTTAAAAGGATATTATGCGACTGCCGGTAGGTATAAGTATCCTGCATTAGCTAGTCCAAGTCGTGATGTAATGGCATTCAGAGGGACGTACAGGGGTAATACCAACGAACACCTGTTGCGAGAGAAAGTTGCACCAAACGACCAGTCTAGAAATATCTCGGCGAACCCTGGCTAATACTTATCTCAAAGGAAATTGGACGAAGGAGCTTGATCTACGTCATTAGTCATTACTGGCTTTGTAACGAAACTGATTACGAGGTAATGTCAGAGCTTTAAAGTGCATCTGTGGCGCTGAGTCATGGGTGTGCGTCAGAAAGAGTATTCGAGAAATATTAAATCTGAAGTCTGTGAAATCGGTTACAGTCGGAATTTACCTATTACTCATTATTGTGCACTTGAGCATCTAATTGCTTTGTAATAACAAAGGAAATCGTATTGGTGCAGACTGCAGTTCCGCGTCACATTGAAATAGACTTAAAAGGCGAAGGAAACCGAAATGGAAAATTGCTCGATGCAAATATGGCAGTGTTGTGCTTACGCTGGTTGTAATACGAAAGCGAGTGCTAAGTGTGTCACGGTCTAATTGGAGTTGTGGCCGGGCACGTTTTGTAACACGTCCTACTAATATTGGAAATGCGGACATATCTATTTATTTATTTAATTAATTTAAGGAAGGCCTCGTAAGAACAATCGTTCCCGGTAGTTAAAGATAGGGCCAACTCTATTCTATTCCTAAAATCACACAAGCGAATTATGTTTTCTTACCTGCATCTACTAAAACACGCTAAGATGATTAAGTATAAATTGTTAGCATCATAATTAGCTCAGTAACTAAGTACGTAAGAATTTCCATAAGGCCTTTGTTCGTACTTTTTGCTGAGGAACTTGAAGGCTGTTTCCGCGTTTTTGTTGGAACCATCCGTATATTCTTGGTAAACAATCATAAAATGGAAATGGCAATGAGCGTGACATAGGTAGAGCTTGCAGAAAATTTGCACAACAAGCAACCTTTGCGAATCTTGCAGCATAGAGGTAGAATGCAACATATCTTCCAGCTGATCACGATGGTAATGGTCATGTCCATGAATGAATGCACAGTGGAGCAGAGTTGGAAGTAACCAGGTATTGAAATCATGCAGAAATTAACTCTTTAAAAATTTGTATTATTTTGGTGGAAGTGCGATGTGAAGGCGGGTACTGACCGGTGCTACAGGGCGAAATGTACCATTCGCAGTGAGCGCCGACTTTCCCCGTACTGACTGCACGAACGCTCGTTGTGTGACGTTACATTACGCCATGTAACACGGGCCAGTACCCGGCTAAGAGGTAGGCCATGATTATAAATTTTGGTGTAACATACACACACTAGTTATATGTGTTGGAACAGAAAAAGGTTAAATAGTATAGCATTGGTAAGTAAAGTACAGAGATAGAATAAGCAACGATGATGTGGGTATACGTACAAGGCTTACCCTCTTCTTGCGTGGGTGCAAGTCCTCGTAGTCCATAGCGATGCCTTCGTCGCTGAAGGAGGAGGAGGCTGGCGGTGGGGAAGGTGTGCCGGAGCGCCAGGAGGAGCCTGAGCTGCTGCTTGCGCCAGGGGACACGGACGAACGTTCTCCCCATCCCGCACCTAAAGAAAACAATATTTTGAAACACAGTGCACAATGACTGGGTTGGGGTACTATGCGGTTAGCCGAAACGCGGTCAGCCGGGTGCGATTACGGTTAACCAACTACAAATTAAGATGGGCCGCAGCATCGAGCGGTTGGTCGGCAGCCGCATCGCAGTGCGTATAAAAACGATTTTCTCGTACATATATTTGATTGCGTCCAACCGGACGCCTGACCGCGTTCCTGCTAACCGCAAAGTGCGTAAGGTGCCTTAAGTCTAATGTAACTTAACAGAATCCACAAATAAAAAAATCAAATGCGTAGAATTATTGTTTTTTTTTTATTCTACATCAATAATTTTCTTAAGCTTAAGCTTTAGTATAAACTAAAATAGAGAATGAGTATCTCTATTTTAGTGTATACTAAAGCTTGCCTAGGCTTTCTATGCTACGTTCTATGATCGTGACCTGTGATGACAAGTCTATGCAGCTAAACGTTCTTCGAAGTCTGAAACGATCAGATTTGAGTCATGGCGATCAATAGTGAATAGGTATGTCTCTATTTGATCGATGGTCATGGCGCTACTCAGAGTCATTGACTTTTTTAAGCCTATTCACTCAGAAGGTATTGTTTGTCTACCTCAACGTTTTTGAAAGTGTACACAGAAATGGAAAGTCTGAATAATAAGAGCTATTTTAATTGTTGTCGGTGCATGGTTTTAAAACAGTGGTTGATGTTTCTTTCCTCGACAAAAAATAAGAACATAGTTAGAACGCGCGGATTAAACGCAATAAATAGCTAAGCGGAACTGTGAACCACTTTCACTGAGAGCTGGCCATTTTCTAGCGCACATGACATGTGTATGCAGAATCAACAATCGCCGGTCTCAAGAGGCCTCGTAAACTTTTATGAAGGCATGAAACTCCGAAGCTCTGCATTTCGATTGCATAATTTAACCGAAGCTTGCATCTAAATTAGGCTGATGTGTTATTCACGGAAGGACTTACAGTTATTAATTTATTTATAGCGCCAGTTACATTAATGTTTAGGCCGAGAACAAAACAAAATGAAATAAGAAATCCAACTAGCGACAACGAATATCAAAGTACGATACCACATTTGACTTATATTTTAATAGCTGCTGCCCGCGGTTTCGCACGTTCTTTTACGGGAAAAAGTAGCCTATGTCCGTCCTCGGGATACCATTTACCTCCCCGCCAAATTTCATTAAGATCCGTTCAGCCGTACAGGCGTGAAAAGGACAGACAGAGTTGCTCTCTAATTTATAATATTAGTGTGGATTTATTTGATTTAATGCGTTGGAATTACAGTACAGAGCAGATCGGATTGCTTTGTATTGGTACGGTTAGAAGAAAAATACAATAATTCAATAGATTTGAAAGCTAGACGAGCAAGATCACATATTTGATAGGTGCTCATCATGAGAACAGTGTTACACCAAATACTTGTCTAGACTTTGTCTAGACGTCGTCGTCTAGACGCTATCACACTTTGCAGATTATACTCTAACACTGGTCTGCTGTTTAGAAAAAGTTGTATTCCCTTAGCTTTAGTCTTTACTTGAAACAGCTGTTTAAATTAATGCATGAAATGAAACAAATTTAAAACTAAAAGAGACCAAGTATCGTTGAGCATTGTTTTTGAATTATACACAGTGTAACTAGAGGGGTGGAACATCGGTGTCTGGGGGGTGGGGGACCTCAGTACCTATCGATTTAACCCCCTTTATATTCTGCGATTTTCAGTGGTTCAAAAGTTATCCGGACTTTGGTAAAATTTTAGTCAAAATCCGATTTAATCCTGAATTTCTTAATTGCAGTCAAATTATTAGGTCTGCGAACCTGCCTTTTTTTTAAACATGATCATTGAGTGGACCTTTTGTACCCTTACACCAATCCGAGTCTTAGATTTATACAAACCCAAATAAGAAAATTATACTATTTTTTTTCTTTGAACAGCTGAATATCGCAGAAAATACCCTGTATTTTCTGGGTTAAATCGATAGGTACTGAGTTTCCCCACCCCCCGATGATCCACTCTAGTTACACCGTGTATAAGTGAAGAGCAGCCAACAGTGGGCTAGGGAATTCAACGCGTAACTATGACGTTATGTAACGGCGGGCAATGTGATAACAATGGTCGTAGGTATACAGGATGTCCCATGGCTATGGGACATGGAGGGCAAATACCAGAAATATTAAAGACTTGCTGACCCGACAGACGTTATCATGTCTTAACTTTGAATATTGAAATTTTTACCAAAATTTCCGCGGAACTTTCTTAAATTTTGCTTTCATAGGAACCTTCTCCTGATAATAACATACACAACAAAAAAATAATTAGTGAAATCGGTCCAGCCGTTGACGCATGAAGCCGTGACCAAGGAAAATAGGGATTAATCCATATATACTCGTATATACTCTAATTTTTCAGATAGTATTACTTTTAGTTTTAGGCAGATTTCTAGATTTTTCTCTTATTTAACATGCATTGTTTATTAAATAAATTTGATTCTTATGATTGACTCTACAGATAGGTGCCATACAAATTCAGGGTGTTATTTTCATTTTAGTGGGTTATATTATCGGATAAGGCAGGTAAGATTTTAAAATTGTGTGAATGCAGTTTTACTTATAAAAAAAAGGATTGTTTCTTTTCACTAAAACTTACTATCTTCAATATTTTTGGTACTTGTCCTCCATGTCTCATGACCGTGGGACACCCTGTACATGGGAAAAGGGGAAAGAGTATGTACCGGTGCTACTGCTCTAGGAAAGTCAAATGCCGCTGGGTGTTGTGTGCGACTTACTGGGACGCGGCGAGTTGGGCGAACAGCTGAGTGACATGAGGACTAGGGCAGCGTTGCACTCGTTCATCTGGTCGTTGGGCTCGCCGTAGCCAAGGTCGCAAGACCCACTGGGCCCGCGTTTTCTGGATCTACAACAAACATTATAGTTTTAGCCACATATGTATGTACAATAGTTTTCAAAGATGGAACTGTAATCAGAACCGGCTGCATAAATACATATATCATAGTTTATGTACATATGTACTTGTAAGCAATAAATAAATCTAAGAATTTGATTACACGTGCATTTACCTAAGTAACTAAGGAGAGATGCATTAATTGCAGTATTCTAAAAACCAGTGAGGTAGATGGGAATATTGTAGCGCCGGACGGAGTGATCGGTATTTTGGAAAAATCAATAATGATTAAGATTGTTCCCTTCACTTGATTGTCAGGATCGATAAATATTTAGGACTGCGAATGCATATTCAATTACCTATTCAGCTCCAAATTTAAGGCGACTCTTGTCTTTGATGAGTTGATTTCAGTGTCGTGAAATTAAATGCTGCCGCGCTTTTACTTAATGGAATACAATCAACAAGTCTAGACTATAAAGGTTGTAGGTCG
The DNA here is from genome assembly GCA_963662085.1 of Eupithecia inturbata. Classification (NCBI taxonomy): domain Eukaryota; kingdom Metazoa; phylum Arthropoda; class Insecta; order Lepidoptera; family Geometridae; genus Eupithecia; species Eupithecia inturbata. The sequence continues at coordinate 9,961,969 of OY759178.1, read as the reverse complement.
AAATTAGTTTATTGACCCAAAGAGCTGAAGTTTTTGAGAAAGGTGGAGGCTGGGAGGGCGCGTCGGGTTGCGAAACCGGCGGCGACCTAAAAACGAGACATCCACCAAGTCACATAAGGACGAAGGCTTTGCCCGGAGCAATCACCCTTACCACCTTCGGCAAGGAGGTTCGTTCAACTCGATCACGAGTTTGTTGAACGCCCTACCCCCGTACAGGTTATCCGTCTAGGCGTTTCAGCCGTTTCACTGAGCAGCCCGAACTCATGACCTTGTAGTAGCTATAAGTTATTTCTATTTAGACGCATTTTGGAAGACCCTTCTCTCAAACTATGTGATTTATGCACCAAAGTGACTGTCCTTCATAGAAAAGATTTCAACGCGCTTCTAATTTATGATCTATCTTATTATTTACGTTTATTACTTACCTCTTGTTTATATCTAGGTACAATAGGCCGAGAATTTATGTACTGGCTGCGTTGTTTACAACGGCTTGTTTTTATCAGTTATGTACTTTAATAAAAGCAGTGAATAATATTATTTAGTTGTTTGCGCTGCCAACAACTTCTTATGACGCAGTTGTGAGCCATTCATAAGAAGTAAATAGGTGGAAAACATTGAACGCTAAGCAAACACATTCTGTGTAATTTTATACGTCATTAGTTTTAATTGTGCTATATCCATCGACTGGTTTTAGTTTCACCGAGGTAAGTCCGTGGTTTCGCTTCGAGTTCTATAACGCGATGCGTATCTAGAATGTGAAAGAAACTGTGCGGCAAGCAATGACCGAAGGCGTGACGACATTGCAGGCTTTGAACTCGATTCTGTTGAACTCGTCGCGATGTACGGGACCGGGAGGCTGGCTGTAGGGCGCGGAGCCGGCCGGCGCGCACCCATTGACTCCAGCCAGGTTTCGCGACACGAAGTTCGCGACCTACCCGCGCTCTTCACTAATAAAACTTGATAGTTAGAAGGTCGCCGCCACTAAACTTATATGCACTCTAACCCAACAAGATTACAAATCAATTACAAAGTATGTCTTCGAAAATAATGGACTTGCGTTCAAAAGGTCGTACACTCACGTAAAATACTTCTGTATTTTCCAGATTTCATCAGACAATAAATAATGATCACCGCATGTCATTTGGCTTTTGACCAAGCTATATAAACACAGCAATGTGGCAAACTCGTGTTAATTCGCGATTTAGCTGAGTAGGAATCCGAAAACATATAAAAGCGCGATACATTCGACCTACGACGCACCCTAGATACAAAGTGTATTCACCCCGCAACGATCTGACCTTACACCAGGTTCGTTATCCGATCTGAAAAACATGATAAATATGTTCACGTGTTACTTTCTGTAGGTCGTCCATTCATTTGACTATCTTATTTGTTCTTGAATCTGCATCGCAACAATGCTTTAATTTACTAACAGGTTAATCACCGATTTACACACGAAACACACCGGTCTAACGTTCGCCTGACCGGATGCGGTGTCCTGTTAACCAAATCGTTTCGCTTCGGGCTATCGATCTCTAAATACATACATTATGCATCGCTTGAAAATAACGTCCAGTCGCTGAAACGTTCTTGGTGTTCTTATTTCAGTAAAGGATAATGTAAATTGTTTCAAGTGATTAGCGGTTACGATGAACGCGCGGGCAGGTGAAGCAGCGGGCGGCCGGGTCGAGCTCAGTGCCAGTGGACGAACGTCTTGGCTCTCGGAGGTGACTTTGCTTTTTGTCTGTGATAATATGGGGATGCTCGCCGACGGCCGCCGCCGGCCGGCCGGTGTTGCGCGCCGACACACAAATAGCACAGTGACGTAACTCAGCGCTGACGTAACGCACAACTCTACATACTCATACGTTGCACGTTGCGATTCGATTATTCATTTTAACTTGATATCAAGGCGAAAATGTAATTGGCTTTCGTCTTGCTTTGTCGGAAAGATAGTGACGTCAAAATTCTGATGTAACGTCGAGGTGACGACATTGTGATATATACATGCGATTTTTGTTTTTGATTCGGCTTCGATTAGTTCCGCTAATGTCACCGGCCGGTAGCGGCCGCTGCGCACACACTTGCGACACGTCGTCGTGGCGTACTACACACGTAGCATTGAAAGCGGCCTTGCCGCTCGTTGCCGGCTTCAAAATCACCACATTAACGCTCTAAGGGTCAAAACTTTTTTAACGGACATTCGCAATAAAATGGGCTCTACCATAAGGACATTTAAGACTCTACTATTAAATTTCAAGCTGAACAGAATTTGTTCATGCCGATCATTTGTATACAGATATACACCGATACAGGTAAATGCAAGTAGAAAGTAAAGCAGCTGAGTATCAAAGAATCCTGATTGAGTGTAGTAGGTAAACTGTGCCACTCATGATGGTTTCAGTATGGCCGAGGCTACGGAATTTAATGACGATTTCACTTCGACGTCCGCTTTCGTAGATTTTCTTTTACACCAAGCTACGTGCATGCGTCGTCGTTAAATGTAAAGTCATCATAAATTCTCAAACTGCAAACATTCCAGCACTTACGTAACTAGCGGAGGTAGAGATAAATGTAGTGTGGACGTAGTTTCTCAAACATTAGGCACCAACTTATATGAGCGTGCATCGTCATTCTATATTAAAACTACCGCTAACAGTTCGCGTATTGGCTTAGTCTACTTTGGTATCTCTGGGCGAAATTACATAATCTAAACATACACTTCCTATAACGACTCAATGTGATTTTATGATAATGAATTTGAAAAATAAACTGAAGGCCTACAGCGGCCATTGTTCGTGGAAGTTGTTAGTCAGTGTTGGTTATTTATCGCAATTTCATACGATTTAGTGCTAATGTCTTTTTTGTTGCGTTGATGTAGGTCGGGAGCGTTTTTTTTTTCTACAAAAAACTGAGATCCGCCGTAATCGAGCTAGCGCATGCCTCGCTGCCCCCCCGCGTTCCCCTCTGATGACATCACCTCCTACTTGACTGGTGCTAGCTGGTATTTGGCAGGAGATAAACTAATAAATCGTGAAATTCCACGTGCCAAAGAATCTTTATGGTTGTTTTGAAGCTTCTTGACAAAATAACAGCATCAGTCGCAGTGTGAGCCGGTTCTGAATAATGTATAACAACAACAAGTTATACAGACGACCAGTTAAATTAACCCATCCAGTCAAAGTCAGAGGTTGAGGTGACCTATAATAGGCCCAGCGAGCGGCGCGGCGGCGGGGCGGTGGCATGAAACGTTATTGGATTGGTGTTATTAGTACTTGTCATACCGTGACGTACCAAACCCAACAGAATGAAACAGCAATTAGCTTAGAGCACGAGTCAGTTCTCCGAAAATTGAAGAATAATTGGCGTACACCAGTTTTTGTTCCCGTGGAGGAATAACCTGCTGGTAGGTCGGCTGAAAGTCACGTTGGACGCCGCGCCAGGTGAGGTGAGTAATAGTAGCCGGTAGGAGAGCAGATCTTTGTTATATACCAAAATAAGTTTGGCAAAATTTCACAACCTTTTAATACTAAGATTATTCCGTTGTCCCGTTATTTATATTTTCAATACTTATAAATAGTCCATTTCCCATATTCATAGAGCAAGATATTAAATACATATTTGTAATTTTTCGTGGTTGCGTAACTTTGAATACATTTTATCGCTTTCTCAAGGTAGCGGCACCTGCCAAATGAGATAACGGGCCTCCATGGTACCAACGAAAGCAAACGTATACTCAGCGAGAAAGTGGCCCCCACCCCGAGTCGCGGCCGGCCCGTCGCGCCTTCTCTCTGCATGTTGCGCAAGCGCATGCGGAATGTAATTCAATGTCTTTTTACTTAATTTATTCTCAAGCGGTGAAAAAGTTAAATAAACTATGCAGCTCTCGTTTTCTGAACGTTATTCAGTTCACCGGTCGAAATCACAGCGACGACTTGGACCTTGTCAGCGTCGTCGCGGCCATACGCGTCACCCGAATACCTCATTACCATACAACAGGTACATTTAATTATGGAGTCATCGATTAGGACACGAAAACTAATGTCTACCATTTAAGGTTTGACTGTTTTTGTAATCCTATCTATGATTTAATAAAAGATCTGGCGTCGTGAATGGTTCATTCGCACACGTTATTTGATCTGATATGCTTGGCTGCAAATCAATCTTTGACATAAAGTGTTAACTTGCGATTTGCGATAAGTTCGAGCTGCTGACATTGAGTTATCGTTCAAAGGTGATCAAAGTCTTGAAAGTGTTGCTAACTGCTTGCGACATCGAAATACAAATTTTATGTACTTAGGTATCTACAACTGCCCTACTGCCCGACTTTTAAAGTTGCTGTTTGGAGTGGAATCCCGTATTTTGAATGTAATGAGTAGCTATTTAATTTGTTTTATTCTTTATTTGGCTTCGAAGAATTAGTAATTGTGTCTGCCTAGAAAGGTGTAGCTCTAGTGTGCCGTTCGCAGATATCATTGTAAGCTATATTCTCTAGTGTGCGTGCCGTTCCATTTCGAAACTAGGTCACTGTGTCACATGGCGGCCGCGCCGAGTACCGTCGAATGCTACGCCGCCGCGCCATCTTGATTCATGGTCCTATCGAATTATGTTAGACACAAAACCTTGACGGCACAACGTACCTACGACACAATTGAGCCATTCCGCAGGCGATTCCATTTAAAATGAAGTGGAAATAATTAAAGTAACGTTACTTGGCATGATAGCAAACAGCTAAAAGAAAACGAATGTTTGCGAACTTTCACTTTGCTATGGGTCCGGCTCGAAGTTGCGAAATTTGCTCCAATCGACGATGGAATCTTTATCGTAGTTTCATCTTAGAAAGCTATTTACTGCAAGTAACTATGTACTTATTTATTTCTCAAAGGTGAGTACAATGGATGTAATATTTCCGCCGTTTATCCAATCATTCCACACTTCTTACTCAACGATTTATATTTTTATATATGGCATTTTGACATGGTGTTTGATATTTAGGTGTGTGTGAAATATATTGTTTGTTATGGAGTGTCCATCGAATATATATAAATATTATATTCTTGACAGCTTAAATTCTGCAATGCGTCTCTAGGTGTTTAGCTTTACCAATCATTGCTATGGGCAGTTTGCATAATTCGTAAACATAACAGTATATTTTTATTAACTAAGCAATTATAATGTAGATTTACTTAGTAGGAACATTTACGAGACGGTGATCTTCATTTCAAGATAACATTGTCACTAGGTCAGGTTTCGTTCCGATAAAACAAAACGTTCGACTTGACATCAAGAGCTTCAAGCAACATCAAAAACCTTGCCGGCTCTTGAATAACGATTAATTTGCTGCGGAATTAGAAAGTTTACTGCGTTGTAGTAGCCTTAAAATCAGAGACGTAGATACCGCGATCTAAAAAGCAGATTACTCCTTTAAGCTGTTGTTTCGCTGGTGGTTGTGAAATTTGGACCGTGAGCGGAGGCTTCGCCTCTCACCTCGGCGTGATCACGATGAAAAGTGAAACTGCGGCGTCGACAAGCGTCACGTCTATGCTACCTCATGCCATTTGTTCCGGTTCTACTGCATTATATACATTATAATGTTTTTTTTTTGCAACATCTTTCTGAAAGAGTACATACCAAATGGTAATACTTTTCTCTTTTAAATAGCGGTTCCATGACGAATGAGATCTCAGTGGCAACTGAACCTGATTATACAAATGGATATTGTATCGCCTTTCTTGTTTTGGAAAAGTGGTGATACTTTCTTTATCGCTGAACTTAATTATTGTATTTTTAATAATTCTCACAACAATGTTGCATTGCATTCTGTCCCTCCCTGTTGTGTGCGCGCGCGGCGAGGGGAGAGCGGCGCGGGAGGCGGCTCCGGCCACAGAATGTAGGCAAGTGTGACAAGGACACGCCCGTACTCTGCCTGCGCTAACACTTCCATCCAGTTTCTAACGTGCTCGGTGCGCGTTTCGCAACGCTCGCCCGCGCCCGGCCCCACTTCGGCGATGCACACAGTGCACACTCGTGAGCGATTACTCCCACCTACAAGGTAACCACCGCAATACATGCCGCTTAACACCACCTCGAGTGAGAGGAGTCTTCGGGATAACTTGTCTCTGACGGTGAGCACAGTTAAGCTCTACATTATCTTCAGACATCTTGTTGTAGAAATACAGCAGCACCGATAACCTTTCATTAAAATTAATTACCTTGTAGAACCCTAACTATTCGAACACCTTTTTGCTGAAATGGCATTCCAGCGCAATAGATATATTTTGCAAGGCAGCGAACAGGTATTAGAAATGTGATGGCCTTCCTTCGAGCTCGTGGCGAGGTGAGCCACAAGCTTAAGGTTGAGTTGATGTTAATTAAACTCACTGTTCTTCTGGCTTTAAGACTTGATCAATAGTCGTAACAGACTTGCCATACCGACGACCTGTGAAAATCGCTTTTGTATCCGTAAGCCCGAAAATAAAAGCTAGACGTAGTTTCACTTACCCTTGTATGTGTGGTGCAGGTGGTACTTCAATAGTGGCGGAGGCTCGGCGGCGATCGCCGGCCATATCCGCGAGGCGGGCAAAATCTGTGTCCACGTCGGCAAGCCTGGCCGATTTGCGCGATTCCAGTAGTCTTATTTCATCTAGTCTTTTCTTCAGTTCAATTAGTGCCTGGAGACAACGAAATATAGCATTTAGAATAGGATAGTTTGTCCTACTTGTTCTTGGTACGTTACAGAATGTGCAATTACTCGTAAGTGTATTATCCCTGCATAGCAACAATGGCCGGAGATCAATATGGAGCGACCTTCACAGTGGCCCGCGGTTGGGTGGACGTGACGTCAGACCGGGTGGAAATGGAGCGAGTTGTATGCCGTGTCAGGGACTCAGCACTTGCGCTGCGCCATATAGACCTACCTATTACAGCCGTTCACCGATTTTGTTTCCAAGCGACCGGTTACATAGATAAATTATCGAATGTCGTAGATTCTTGCTGGATAATGTCCACTCAGAACAGGAAATGCAGACCGCTAAATAGGTGGTAGAGGCAAACTAGATCATTCGTCAAAGTAGCACGGTAGGTAGGTACCTATCTATAAAACGTGTTTGTGGTTTGCTTAAGAGGGCGCAATGCGCGCCATTTTGTGAAAAGGATAGGGATAGGATTTCGCGTTCATAGGAGCGCGGTACAAAGAATACGTTTTCTAAACGGCGCGGCGGCGCCGCGGCGACGTGAGCGTAAAAATCAGGTTAATGTTTATTTACAAGAAAACTATGAACTTATGAACTGGTTCAAGGAACCAAATAATTAGTCCTAATAACCTACGAATGAAGACATAAATAATTTCAATAGACCGCAGGGTTTCTGAGATCTCGACCTAATTTTGTGCGTAACAGTGCACTTTCATGATTTACTTTTATCGAACCTAATTGTTTTTCTTAATCGTGTTTTCACATTCAAGGAACCAAAGAAAATTATGTTGAACTTTATGTTATTCGAGTTTTCTACCTCGGGGATCCCGTGAATACTGAGATCTAGGCCTTGTTGGACAACCAAACCTGTTAGGTTCGCCCCTTTAGTGGAGCTAAAGGCTGCCTTTCCGCATAACATGTTTACTAAAGGTCAGGCTTCGGTGTCACATGTGCTAGATTTTAGTGCTTATGTTATATTTGAAGTTAACATAATCGCAATATAATAATGCTAAACCTGATAGACTGCTTGACTTCACTTTAAAATAACCTGAATTTAAAAACTATTAAGTTCTAATATTTCAGTTATGTATGTCATTATGTTATGACGCTATAACACTCGTTGAGTGAACTTGAAAAGCTTATGAAACTCGTGTGTATGACGCATAATGTAACACATACACCGGTTGGTTGTGACCAAACGCGACCGCGTTTGGTCACAACCAACCGGTGTATGTATGGGTGTACCGAGAGAGCGACCGCTCTCTCGGTCAATTATGAGAGCCATCGACATTGCCTGTATCTTCGTCAGTTTCCTTCACCAGACATTTTTGCGTGATTGAGAGGTTACACCAGCACACAGCATCACTACACGTGAAGTTAACTGACTACCTACGTCAGTAACCTTGTATCGTTTAACGCTATTGTTTGTTTACTACCGTCAATAAACTCGTTGTTTTTATGACCGGCTTTTTTGAATCTTAGCTTTTCATTGTGTAAAGCATTACGAATTACGGTTTACGATATTTAATACATTTAAATTACGTTTGAAAAACTTTTTACATCTGTATTAGGTAGGAGGACCTTAATGACCTTAATCCTTTGCTAACGCATTCGTTGACCCCGTTCTTGATAATTAGCCTTAATCTTTGAATGCAGTATGAATGACTACATCTTTTCCTTTACAGGTTGGATATTGAGCCGTACATAATACTTGAAACCAGTTGGTAAGTCCAAATTGTGGAGAAAATGCCAAGAGTCCCGTTGCAGTTATAAAAGCAGTTGATCGTCAAGTCGCTGGTCACATCATACTTTCACTTTTACGTGATTTCGTGCAAGTGTGGTGCCGAGAGACGATTGACGTTGGCCCCTCACCGGAACAATGAAAGTTACTTTAATGAGCACGTTTGTAATCATTGTCTGACACACATAGCTACGTTTTACTATGTTCTTGTCTCGCAGAGGCAAATGCATATCCATCGTGTCTTTCGTGACATTTCTTCAACAACGCATCGTAAATTCCAGACATTTTCTAATTACTTTTAATATCTTATGGTGTTGTTATAAGTCATAGGTACCTATTGTCCAGTTGCAGTGGCGGTTCTATCGACGACTGTTATGTAAAAAGCGACAACTATTGCACAATTGCTTTATCCGATGGCGAAACGGCCGCTTTGAAATGCCAGTGAAAGTCACCGAGTGACTTTGGCACGCAGCGATAATGCAGCCATTGCCACTTATATTATGAGATTGTGACGTTAATAAACCAAATAGATTGGTCCAATTTATTATTTAAATTAATTCTGTCATGTGTACCTTTTTGTTTATCTGAAACTGTGTGACTTAAACTACTCTAATCTATGGATCTTTGTGTTGTCTGAATCAATAAATTAATTTATTTATTATCATTGGTGCGACATATTGTATTATTCTCTCAAATAACATGTGCTCAATTACTTAATTACATAGTTACCGGTAAGTAGGAAGTCACGAAAATTTTCAAGTAATTCGTAGTTAATACTACTGAGAAATGGAGAATCGTGGTCGTTAAGCTATTATTTGGTTGCATTGTTATCTGGTAATTTGTTATAGCAAGCTGCAGAAACTGGTCCCATCAGTAAGTAATTTATAACTGGAATTTGACAGCGGCTTTGAGGCTGCAAAGCCTGTAATTTTATTCTTGGTGCGTATTGCGAAAGGAGTTTGCTCTACTGCGCATCTATGCAACCGCGTAAAATTAACTATCAACGCTATTCCTCGCCTAACACCTTTACTATAAAATTTATTGTCTTTTAATTTAAACGGTACACACATTCTACAGGTTGGCGTAGGTATTTCCTCAAAGCAGAGCTGAATGTTCATTTAGATTTACCTAATATTTTTTAATATTTTTGTAAGACGCCGACTGGACTTATTGTTAAGTTTATCAAAAGTTGAAAGTTCAATAAGGGCAACATTCAACAACTTTTAATTAGTTTTCGCAAACAACTTTTTTTATTCAATTTCCATGGGTGGTTATGTAAATTAAAGTTGGTTGGTTTGTAATGTTGGGCTGGGGCTCCTTCACTTCTGTGGCATTGACTTCAGGGTGTCAATGGCATCGGCAGAAGCTATAAAGGTTTTGTGTTGGCGGAGGCGGTAGGGTTGGATGGATCAGTAACAGATTAAAGACACGCGCCGTGATTTTATACAGAGGTATATTGCCTTTCGATGAGGATTCATCTCACCATTATATGGTTCATGAACCTTAAGTCAAAGGCCCGACTGAAGCCGGAAGATTTAGACATTTGTAAGTTTTAGTCCAAGACCGTTCGAGCTTGAGTTCACAGAATATAACAGATCCAAAGCGTCGTTGTTGGCTGTACTACTTGGAGCGAAATCGTCACATACTTATCAGCTGAACAGGGCTCTATGGCAGGACAATGCACTTGGAATACATTACCCTATAGTAGGGAACAAGAACAATAGCTTGCCACAATAACGACGACCGATAAACGATTTCTTCATAAAGTTTAAAAATAAAATTTATTTATGAAATGATGATAAACTAATAACCGATTAGTCAGACAGATCAATTGATGCCATAAAAACACTTTCCATATAGGAGGTAAAGAAATGTGAAGAATGATAGAGCATTTATCGGAAATCTAAAAGAGCTGTTCCTTCAGTGTCATCATTGCCGATTTGCCTTCGTTAGTATGCAGCGAGGCTGCAAGAAGTCACGTAGATGCGCATGCATAAACAATTTGGCTGTCGGCGAACGATCGTGTACCTAACTACTAATATATAGGTCAATGGGCATAGAACTGGAACCGACGATGATCTTCTTAATGTAATTGAAATTACCAAACGCGCATGAGCATTTTGGATGTAGGTAACGTCAAGATAAAAAACAGTGAAGTCTATCGAGATTGACTAAATTTAACGTGGCTTCACCTACATCTTTCATCCTACGTATTTCAATTTCAGGGTCAGAAAAGTTTGCCATGAATTTTTGAGACATCTTGGAATATCAAACCAGAAATAGATGTGTGGGTAGAGTTGATTCAAGTTGAACGTGTTTTCTTTTCTATTTTGAAATCTAGGCGTAGATAGTCTAGGTATTTATAGAACTTATTTCTGATCAGTTCATTTTGTTCGAATGGTCACGCACGATCTACTCAAAGATTAAGTAAGACCAATCTTTGTAACAGAAATTCGGCATTACAGTCGGATGTGTGCGATTAGGCTGGTCAATCAGTCGGTACAGCGGCCTTGTATGATTGGATTAGTGAATACAAACAGCGAGTTGCAAAGCGGATGTAGTGGAAGCAGGCCACGCGAGCACCTCCACCAGCCTCACCAGTGCATCCAACCTTGCCCCAAAAAGCCGTGACCTACATTCCGTTCGCCAAAATGCAGCCAACTTTTTTATTGCGACCATTCTCCTTCCATTGCAGCTTAATTTGTTAGATATGACTTGAAATGTAGAGACATTTCTACATTAAAAAGTCAGACAACCGTAGGCTATTTGTCTAAGTTCCATTAGATTCAGAGTCGGCAGTTCATAAGTGTAACTGGGTTGTGCTCATCGTTTGCACAGGACGAACTAGCTGGATATTTGGCCGTTGGCGGGCCGCAGGGCGCGGGTCGTGATCCTCCGATCTAGGCGCCCTGCATTCGCAGCCCGGGTAACCTCTCTGCGCTCTATTTCTGGATCTAGTGCAGTCACCGATAGCTGTACGTATAATACTATCTATTATTCTATTGTTACTGCTGTACAGCAACATTACCGCACTCATTAAATAGGTCTTTAATGTAATTAAACCATCTAATTGTGTGGGAGTATTGGGTAAGGAAAGTAATTTGACTTTGTAATAATAGCAACGTCACAAACGATATGATTAAAGTTCTCGGAACTGTGACGTCATGACTCTCCCAGCGTTGGCTGGGAGAGTCAACGTAGGCGCGACGCTACAGTGACGTCACGGGTAAAATGCTACGCTTCGCCAAGCTGAGCGGGGGCGGGAGCGCGTAGGCGGTGCGTGCAAAGCACTCACGTAAATAATATCGCTCCTTATTACGTAACTGAACGAGAAATCTCCGTGAGGATTATCATGGACATCGTAGTTATAGGTAGACTAAACGATGCCATAATAGCATCGTTTACGTGCTAGGCTTAGAAAAGTGAGCGTTTCGCCTTGAGATGCCTGCCAGCACGGTCACCTCTCTATTCTTGGATATCGAAACAGCACCGAACAAGTTAGGGGGAGGACGCCGGTTGCCGCGCACGCAGGCGTCGTGACCTAGCCTGACCCAAAAGCGGATCGCGACCCACCGCGCCCTACTCACCAGTTGATAACGGAAACGGTAACCTGTTCGCCATACGCAGTAACATACGCACTGCCAATAGACAACATTCACCGTTACTCTGCTGACCAGTTGCACCTCTAGCCTGTCGATTTGTCATTGACTTTGGCCTTTGCTAACTATTAAAATTTTATTCTCAAGTCCTAGTTAGGAAAACTGTAGGTTGTTGGCAAGCGGTAATAGCTCGATAGAAGCTCTTTTAAACTGACTTGAGATGATAGGTACAAAGCGGATAATCAAATAAATATGTATTATAAAAACACGTAGAAAACATGCGTGGAGGTCGGATTTCGAAAACGGGCTGTGCGTCGTCACCGGTTCAATATCAGCGATTCTGGGTCAGTGGGTCACCGTGCCGCGCGGCCGCTCCCCGCGCGGGCGAGCACTTGCAATTAAACTCGCTCTTTATATGAATACGTCGCGGTACCGGCGGCGACGGCAAGACGAAATCTCATTGCACCGACTTGCATCAATCAATCACATTGAGGGTCAACCTGCCAGCTAAGATTTTCCACAGGAACGCAATTGTTATGCTTTCGAACCTGCAGCTTATTAAGCTTACAGCTATCACAGGATTCGACTTCCAAAATCAAGTCTCACGGTCACAGCTAACCTCTGACCAAACAGTAAGCAATTATATCCTGCCTATTGTTTACAAAATCGTGATTGACCTTTGTTCAAGAACAAAGAGAAGTGGGTACTGTGGGTAGCGCCTTTTGGCAAGCGAAGAGACCGGAGACAGTGTGAAATCCTAAGTAGATGGTATGCCAGCGAGTGTCGCCCACGCAAGTAGTAACGGTCACCGGAGTTACTGTTACCTAAAACCCGAAAACAAGTTATTTTGCGTACTGTTTCAACTCGAACAGTATGCGTGACTTAACGAGACAAGACGTAGGTCAGCAATTCAATTTTCTAAAATTAGAAAAAAACAATTAAATAGGATACTAATCCTCCTCCTGTTATTTCATTTAGTTCATAAATACTGAAGCATAAAACTACTTACGTTGTGTCTCGGAATGTCATACCTGGCGAAGTATATGACACCTTATTAACAAAGTAAATAACAATAAAATAATAGAAACAAAATAGAACTAGTATTTACAATTGAAACATGTTAAATATTGTAAACAAATATGCATTCACGGACACCAAAATCTTTATTTTTTCCTGAGAATGGCATGCGTCTGAGTTTAAACAGGTGATATTTTGTACTTTTACTTTGTATTTTATGTAGAATTCAAACAAGAAAGCATCGACGGCTCAATCTGCCAGCTGTTTAGAAAAGGCTTATAAATCATGTAACTATTCCAAGGCGATTGCAATGAGGTCACTTACAAAGGGCCGGACCAGCCCGGCCTTGCCTTCACTGCCGTTTTGTAAGAGGATGGAAGACCAATTTCTAAATTGACAGCTAAACTGTTCTTAAACTCTTCTAAAACACCTATTAGTTTATCGAACTTTTCTAAACCCTGAATTAAAACGTAAATAAAAAAGGATATTTAGTTATATATTTTGTTCCAACAAAACGGTATGTTCCTCAAAACAATATTTGCGCACAGAAACAAAACCTACGACGGCGAATACACAACGGTTTTAACGACTTTATTTGGTCAATCGCCTCAATGTTTAGGCGCTGTATTTAGGTCGAATATATTAGTCACACTATTTTATAACCAAGCAGGGGAACTCTTTGACAAATAGGTATTAATAAGTGGGAACGATAAAGAGCGGAGTGTCACTTCTGAAAAATCATATCTGAGAATATCAACGCGTTCTTAACTAAGGTTTTATTGCCTGTATATTGAAAAAGTTTCACTTTATGCTTTACTAGTATATTACTACAGAGATTATCAAGATCGCCATTTACATTACAAAGATAAACAGGCATCTACATCATCTTCATGCATAGGAGAGTGTCGTAATCAAAGAACCGTTACGTTTTTTGTGCCATCATATGTATTTTAGGTTAAGCCTCTGGTTTTTTAGTGAGAGATAATTGATTGGTACTAAAGCAGGTACTACTACTGTCAAATTCTGTAACTTAAACTTGATGCTAGGCTAAACGCCCTCATTTCTTCAAAATATTCTAGTTCCCCTCCCTGTAGGTAGTCACTAATCTGTAATTTGGAACTGGCATCAGGCAAACCGGACTAAATTTAAATTCAAACTTTTTTTTTATTGTAATTTAGATAAGATATTTTAAGAATAGGTACTACCTCTGTTAGTCTCGCCGTAGGTGTATTTTATATGTTGTATTAGTATTTATAATTTTGTTTGTTTTTCTTTTAGTTTGAGTTCAGTTATTTATACATACCTACTATTAGTGGAAACTGTATTTAGCTTAATTTGCTTTAGTTTAACATTCTATGGTTTTTTATCCATAAGCTTTTTGTTTCCCAAATAAATAAATAAAATAAAATGATTTAGAGCTTAACTGCAGGAGTGAAATAAATCTACTGTGCAGTTATATAGGATTTATCAATTGCAACTGTAATCGTTAGTACGATGATAAAGGCGACGGCGCGGCGGCGCGGCTGGTTTCAAGTCCGTTTTGAAATGGCAGTATAGCTATATTATTCAAATAATTTATACATAATTTGTTCTTAATATCAAGGTAATGCGAAATATAATAGTTATTGTAGGCGGATATGGCTAGCGACCTACATCAACAAATGTACTACATCTAATCTGTACCTATCAGTCTCCTGCTCGTTACTTGTCTCTAACAAACAAATCTGTAAACTCTATCTTATCAACCTTGAGCTATTTAGACGTGTCACTATGCAGTCAGAACTAGTCGTGGTTTATAATTTGCACAAATTGTAAATGTTAAACAGATTGTCAATGAAATATACTAGATGCTGTAGAAAATAAGTTGGTACGCACGCTACGCATAATAATTTACTGCAGAACTGTTTGAGCATAGCTGGTGCCGATTTCTCTTCCCATGGTTTCTTTATCTCTACTACTACAAACTATAAAAGTAGTTGTTTTATAGGTAAATAAAATACCCGAGTATAGGAGCAACAAGAAAACTGTTAAGTACATAACAAATTTCCTTGCCATAATCGTTTTTATGACTTAAAGTTTCCCGGAGTCATAAGGAAAATTTGGTAACAATTTGTGACATGTAATTTGACAAATTATTAATTAAATGTTTATCTGTTATCCCCATCAGCAACGTTTTGTATGATCGTCGCAAGCAATCAAGACGGTTAGTGATGCTCGAAAAAAACAGTCGGGTTTTTGCTATTTTATAGGTTCTACAAGTAATATAGATAGCAGGTAAGAAGTTTTGCGCACATTGTAACCCATTTAAGGAGCCACCTAAGCAAAACAAAAATTCGAACCGTGCGTCAGTGTATAGCCGAAGTGAAATTTACACCGAGCACGCCACCGTTCCACGCAACGATAAGCGCAATAGGCATAAGTGACTGCAGTGCATTGGAAAAAAAACCTTTACTTGACTAGAAAATCTGGAAAACGCATGTTTAATTTGCTTTTGAATCGTATATACTTTCGCCGGCTGTGTAAGTTATGCGTTATTAATTATAATGTTGGCAAGTTGTTATTGTCTGCCTCCATGAGTAAATGTCGTCCGGGCACGAGCAATAAGTTTTTCCTATTGTTTTAGCACGTACCTACCTAACAGAAATGGTTAGCCGGTAATCAAAGTTAAAGCATTTTCTATGCATTACGTGCTTACGCTGTCGACCGATAAATAGTTAATTTATTGTTTTACTGCTTTACCAATTCGCTTTGACTTCTGCCAAAATGTTACCATTTTCACCAGATAAAATTATTGCCGAGTAGTGACGTAAACCTTTGAACGCTTCGCATGGTTTTAATTTCAGTACAACTTTACTATGGTATTGCTTAAACAAAGTGAATCTAAAACAGTTAGCTTATTACAACAGCAACTCTGCTTCTTCCTCTTCCTCTAGATGGACGACGCAGGTGTAAGTGGCACTTTCACACTCAATGCGGCAAGCGCGGGCGCAGCGCGTCACGTCGTCGTCAACCAATAGGTAACTTCCACAGATTCTATGACCAAATCACAGAAAATGCCGTGAGGTAGGAAGGCACTCGCGTCGGGCCATCATCATGACCGTGACCAATTACCACAACAATAAACTCATTGTACAGATAAATCTTTAACCTATGTTTTGCTTACGTAAATGTACAATTGAACTTTGTAAAGCTTAAGCGCCTCGGGAAATTTTTAAACTTTAAGCTTTTATTGCAACTACCGTAACTGATTGCAGCTTTCCTTAGGCATTTGCGATGTCCTACTTTGGGAACGAGTCTGCGGCGAGGTTAGCCGGGCTGCCCCATCGCTACTGGATAACGGTACGCCCGCCACTCGGCGTCGCTGACGATGCCTCTGCGCACGTGAAAATAATTCTTGACGCGATTTTGTAACGAACACCGTTACTCGGTTCCGGGCTTGTTGGTGACCTTATTTCTCAGACAGCACTCTTTATTTTTATATCTTTTTGTCTGACATCATTAAAACTGACTCACTTAAAACCAGAGTCGAAATTAGTTGCTAAGTAACATTGGGAATATCAGATTTTAACTTAGCTTGCTTTTTAAGTCAATTGCGGATGCTGTTGTTATTTTTGTCATCAAGTCAGTCGCTCTATGAACGGTTTGTTCAACAAATTACATAATTTGTCTTCTGTACCGGCAGATATCTAAATGGTTGTTTACACCGGCGCGAGCTATCATCATGAGTCAGCACGTATTCTGATTGCAAACGTTTTGGATTTGCCGAGCACACTGTTCAAGTAAATAAAGTATGACGCGATACTGACTGATGCTTTACACCGACGACGACGGGAAATACCACACGTCACAATTTAGTAAAATTATTTCCTTTTCTTGCGTTATTTTATTACATTACCAATTATCTTTTGCAAAACGGAGGGATTTACCCCACATATTGTTTTGTTTTTCATAACACGTAGTAAGAATCAACATACTGTTATCTTTATTTGTTTTGTTAGAGTGGGTATTACTAGTGTGGTTGCGTGTCATGTGACGCAAAAAATAAATGTTTGGTATAGGTATAAAATTAAACGGTGATAGTGTTGCTATTTGTACCATAACCGTAAAATATAATTGAGAATTATAGTTACGTCGTAGCGTTTCTATTTGCAAAATACGTAGTTGTTTTAGATTTGAGAAGCTTCAATCATTTGCATACAAATAAAACTGGCACGAGTGGCTATTATCACGAGTCGGGGCGTCACGCTAGAACCGCGTGCTACGTCATCTACGCACAAAGATTGGATCAAGGCCCGCGCACGCGTTGCCATTTCCTTATTACGGTTCTTAAAGTTATCCGTTTTGTTTTTTAGTTATTTTTCAGTTATCACTGCCAACTGCAAATGGGAATAAACGCAGATACAATTCACGAGAGGAGTAGCTGCTACTTTAAATTGAGGTTGAACCTTATAAGCGGTCAACCTTTATCGAACCTTGGCAAGCACATTGACAGTCAGATTATGCAGCCGGGTTAGTCTTGTAATTATCTTGTTTAAACTCGATTATTGTACACAAATTAACAATGTTCATCGATAAGGTAGAGCGGCCTTAGGTGTGGAGCGAATGGACGAACTGATGACTGATGATGACGCATAGCCGACGATGCGCGCGCAAAGCCGGCCGGCTTCACGAACGTATCAAAATAAGAACAACAAAGAAACGCAGCTTTACTTGCCTTACTGATTAATCTGTGGCGTGTGTGGTTACAGGTACGAGCGGCTTTACTCGGCTACTTTAATAAGAGCCACATTTTAGAACTGACGATGTTGATTATTGTAGGTAATGTTACTACTTGTTACATCAAACAGTTATACGGAGCATAACGGTGCGGCCGGGTTAGTAAAATTTAGCGCATGTAAGCTCTCTACGACTACGACGGACGCTAAGACGTGCGACACATTTGTCCTAGCTTAATGCGCTTTCAAATAATGCAAATAGCCTAGTAGATATAGTACCTAAGCTCACGATTACAGTACTTAAATCAACCTTACACGTGTAACTAGTCCATTGTTTGTTAAGTTGCCAGAGCTGCCTCCAAGCGTGTTCAAGCTTGGTGTAATTAAAAACTGGGCAGCACTGCACCGGTACGGTAGCCCGTTTTGGTATCTAATCGGAAACTTCCTATCTATATGACAAGAAAACAAAGCACGTTTTCGGAACTTATTATCAAAGGTAACTACGACATTGGCTCGTTTATATCGAATTAACGTTTTTGATAATGTTATCTATGCCCTTGATGTTAAGTTATTTTGTTTGATCTTAATCAAACAAAATAACATAACTCTACCAGGCAAAATTCCATTATTGTACCTATACCATAGACTTTTGCCTGGTAGAGACACGAATCAGCAATTATTAAAGCCTTTCCTGTTTATTATAATGACAGTGATAAGCATTTGTCTGTTTAGAGAAGCCAATAATAATCATGACGCACATGTAGGTAAGGAACCGGCACAACGCAATAATCTAATACAACAACAAGTCAGTGCAAATATTTTGCCGGTACCGGTAACATTCCATATCAGCCTGCAAAACCCAGGGATATTAGATAAAATAATCAGCGTATCAGGTCGCCGTAACCGCGTAAAGGGCAGTAGAAGCGTGGGGTGTGTGGTGATGCGGTGTCGATAAGTTACAAGCAGTATGTCGCTTTGTTACAGAATACCATGTAGGTATTCTAGTTCGCGCTAGTTCGTGATGCACCGGCCGGGTCGCATGCACGGCCCGCGCACTGCACGTGGAGGGGTCAATAGCTCGCTGCACGCGCCAGTCTCTACCAACGTTACAATAAACCTTTGTCCCAACTCGCCCTGATCCAGATTCACTTACTTACATTTTACTCTAAAACTATGTACCTACTACATACTACACTATCATTCTTCCATAGAAAATTGCTGGCAACCCTGTCAACAAAAGCCGGTCCAGACTGCTGGTCATGTTTTTGCGTTAGTCGAAAAAAAAGTGCGCGTTGAAGTCTTTTGCACGGTGATAACGAAATGGTTTGCAAAAAAAATTTGACGGCCGTCGGCTGGCATTTTTTGTCGTCAGATTATTCGAAGGGTAAGTTTGAATAGCCGGTATCTTGCTTTGTGCTGATAATGGTGCTTGATAGAGCAATAAAAAGCCGGCTAACACCGGTGATAGTGTGGAACTTCGACCAGAGGAACAGTGTGGTATTGAAATATTGTGTGCAACACTAACCTCACTGGCGGGAGCCTGGAACTGGACACGGAGCTCGTCGGTCTGGTGATCGTGAGAAAGCACGTCGGCGCGCACCTCCCGGCCGTTGTATGTGAGGAAGACGCGCTGTGTAGGCTGCAGCTTGACGCCGGCCATGCCGCGGAACCCGGGCCCGATGAGCTCGGCGTCGCGGTACTCGCGCGTGCTCTTGCCACCGTCGAAGCGCACCGTGTAGCGCGTGTTGGGAGTCAGGTTGATACAATTGTTGTTCTCAGGGAAGGGAGCCGGAGTCTTCACCGCTTGTATCATCCCCGAGTAGTAAAGTCCATCGTCACCGAGCGCGGCGACTCGCGTCCCGATGATGGAGCGCTTCGCTAGGCGCTTGCCGGTCGACATTATCACGGTTTCGTCCTCGTTTCTTACTCTAAACACACCGGCGGGCGTTTGTGGCCCGCTCCGGAAACTATTCTCACAAAGGTTCACCAAAGAATTTCAAATCGCCCGGCGAACTCGCTTCGCGGGATAACCGTCACAGAATTTAGGGAAATTAGGAGAATTACGGCGCGAATCTGTGCGCTGCGCGCGGTCCGGCTTCTCAATAGGCCGGGGCTGATCGCAGCACTCGCTAGGAAACATAATACGATGGCAGGTCCTCAAAAATTGGTACGAAGGAAAATCCTATCGCGGTATTAAACTTCGCAAGGAGTTCGCGGCGGACGACCTCGATACGAGCGGTCTCGATGAGAACTGGCGCGAGTGCGTGCGTCGCTGACTTGCGGAGCATTGCGGTGCGGGGCAAACGGCGACACCGGCCGGCCGGCGAGCGGGAGCCCCGACCATCCGTCTCACTCCTTTGTTTTGACACTCAGCTGTTCGTGCGAGCGAGTAAGGCAAGATTGCCGGGTGCGTGCGAGGGAGAAGCCGCTCGCCGCGCCGCCGGTTCGGTCGTCTTCGGGACGCGGTAGAAGTTCGGGCAGACTCGCTATTTTCAGCGGGCGGGCGGGTTTCGAATGGAGGCCTTCCGCCCACGGGCGACATTGAGGCGCGCCGGCTCTCTTCGCACGTGTAGCGCTAACGGGATTGCACAACGCACCTCGCGGCCGACACGCCGCTGCCGCCGCACCGCCCGGTACCCGCGCGCTGCCGATGCTTAATACGTGACACAGTTTCTATTCAGATTCGGGGCCAATCCAAATGTCAAGCAGATGCACCTACTTATGCAATACTCGGCTTGACCTAACTGGTTCTAAAAATGCTAAACTTATCTGGAACCTAGCCTGAAAGCAACCTAGGTTTATATCCCAAGCTCGTAGAGGAACTTGCTTTACATTCACATAGACAGGATAACATGACTGAAGTAAACAAATAGGTATTAGTTAGGTCACTATAGGTAATTTTTATCGCTGGGCACGCGTAACTCCCCCCCGCTGGGTTCCGGGGCGGGGGGCTTAGTAATCACGGCCTAGTCACCCAGGCCACGATGAAGCTAAGAGGAACCCATGGGGCCGTGCCAACACAGACGGCGATACGGCCGGCCCCGTGAGGGACTGCTCCTCTGGGTTTTGCTCTCTAAGCCCAGTTGGAGCACACGTAACTATTGTTTATAGAAATTAACAAAAACCAAAAAAAAAAATTCACCTCAATCTTAAAGTCATTAATCCCAGCCCCGAATAGCCGCATCACACACAGGGTCCATGCGGGGCGGGGCGCCTGCGCCTGAGTTGTGAGAATACCCACAGATTTCATAACAACTGTCACGCATTCGCATCTCATTATTGTCTATTTATCAAGTTGATGGTCAGTTTTGTTTATTTTCGACTGGCACGCAATGTGTTATCATAGCGTTGTTGTTAATGTTATTGTACCGGTACATGGGAAACGTAGAGAGAACGTTTATTCGCACATGCGAAGGAGACTTAAAACTTTAAAGATAATAAAATAATGTAGAATTCTTAGTGACTTCACGGCACATTTACAACGCACTAAAATCACATTTAGACGAACTAAACTATGAGTGGGATTCACTATTTAATACTAGAAAGTATTTTACAGTAGAACAAGCTAAGTCTTATAACTATCATGGTATTAGAACTAAATCACGGGATATTTACAGTGAGTATTTTGAGTAAATAAGAAAATTATGTAAAAATTGGAATAAAGGCTTTATTCATTTTATTGTTTGAGTTTTCCTATGTGCACCCCTGTAACTGTGCCGAAATATAGGAAAATACACAAATCATGGTCCTGATAGATTTCATAGTAGTTGGTACTCTAGGTGCTACGTACAAGCAATTTTTTGTCATTAATTCCTGTTTAACTTCGTAAATCTATATCAAAGTAGAGTGACCGAACTCTTCCTCTTGAATATCTATCAAAATTTTTACAAGGAGCTAAATTAAGGAAGAGCTATTTTATATATTATTTTATTAGAGAAGAACGGGCTATAAATAAAAATGATCATAACCAGTAGCCTAAGGGGGTATCCATAATTACGTGAGGCGATTATGGCGACTTTTCTACCAATCCAACCTCCAATCTCACGTGAGATTTTTCAAAACGCGTATTATTCTGTAAGTAAGTTAATCTGTGCTTGATTTAATTACATAATATAAGACTTCTTAGAATCACAGTGCCAAAATCGAACAATTGTCTCGTGTTGGCGCGAGACTCAAATTTGTTTTTTGATTCAATTTTTACTGCGTTCTAAATAGGAATACAACTAACGAAAAAGTCGGCTTACGTAATTAATTATGGACGCCCCCTTAGTCGTTCGTGGATTTTGACGAAGAGATGAAGAAAGAAGGTAGAGATACCTACAAGCATTGCAACGTTATCATTTTATGGTTAGCACAGAAATATTAAAAATAATGCACGTAGTAGATACCTACAATAAAAGTCACGACAGTTTAAAGCAAAATGCAATAATAGCACGTTTTGATGTTGCTTTACAAAAACATTTCCTTGAGTACGTAGATACTTATGTACCTAAGGGAAATGCAACGAACCGTATTACAAAAGTCAATGTTGAAATATATAATCAATAAATAGTTCTTCCTTTCCTCATGCCTACATGGATAAATTAAGAAGCTTGCATTTGTCATAGATCTGGGTAGGTAATGTAGATACCTATAGTACATTACAGCGGATATAATATCTTTACTAATATTATAAAAGCGAAAGTAACTCTCGTCTCGTAAATGAAATTTGGCAGGGAGGTAAACAATATCCCGGGGACGGACATAGGCTTCTTGAAAAGCGCGTGCGAACCCGCGGGCAGAAGCCAGTCATATTTAAAAATCTGAAAGTTATTGTGTCTCTCTGTCTGTCTGTTACCTTTTCACGTCTAAACGGCTGAACGAATAGTAATGAAATTTGGCAGGGAGGTCGCCGGTATCCCAGGTATCAGGTAGGAAGGACATAGGCTACTATTGATCTTGGAAATGCGCGTACGAAGCCGCGAACATGAGCTAGTAAATAATAATGGCATCATGGTTGCTCGCATATAAGAACGTATAAAATTCCGAGGAAATAACTTATGTTTAGATAGATAGATAGAACATTTATTTGCAGCTGCAACACATAATACAAAGGTATACAAACACAACAAATAGGTAGGTACATCAGAACATAAAAAAAGAGAGAAGGTTTAGATGTTAGAGTACAGGTTTATATTTTCTATCCTACAATCCGGAGTTCGATTTAGAATTTAGAGTAAGTTCCTAACTAGGTACCTACCTAATATAGAAACCAGTTGACATTGGAGAAGTTATCGATAGAGATACTGCACGTTTTCTTCAATTTACTGAGTTACAGTTGGATACTGTAGTTCAAATGACGTCACTGACTTTAATGTGTAAAAATTTATTTAGTTCAATGAAGTCCAAAGATACGAATGGTAATTCGACAAATATACCACATGGTATATAAACATACTTATTGACGATTACGACTAACCTACATTACTTTCCGTTATTTTGTTTGTAACTGCAAGAGCGCTCGTATAAAATTTGTACCAAGCTATCATTTTGAGCCTGGATACTGATTTTCAATAAAAACTTTTGGAATTATCACACAAAACATCAGTTCCCATTTCTTTGCCGGATTTTGGGAAATTTTTGTATTCCACCATGTACTTTCTTTGTGATTTGATTATACACTGAGCTGCATAGAAGTAAAAGAAACTAGGTAGGTAGACAGCATCGATTAAAGTAAAACTAGGTACCTACGTTCTCCCAGCGCTAACTCAACAAATGGCCTGTGTTGTGTTACAACTAAACGCAAGGACACGCTTTTTCCAACCTTTTGCATTTACCTTCCATATAAACAATAAAGATAGAAAGACGTACCTAGACCGAAGTATGACCGAGAGAACAATACGCACACGAAACACGAACACGAGCTGTAGCGGTGGCGGCCGGCGCCGCGCGCCGATTCGACTATGACAGAGGTGGGTGGATCTGATAGCACCTACTTTGAGCCTTCCACTTTCAAGAAGCTAGTACCCAATCACCCGAATTCTACTTAGATCTCAATGTTAGACAAGTACATAATTGGTCTAATCTACGAGATGTGCACAAACTGTACAAAATACACATTTAGGATCAGGATACAGGATAGCTTGTCATGGACGAATAGCTTTTTTTGTACGTCGGGGGATCAAACCAGTTTTGAGGGGTGATTTGGACCAATCAGCGGTCGAGCATCGCACGTGGATTTGTTGTCTCAATCAGCTGTTCGGAGAATGTACCTACAGAAAAACTGTCAACAAACCTGCACCGGCCAATACCCTCGCCAGGTATAAAGAGCGCTATAGTTCAACTTTTTATTTTTTCTATTAATTTGTTATAATTGTGTACCTGGCTTCTTATGTGTAGGTACCTAAATACTGTTTTTGTTATTTTTCCTGCGCCGTTTGTGTGTGAACCTTAAAAGTTAATCTATCTAACTTTTAATAATAAGCATTTTAATGGAATTTCCTTTCTTCAAGGGCTGAGCACAAAGGGAAGTACTGGGGAACAAAGGATTATGAATTCTTTGAGATGTTCCAAGTCGAACCAAATACGTAGGATAAACGACAGTAGGTACAGGGATGATTTGAGTTTTGGGTTTTCTAATATTTCGGCACAGTTTCATGCGCCATGATACACCTAATTTGCACACAGTGCAAAGGAGGTTTCCTTTTTGTAAACTTACGGTCTTTGCGTTTCAAAACTAAGATCGGTACACTGAATTATTATTACTAGCGTAGGGAACCGACATCCCAAACCAAATGTTAGCGCCATGAGTTGTTGCCGATCGGCAACAACTCATTTAGTCAATCGCATACGCCCACAGAAATCTAAATAATTTTAGATTACTGTGCATACGCCTATCGCGACCGCATGCAACTAAACAAATAATTAAGTATGCCGTCTTGCGTGTTAAAATCGTGTAAAAACCAACTGCAAAAAAAATTATAGTGCCTTGACTTATCATCGGTAAGTAAACAGAACATCAACTACAATCAACCAAAATGATTTTTTATTAGTACTTTTTTTTTCTATTGCACCTGACGTTTTGTTTAAAAATCATAGATTTTAAAAAGTGAACCGTACAGATGGGATACGTACTACGAAGGGTTGGTGACTAAGGTTTAACTGATATTATTTTAACACATTACTCGGCCTATGCCGTCTGTCTACCAGTAACAGCACAGTACTGTAGGTATCTTTATAATCGTCAAATAAAGCTTGTTAAAACCTAAACTTCATCCAAACTCAAGATGTAATGTTTGTTAACAATGTTATTATGTTGTTGTTTGAATAAATATCTTATGGCTTATAACATAAATCGGCTAAGCGCGTGTCGGACACGCACATTGAGTTTCCGTAGCCATTATACTATTATAATGATAAAATGTGTTTTGAAAATCCGCTACATAGGTAACAGAGAATATTTTTTTTTAGCTTTCTTTGCCCTGCTCATGATTTACTTGTTTAATTCAGCATGCATTTAATCACCCTTCCACACTTAACTACAGAATGCATCTAATTCGAGCCATAATAAATAAATACACAGCTATCCGTTTATATCATGAAGCAAAAGATACAAATAATTTACTATTCTATTTTACCATTTTTACTAATACGTTTTGAAATAGGTACTTCATTAAAAATTAAAATGTAGTTTTGCATATAAAAAAACTGTGTTAAGTGTCTCTTCTGCGGTGTAATATCTTAGAGCGACATGTTGTTACACTATGTTGAACGAAAAGCGTAAGCGCTATGATTTTCTTGGCGCTTACGACGCCGACGTTTTGGTCGCGAGTAAACTATGATCTAGCGCTGCATTTTTTGACAGTATGATTAGACGACATCTAATGTTTTAGCGCTGCAGCAAAAACTTGTCAGTCCACGGCACGCTTGCCCCGCGCAGTTCCCGCGCTGTCATCAAGTTGCGACTCTTTTTTTTTTGTTTGAAAGCTTCTTTGTACGTAGTATCAGTAACTCAATGGATAGGGACTATTTTTTTTATGACTTAGGTACATAATTAAAGTTCTTTGTAATTTTTACTGACCAACTTAGCGAATATTAAACAAACAAGTTTTTGCCTTGTATTGCTGACCCCAAGCTTTAACAACAGTTTATGTAAAAGGGTTTGCTAAGAAAAGAAGCTGTAGTTATACCAAAGCGTAGATACTATGCTTCGACCAGTTTACTTTGTCGTGGCGATAACTAAAACAACAAATAAAAAAACATTTAAAATGTCGTCAGAAGGGATTTCAAGTCAAACGGGTAAGTATAGTTATTTACCGCGAACTTTCACTTTTTTATTTCTCGACGTTGGACTGCATTGAAGCAGTAAAAGCTTACTGGACGACTGTTTTATCAGGAGAATTGAGATCGATGGTCACGCGGCTATGCATCCATAAAACAAAATTGTTCGAGTTTTCATTAACTCTATCGTGTGAGGAGGAGTTCACAAAGTAGGTACATTGTAAAGTACATAACCTACTAACGCACCCTTCGGACCCACATTGAGATAACATAAACGCGAACTAGCAACGCGACAAGAAACCACGATAAAATCAGTACATAACATCCGGTACCTTGATAACTGACTTGCCAAGGAACGGTAGGTGATATTACTTTTTCTCATGGCTTTTATAACCGCAAGACCACAACTACCTATTGTTATAATAACGGACGCTTTTTATTCAATTTCGGTGATAATGATAACTGACTATAATTTAATAAAGTCGCTAAACATTTTACGTACGACGACGCAACATTACTTTATTTGATCAGTACTTTATTTATTTTCAAATATTATTTTTTTTATCTAAATTATGAAATTTAGTGACTGTACTATTGTTTGACATTGTTTATTTAAATTGACTATCATAGGTACATTTTTATTTTATTTTTTGACATGTTCATCTCCAGCTGACATTAATTAATTAATTAACTATTTTATTTTAAATTAAATTTCATAATTTGGCATTGATTAGAAGTGATAATATTGGAAATAAATTATAAAATTGCATTAAGTCAAAAAAACGTCCTGATTGTTAGTCAGTTTTCACATGTATAATGAAATGTTTGTACGCCTAAGCGGCAGAATTCAGCGATCTAAAATAAGTCTTATGTACCGACTGTAAAATTACCTGATTCACAAACATTATATGAATTATGAATTATGCAACGCTTTAAAACTTGCTAAACAGACCGGTGGTCGTAGAACACTGTAGTTTAATCAGAATAATTTGTCTCATCACAAAAATCATCTTTTTAGGGTTTCGAAGATCGGAGATCGGTTTCGAAACTCTTATACTACCTTCGCTGTTTCTGTCCTTTTTTCCGTATTTAATATCTCAGCAACTACAGTAGCAATTAACGTGAAATTTAAAATAATAATACATTTCGTGCGCCTGTACCTACATATTAAAAGAAAATACATAAAAATACATGAGAAATGAAAATGCAGTACAAATTGCCTGTAAAATATAGATATGGATCTATATTTTACAGGAAAAATATAGAGAAGTCTGTAAGTAGACCACTTTTTAAAAAATGGAAAGGTGAAGTGAAAAGGGAAAGGTTTCAAAAATTTCTGTACGTTTTATACTTTTAGAAAATATTTTGAAAAAGACGAAAATTTTACTATTACCCTCTATACCTACTCCGATGTTTGCAAACCGATACATCGGAAATGTAGGTACCTTTAATTTTTTGGTATTCATCAAATAGAAAAGTCTCTAACCACTACCTAGTACATATTGGTATAATTGACAACCGCTCGAAACCCTCGGCGCGCGAGTCACACTCGCACTTGACGGATATAGTTTTTCTCTTTATTGTCTTAAAAATAGTACATAAGTAATATTATTCATGGAAATGTTAATTTTAATTATTCTAACTATATACTTATATTATAGCACGCTCTGACCCAACTTAATTTTACGTAATAGCAATATCTAGCCGTAAGTTCTCATTTTAAGTGAATTATTGTAATTCTTATGAGAATGAAGATCTTAAACTATAAATCAATTTAAACTGACCTAGTCATTATGATCTGATTATAACTGCAATAAATAAAAATACTGAAAATAAGTTACAAGAGTACCTACCTAAATCTTAGCAGGCCGACTCTACATTTAGTCCGAATTTAATTTTCGCAAAGTGTGGTTGGAATTTGCCCAAATGTGTTCGGTGCTTCGGGATAATAAAGTTTTTCAAATGATTAGATCAATAGGTTGGTCACGAGAAGTCGTCGTAAACACTCATGTTTTACAATATTTTTATAATAGGAAGAAAACGTAACCTGATCATGGAGCGGAGCGGAACATAAAACTTGCAAAAGGGATTGGAGGCGCCGGGTATCGATCCCGGTACCTCTCGCATGCTAAGCGAGCGCTCTACCATCTGAGCTACGCCCCCGGTGCTCCACCCGACGAAATATTCGAATCGTCTAGTGATCCTTCAAGAAGTATGTGCAATAAGTTACTTTGCAACCTTTCACTTCCATTTTATTATGTTTGTTATAGCTAGCTCATTTAAATAGACGGCTTTAGATACGATTCACTAAAATTACCTTCAATCTTATTCTCCCATATAAAATACTGTATGCAAACAATCTACAGGTAGCTCAACTGATCCATATCAATACTAGTCGAAAGCATCCCCCCAAGACGCTGGCCGCATTGCCCCGCTGTATGGCAATGCTGATGCGCTGCGCCAGATACCTACCAGCTCTCGGGTCACGCGTCGCGTCGACCAGACGCTCAGATAACTTTTTAAAAATGGACCTAGGGTCTCGAACCCAGAAAGGGAACAAATATGTAGGCTCTGTCGAGACCTGAATATTTGCGGCTCTTGAGATCTTCGGCAAAATCTGCCGCCGCACCTGCCCTCACGGATGTCCTCGGAAGATGGGAAGGCGCAAGTGTGTCGACGCACGTAGCGTCCCACACAATGGGCCTCCCCAACTCCCATGGGATAGTCATGCTGTCGGGCCTCTTACCATCGTCACGCAACAGACCATTCGGTTCGAGAACAACACGTTAGCGGTGACAAAGGCCCGCCGGATGATGTATGATGACGCTTCCGACTAGTATATGGATCAGTTGAGCTACCTGTAGATTGTTTGCTACAGTCTGCAGTTAGCTTAATTGTTTCAATTGTAAATACTAGTTCTAATTTGTTTTTATTATTTGATTGTAATTTTCTTTGTCAATAAGAATTATTTATTAAAGGATGTTCCAAAGGTACTCATATTTAGGAACTGACCCATATTTTTTTCCAAATTCATCGCAGTACATTATAGTTTTTATACCTGAGCATGAAGTGATGCAGCTGACACAGTACTGTCCGAACCTGAGTGGTCACAGACTGGGCCAGGATCACAACAGCCGCAGCCCTCCTGAATCCTGCCCTCCAGACTCACTTGGCTTCTGAGGAGTGCATCCATGGCCAGATTGAGTTCCCTTGTCTGTTCAATAGTTCTTTCATAAAGGCTGTTGTAGTGGAGTGCTCGGCCTGGCCAAGTTTATATCTTAGCTCTTGCAATTCAGTCTCATAATGGATCTGATTATAATTTAGCTGGAATGTACAGAGCTCTAATTCATCAACAACTTTTAATTTGTTTTTGATTTTCTAATAAATTTTGAGTTTTTTTTATAAAGTTGTTATTTAACATTTTTTTTTACTTATTTTTGCTAAGATTGTTTTTGTTGTTTTTGCTGCTAGCCTCCACATTACACACTGAGTCATCTATAGTTAAGTCAAATGGCGAGATAGAGGAGGCATCACATACATACTTAGCACCAGGAGTACTAAAGTATCCTCCACAGCCTTTATTGGTCCACTGCTGGACCCAGGCCTCCTCCTGAGAAGCGCCTTATTGGCTTCTATCTCACGGGGGTTAATGCCTAGAATCCCCAAGCTGGGCATGCGGGTTGGGGATCGCAGTACGGTGGTAGAATTGCTGCCCACCCCCGGTTTGCAGCAGCCCACCGGGCTAAGAGGCGACTAAGTATCCCATAGTCGCCTCTTACGACAACCGCGGGAAGAGTTGGGGTCGTTCAAATTCTAAGTAAAGGTAAAAAATAAAACTATTATACATAAAAAACTAGTTTTTATTTATAACAAAATTAAATTTACAATTACGTAACAAAAATAAAGTTGATATTAACTTTACTTTCCACAAACGCGTATCTAATAAGCTTAACTAAAGTGCTGATTTCATTTTTATTTAACAAACTTCTTAAATTAAAATGTACATCAGGAAACTATTACTTACTCCCAAACACTTTACAGCTAAATACCCTGTTTACCTATTTTATATCTACTGGCAACAACGTTGTCGATAAAAAATCCACTTATTAATTAACTATCTACATCCCCCATTAACTAACAACATATAACAATACAATCCACAAATACCTAATGATATTTGTTACCGTGTATAGAGGTTAAATGACTTTCAAAAAACTTTGGAATGGAATGCAGAATTTGGTAGTGTAAAAGATATAAACACAATAACTACTGATAAAATGTTCAGTTATCGCCTTCGAGTAATACAACATGCGCCCCTTTTCCAACAGAGTCCCCTAGTTTGAAAGGAGCTAAGTTTGCGACAGCGCCATCTCGCGGCGAACGCACGACGTATTCCATTTTCATTGCTATTACCACGAACAAGGGTTGTCCTTTCACCACCTGAAACAATGTTAGGGGTTGAGTAAGGCGGTTACAGAAAAAAACTAAAGATGGAACTGAGTTGAGCCTTTAAAAATTTCTGACTTTACGGTACAAAGCCACTTGCTGTCACAAAACTAACAAAATAACTATCAACCTATTAACTGGCTATAATTATAACTTATTCTTATTAACTCTCTTCTTCTCTTCTTTCTTATTATTATCTTATTAACTTATGCTTATTCTTAATTATTCTTTTGTAAATTATTTCTAAGTTAAGTGTGCAATAAATTATTATCTATCTATGTATAATAATAAATTCAATCAAATGAAAAAAAAAAAAGTGCAGTTTGACTCGCATATGCAGGATTCCGTCACACAGACACACCGATTCACATCAAACTTATAACAACCGTATATTTGTGTTAAAATTTTAGAAGAGTATTTGTGCGCCAACAACGCCAGTAAAACTGAATAAATAGAAGTGAAAATTTTCATAGATATAGGTAGATTGTAGAGCAGAATAACAGTTTCTCACACAGGTATGCTTCTTTCCATCTTGAAAAAATGCTAGCAAAGCAGCAGCAAATTAATTCCTACCATTAGTTTTAATACAGTGTCACAATGATGATTGAAAATCCAAGTAGTAACACTTACTCTGTCACCCTTGTTGACTAGAACTCGTTCCAATATCCCTTGTGTAGGCGAAGATGCACTGTTAGCTGCCGCATTGGAGTCCACTGAGGCTATTGATTGGTACTTTGCCTTAGGTATTTCCACAATAGTTTGACCAGACTGCAAAACAATAAATCTTACAATATTTTATGTTATAATAATAGCAAGCGTAACTTGAATGATTCGAGATTATATTATAAATTACTCAAACAATATCTCAAAAAAAATATAGGAAAAAATAACCAACATCATGTATATGCTTATTGTTATTATTTATACAGGGTGGGTGTTGAAGATTGTGTGCCATATGATAACTGGGGGTAGTTGGAACCTAGTGCAATAGCTTGGGCAACCAAGCTATTTTCTTTATTTTTTTATTTTTATTTTAAAGAGCAATCTTTTAACACTGAAAAGCCTCTTTGCTATTTTTACAAATTATTACAAGATTTTTTGATGTTTTTCTGAAATTTAAACTGTTTAGTGCTGTAACTTGGCTTTAACATTTTTTAAATTACATCTTGTATGTTTAGGGTTAAAAAAGGCGTCAAGCACTTGGTTTCATCTACCCTCAGTTACCATTTGGCACACGGTCTGCCTAACATCCGTTATATGAGATAAGGTACAAAAGAAATTACAAGTTAAATTTTATAAATTGAATTTCTTATACATAAACATTCATGTGAGTTTCCCAAGCTGATTTGATTAATCAAGCGTAATGGTGAACATAATTTCCACAAATAATTAACAAAACCACATAAAATGGGTAACACTGCATTTGTAGAAACTGCATCCATAGAGACTCTTCCTAAAATATTAGCTATAATGGAGTGCATTATTTTATTATGACAATTCACTTCTAATCCAAGGGAACAGTGCAAATCACAGTTCTCCTACTTAGAATTAAATTATGTTTGGGCTAATTAAGGGTAAGCCAGTGTTTGTGTTGTGGTCCGAGTCCTAATTATGGCTTTAAGGCCGGCTGGTGGCATGGGTTCTATAATACTTTTCCACGGACCAGGGTTTGTGGTGCATAAAGCTAATGATCAAATAGAGGTTATAACATTGGAATTACATTTGTAGGTAGGTACTACACAGTTATTTGCGAGTGCAAGAGATTGGTCATAAATCTAACAATTGAGGAAGATTTTACTACGGACGCTATTCCTATTTCAGTAAGAGAGATGTGTTTATAAAGCAAAACCAATGAAAAGTTACAAATCATAAAAACATTGATCATGCAGTTGCACGCATAACCCACGAAGTATCACGAAGATACAATGTTTAATTATTACATAAACTAACTAGTCTATGCATAACCATATAATTCTAATCTGTCAACACTATATCAGTGTTTTTTTCTCGATCTGACTGATGACAAGAGAAAACAAACAACAATTGTGTAAAGATGAGAGGTTTATGAATAAGAGAGTTTTATACACAGGCAGGCAGGTCTAAGGCCGTATAACCCGTGCCGTGTACCCTTGCTGGTATAACTAACTGTCGACTTACCTCATCATAAACGTGGACTTGGTTCTCATGAGTGAGCAAACCCACGTTACTCCTTTTGTCTTCGATAGCCGCGGTCAGTCGTAGGCCTAGTGGGGAGGTTTGTAGGGAGGCCTCGACTCGTCGCCATTTACCGTCGTTTACTTTCACGGTGTATGTGTTAGGTGAGCTTTCGTATTTGACCGTTACTATTAGGTCTAGAAAAAAATATAACAGGTTCAACTGTAATTCTTACATCACACTAATATATGTAAATGCGAATGTTTGTATGTTTAGATGGATGGATGTTCGTTACGTCTTCGCGCTAAAACTACTGAACAGATCGGGCTGAAATTTTGCATACAGGTAGTCCTAGGGCTGGAATAAAACTACATACTTCTATCAGTTCCCATGGGATATAAACAACCTTAAAACATTTCCATAGAAACAGCGCATGTGAAGCCGCGGGCAGAAACTAGTAATACATAAATAACGATGGAATATTCACACAGCATCATCTAGCCCCAAACGAACCAGAGCTTGTGATATGGGTACTAGATAACTGATTTATTATGTACATAATGCAGTATATATGAACCAAACCACTTATGTAAATTTGTCATATGAATTAATAGTACACTAGCTTCAGCCCGTTTCGTCGCCTCTTCCTATTTTGATTATTTGTTTAAATGTTATTCATCGGACCTAATGTACATCGTACAACTTATTGAAAATAAAGATAAACTACCATTGCTTCGGGTCTAGGAACAAACATCTATCTACGCTATGGATAGTATTATATTATCTGTATCTCAGGTAAGACGGAGCGTGTGGCCTGGCTATAAAATTGCGGGCGCGAATTGGTTTTTTTTTTATTAATTGTAAAAATCGTGGCTCTTGCCACCGCCGCCGCCGCACCCTTTCGTATGCCGCCCGGGGCCAAGGCCCCTCTGCCTCCCCTACGCTACGCCACTGTGTAAAGGTAACAGAAAGATTGACAGACGGACATTTCTTTCGCACTCGTAATACTAATATGGATGTATGTATTCGTTTCTATGAACATAAGGAAGCGATTTACTAACTCGCTTTCCTCAGCAAAATACATTCTGCTGTGTTAAGAACGTTTACGAGGGAACACAATTTTTGTTGCGAATGTAAGCGTAATCCCGCCTTTCTTTGCCTCTGTGTGCTATACGTGTGGGCGTAATCGCGCCTCTGTGTGCATACATGTTTACCTCACCTCCTTGTTAATAGAAAATCGGAGAGGGGTGTTCGGGGCAATTTTTGTACAGCGGTGCCCTCTCCCTCCTTTATGTTTGATAATTAGTTTGGAGTATGGGCTGTGTGTACCTTTTTCATCAAATCTGAGTGGTATCGTTTTCTGCAGATTGTAATTCGGCCTCCACGCAATAGGCTCGACGTAGATCCCCTTCCAAGAGTCATTAGCAGAGCTTTCACTTTCACTAACAAGCAGCTGCAATAAAAGTGTGTTTGATTAATGATGGTTATACAATCTGTCATTTATAATGATCGTTATTGGTTTGATTGGCTATAATTTATAAGCTCTTTTTGGGTCTTTCCGGCTCTTTAACTTTCTGTCTCAATCAAGAGATTTCATGTGAATTATATCAAATAAAATCCACAAAAAATTTAATGATTTCGTTTATAAAAAGTACACCTACCTGAGAAGCATAAAAACACAATCCACATAGAAGGCCCATGACGTACAATGTGCGTCATTCGCGTCATTCAGCGCATTCAACGTTTTAATCATAATGAAGTTCTTAACTACTTAAAATAAATTTTAATACAAAATACTTACATGCCCCAAAGCAGCTTGAATGGCGCGATGCTCAGTCAATACAGAGTCGGATTTAGGGAACAACTCAGCCTCGTGTTGAGGGATAAAGGCAGTGTGCACATCGCCTGACACAAAAGCACTGGCGCCGCTTAAACGTAGCAGGAAATTCACGTTCGTTTCTATTCCGGCAACCTGAGAAAATCGGTAGCCATTTTAGTATTCAAATTAGGATAATCTCTAGTAAGCTCTGTGGAGTCTTGAATTTTTATTGTTACTTACTTGATACTCTTGTAGCTTTGACCTCGTTTTGGCCAGCGCCTCAGTGCGGTCTCGTCCCCATACAACGAGCTTAGCGATCATGGGATCGTAGTGAACCGACACGTCTTGACCCTCTCGGACGCCGGTTTCGACCTAAGAAATAAGAAACAGTCAAATTCAAAACATTTTAACACATCCTAGAATGATTCAGTAACAAAGCATAGAGCATAAAAAAAAGGAAATCTGTGCAATTTCGATAAGAAACCGAGTTTGACAAGTGGTCTCGATTCCTTTGTTTTGTCGCTGTATCTTTTCCTACTTTAATCTTATTAGTTTTTGGCAACGGCTTCATATGCGTTGTTTCAGAGATATAAGAGAATAAAGCCTACAGATGAGTACGTTATTCCAAGTCAACAAAGATCTAATTGTTGTTCTATGGAATCATTTATGGCTACTTCTATCCTATCCCAAGAGAACTTATTTATAGGATAAAAACTTTGTGTAATTCCAGGTTAAGACATACATGTATGCAAAATGTCAGCCCAATCCGTTAAGTAATTTTGGCATGGAGAAATAACAAACATGCATTTAGCCAAACTTTCGCAATTATTATATTAGTTTGATGTGATTCATTGATTTATCAAAACCTTGACAGCGACTTACCCTCACAAATTCTTCAGGTAAAGGCTGTGTCAATCGATGCAAAGTACCCGCTCGCGGCAAGAAGCCAGCCCTGGGTTCCTCTGCGTAGATACGGCATTCCACCGCGTGGCCGCGGCGAATGATGTCCTCTTGTGCTAGCGGCAACGGCTCGCCAGCCGCCACTCGTAGCTGCCATTCTACTAGATCCGTCCCTGGAAAATATTATTAGGACTTATTTTCATCAAGATTCAAATATTTTATTATCTTATTTTGTAAGCAAATCAAAGTTATTCAAGACTTCTAAATGATTTCTACTCTGAAAAAAGGAGGAGCAAGACAAACGTTTCAACTTTTAAGTGTGTAAGTTTCTTTCGACAGACACATCTCTATGTAGGTAGGGTTGAATCGATTGAGTGAGATTCACATGAATTGTAATCGGTACTATTTATTCGAAGTCTGCTCAATTGGTCATTGTGGCATTATCAGGCCCGTATTATGAAAGCTTGCTGTCATAGATCTATGCTTGAGTGACGATTTTCTACGGCACAAACGTCACTCAAGCATAAATCGTTGACTGAGCAAGCTTTCATAATACGGACCTCAGACATTACAGTGAAATATAGGTACGGTAGGTTTAAGAGTGCCTTAGGGAATTTAGGGTAAGTGAATTAGGTACCTACTGATGGTAAATAACTAAAATTCCATCCTACGTTAACTGTAAAAGCTTACTAAAAGTAAGGCTCACCTTACCTGTGATCATTTCAGTAATCGGGTGCTCGACTTGCAATCTCGTGTTCATTTCCATAAAGTGAAACTCATGGGTAGCGCGATGCAGTATGAACTCCACCGTGCCAGCACCGACGTAGCCGACTGCGCGAGCCGCCCTCACCGCGGCTTCTCCGAGAGATCTGCGAGTCTCTTCGGAAAGACCTGGCTGCAAGCAAAAGATACATCAAATATGGCGTTGTTCGTATGGTTTAATCTACTGTAGCTAAATACCCCCCTTATTCTTAATAGTCTGCTAACTTTGAGCATTGCTTTCTCTCACTCTGTCATCTTCTATTGACTTATGTCAATAGAAGATGACAGAGTCTGACTTATGTCAGAGTGAGAAATAACGCTGCTTAGCAACTGTTTTAAGTTAGCGGAACATTATGAATAAGGGGCTGTAAGTTTACAAGTAAATTATATCAAATCAAATATAAGGTACATAGATCATAACATTTTCATTTAACATTTCTCAGACTTATTTAACGGCTGATGTAGAATTTAACCCTATAAGATACTTACTGCTGGAGCTTCCTCAATAATCTTCTGATGCCTTCTTTGTACTGAGCAGTCTCTTTCAAAGAGATGGACGGCATTTCCATGCATGTCAGCAAACACCTAAAAAAACGGATATTTCATTGCAGACCAAGTAAAGTGACCGTACTGAACATTTAACCCTATTGGCATATTAATAAGCATCATTATCATACTAGCCTGGTATCCCACCCACTGCTGGGTATACGAGAGTATAGTGGGATATTCCCTTCGCTTTTGCCTGCCTCTTCTATGCTCTCCTTCCCATATCCAGGCATATAAAATAAATAAATAAATATTTATATCCGAAATGGAATTTAGAATACGCGTATTATTCAAGAATACCTTGCAAAAACAGCCCGCGCGGGAGAACCTAATTCGCTTAATAATTTTGCACACTAATTCAGTTACAAAATTGACAGTTTTTTAGAAAATGCGAGTAAACTATTTATTACCTGAACTTCCACATGCCTGGGGTCTGTGATATACTGTTCTAGTAGCATGTTGTCATCACTAAATGATTTGAGAGATTCCCTTTTAGCTGATTCCAACTGAGGAAGGAAGTCTGCTTCTGTCATTGCTATCCTCATGCCCTGGAAAAATATTAGAACATATTAATACTCATTACGGATGTAAGCAGGTTAACTACGAACCTTATTTGTGTTGGAAGAACAACAAAGTTTCATCCCTTAACGAGGGACTTCTTCAGGGTGAGTACATATTGGTACTCTTATGTACTTACATAGTACTACCATTGTTAGTCTACGCTACTACTACCCTACCAAATGCTATGGAAAATAGTTTTAGACCAAACATTAAAATAATAATAATTGATTTATTTCAGGCTACAACAGGAAAGTTCATTTTAAGTTATTCTACAGTCCATAGTAATACCTCGAAACAATACAACAACAATTAATTAGACCTCTTGTCTACACACGGTTTTTCGCCGTAAAAATCTATGGCTAATTCGGCTGTGTGTAGGCACGGCCGCCAGTGTTGTATGGAACACTGAAAGCTTGTTGACATACGGCGCGCGGCGGCGCTGTAAACCGTATATTTTACGGCGAAAAACCGTGTGTTGACAAGAGAGAGACTGTTGAGTTTGTAGAGTTGTAAAGTCTTGCTGATTAAATAATGCTGCTGTGAGAATAGTCCAGCAATTTATTTCATTTGATAGGTGGCCTTTATATTTAATTATTCATTTAATTAATTATTTGTCTTTACCTTTCCCCCACCGCCACGGACAGCTTTGATCATGAGAGGGAAACCAATTTGTAGTGCCTCCGCCTGAAGTTTCTCTATGCTCTGTCCTTCACCATGGTATCCCTTGACTATTGGCACACCAGCGGCAGACATTATGGCTTTTGATGTGCTGTGAACAGATTTCCTCATGAAAATATAAAAATTCTGTATTGTATTCTTAATGAATGACTACTGTGGTAGCCAATATACTTAAGAGCTTGTTATAGTCATTTGACTAGTTTATGCCCGCGGCTTCGCACGCGTTGTTTCTATGGAAATGTTCTACATCTGTGTAAAATTTCAGCTAGATTGGTTTAGTCATTATGGCGTGAAGAGGTAACAAACATCCAAACTTTAGCATTTATAATATTAGTGTGATGTGATGTGAAGTATAAACATGTAACATTAAACAATCTGTGATTTAACCTAAAGTTAGAGAAAGTAGTAATTTTGATCTACCTTTTGATACCCATATCTCTAATTGCAGATGTAGGAGGTCCAATAAAAATGATATTTCCTTTAGAGCACTCCTCACAAAATTCCACATTCTCTGACAGGAATCCATAGCCCGGATGTATGGCCTGGCTGTTGGACTGTTTTGCAACATCCAGGATCTTATTTGCATTCAAGTAGCTCTGAGTGGCTGGGGACGGTCCAATGTGGTAGGCTTCATCAGCCTGAAATTAAATAAATAATATAGCCTTTTATTTCTAAAACTGTTACATTTAATGAAAAGATCCTTAAACTAACAAAATGTCTTTTAGGTCGGTGTGCCTTTCGGCATAGGCCTCCTCCAACTGCCTCCAATGAGGCCAGTCCTCTGCGACTCTTGTTCAATATGGCCCAATATGAAATTAAAAATACTAGGCTTAAAAAGTTTGAATCTTCTTGATCTGGTATTGTGTTTTGGGCAATAGCTATCTAATGGTAATGGTATTTGTTTAGTTTTGAGAAATTTTGTAGAATGGAAGTTATTATAAGGTATGCATGTTTACCATTTCAACATGCATAGCATGTTTGTCAGCATCAGAGAAAACAGCAACAGTCCTTATGCCAAGCTTCTTTGCAGTTTTCATAACCCGGCATGCTATCTCTCCTCTGTTAGCGATCAGGACTTTACTGATCTGCTTCCGACTTATCTCTTCTTTGATTTGTAGCGCATGTTTGAATCTTGCAATGACCGGAGGGTTTGATAAAGCACTGAAAATAATTATTAGTACCTATTAGGTAGAGTAAAACTAATTAAATTGGCTCTAACAATAGAACAAATTTACACTTTATCTAACATAGAAACGGAAATAAAATAAACATAGGTAGTATATTGAACTTTAAGTTAGAAGAAACAAATTCTTTATACCGAAACTCACCATTGCCTCGAAATATATCTTAGGCAAGACATTATGCTACCACACGAACTGGTGTACAACTGATTACAAGTACAAGACACTAATCTAGAAATTAGAGTTGTTTTTTGTTGATAACAAATTCGTAGGCAGACAAATAAATTGCGTCAGTTGCCAGGCCTCTACTCAGTTACAAACAATAGGTACTGTAACATACAATAGTTATCTTTATTCTTATCAGCTCATTAGCAATTTAAAACATTTATTTTTGAGTTTCATTCAAAATCAATGTTCAAAGCAGTGGGTAAAACTAATGATCAGAGTTGGCTACGCGTTTTTTTTATTTTTCGTATGTTTTTCAAAAAGAAAAGCTCAGACTTCAGATCAGAAAAATAATCGTAATTGATTTCAAAACCAAACCAATCCGGCATTGCGTAAAACCGAAACAAAAACAAAGTCCAATCCAAATGTAAACAAACAAACAAGCATAACAAGCTCAAGAAGAAATCATAGGGAATCCCAACTCTAAAAGAAAAATATTGTCAGAAAATAAATTTTCTATCGATTTTTTTGAGGTAATGGTAGTAATAGACTGGTGCGATGAGCAGCTGGTTGATGCTGATGGTGGTGAGATATGCCCCAGTGAGTCGGGACTAAGCGCGGCGCTTGTAGTCTGTGGCGAATCGAGATGGTCCACGGTGATTCAGGGCGAAGCGCGGTGCGGTGCTCCAGGTGAGTCTACGGTGGGTCGAGACTGTATGCCCAGACAATGCCGCTAGGAAACTCCACGAAGCGTTATCAAGGAGGGAGAAGCCTGCAGAACCTGGAAGTCAGGCGGCTGCGATGGAACTGCAGAGGCTGATGCTGCGGAGGCTGGTGGGGATGATGCTGGTGCGATGCAAAGTTGCTGGTCTAGAAAGTAGCTTGAGGGGAGACAGAGAAGAGACGAAGGTTCTGCTGCAGCTGATGATGACGATTGCTGCTGCTAATGATGGTGATCATTGATGGCTGGAGTGCTACGCTGCTTGTTGAAGAAGTCGTTCAGGAATCCAGTCGTCGGGGTTCGGCAAAAGTTGTCCGAGGTAGTTGACGGCTGGCACGACGGAGGTCACCAGTTTAAGGGAGAAGGTGGTATTTCCCCCAAATAGGGATAGAGGGAGATCTCCTCTGAACCGGGCTGACGCAGCTGGTCCACTTGCCCGGTGGTCTTTCGACCAACAAACAGTTGACGTCGGGTACTTGTATATGGTCAGTTGTAACTGTAATATGCGTTTGCGATCACTCAGGTAAGTAGCTAGCTTCAGTTTTCCAGTGTTATTTTTCTTGAGCGACTCTATTGACGTTAGCTTTGTAGACAGCTAACTTTTATTAGAGGCCGCCACAACATCATGCTTTAACAGAGACTGAAATAACCATGTCACGATATTAATCACTTGCATGCTACAAGCTATTTTTTGTCATCTACGCCTCCGTCATTGCGATCACGGCGCGGCGCCCTTTATCGGTCAGGTTGGCGGCGCGGCGGCGGCGGCGAGGGATAAATATTTTTTGTCGCG
Source organism: Eupithecia inturbata (assembly GCA_963662085.1). Lineage (NCBI taxonomy): Eukaryota > Metazoa > Arthropoda > Insecta > Lepidoptera > Geometridae > Eupithecia > Eupithecia inturbata. Next base: position 9,921,220 of record OY759178.1, on the reverse strand, counting down.
CGCCGCGCAGCTGCGACCTAATTTGTTGCTAGATCTAGCAAACCAAAGTATAGCTGGCTACCTTATTAGTGACGTTGACATATGCGTTGACAGCATCAATTATTTGGAAGAAAAAAAATGTACCCAGATTTACTTTTGCTTCGCGAACGGCTGTATGTACGCCACACACGTTCATTTCTACCCACAGTATACATGATGGCACGTCATGTAGGCATGGTACCTAATTTAATTAAACTCCACGCGTTTATTTTACGCCCGAATAAATAAATAATATGTGTTTGTATTTATATCATTGTACTAAGTACCTACAAAATGTAAAGTCTACACAAATCGTGAAAATAAAATAAAAACGAAACCTTTCCGATTTCAATTCAATTCAATGTCGAGGGATGGAAAACATATTTATTTAAAATAAATAGGTAATATTATCGTATTAGGTAATATTAACGTGAATTATTTGTCTGTCTGTCTGTTAGTTTTGTTACCAATTTCCTGGTATATAAATAAAAGTTATGTATGTACATAACTCACATAAAAAATTGGTACCTACAGGTAAAAAATAGAGTTTACCATAGTACAGTCAAACCAGAAAGAGTAGAAATGAATTATCGAGGAACTAAAATTTACTGTAAACTAACTCTTACTCATAATGAAACTGTATAACTCTTTATGAAAGGCCAGCGTGGCCGCTATAGTGAATATGTCACCAGATTCAGCTTTTTGTTGCAAAAATATATGCACGTATTTTGCTTACATACTTACCTACTTTTACTTATATTTAAAAATCATGCTTCTAATACAAAATTAAAGCTTTGCACAGGTTATGTTGAGATAATAATATACAATTTTCAACCACACAATGATAACGCAAAAATAATATAGGTAGGTACTGATTAATTATGCAGATTTATTTTCATAACAATAAATAACTTCAACAGAATTAAAAAAACAGACGTGTAAAATAATTTCTTGAAATTTTGCTGTTTTATTTGTTGGACTAACCAAAATATATTTCAATTAACTGGAACTTCCCATTGAATCGTATTTTGTAGCCATTATTTTTGATACTTTACTTATGTTTGGTTGCAGGAAAATCTGAAAGCTTAAAAGATGACGGTGCCGAAGTAGTGACCTATGAAATAAAATCGGAATCGTTTATCGTCTCGGCATTGGCGCGATGGACAAACGCTCATAGTCTACAAAAGCTTTCTTCTTTATTGCATGTCTATGATATAGTGGGTTTGAATCGTATCCAGGACAAACATTTATGTAATGTAATGACATAAATGTGAAAAAATAAAAACTACAATGTGTTTTAAAAACATATAAAAAAATATCAAGTATCAAAACGTTCTGCCGTAGTATATGATGATACCATGTAAACAATAGTGGCACCCTCATTTATTTTCTACTCTTTATGGTTTGACTGTACCTCTGTCTATCTTAGGTCTATCCCAGAAAAACGCGTCCACGCACGTGCCACGAGCTAGAAGTAGTAGGTACCTATAATAAAATAATAAAATTTTGAATATGCGGATTCGGACGCCTGAGTATGTCTGTCACAACGATTGGCCCTATAAATCGAATCTGTAAAACATTATGACATGATTATTCAATCGTCACTCGATCTGTCAATAAGAAAATAAAAGCTTGGACGGAGTTTATTCGATGATTATTTTACTTGACGCACCATCATGTTTACTTTTGGGTAACTAGACATTAACGTGTGTGGCCTGCATTAATTGAAGTCAAACCAAAAGGTCTTTCTAATTCAACAACAGTCAAAAATCAACAATCAATCGTAACAACGTTAGAAATGTGTCAAAAATAGAGCCGTTTCGGTTTGATTTGTTTTTGACTGTCAGACAGAATATTTAGAAAGCCGGTTTACTTTTATTTTGATTTAAATTTACCTACACAATTCATAATTAAGAAAAAAAGTCATCTTACAATGTTATAGCAATGGGTATCAAAGGCCTATGGACCGTGCTAACACCTTTTAGTGAGAAGATATCACTACACGAAGTAAGAGTTTATTCACTTTCAAACATAGATCGTTAGTAGTAAAATCTGTAGTTATGGTACATTCTCCCAGCGCTTTCTCAACAACTGGCCTGTTTTACATGCAAACACTCTCACAGTTACATTTTCAATCTTGAGCAATATATTTTTTTCTTTCAAGCTTCCTACCTACCTAGCCTATGTCCGTCCGGGGGATACGATTTATGTATCTCTCTGCCAAATTTCACTATGATCAGTTCAGCCGTGTTTAGCCGTGGAAAGGTAACAGACAGACAGATGGACGGACAGACAGAGTTACTTTCGTTATAATACCTATTACTATGGATATGATCTAAAATGCTGTAAACGTTTTTTAGATCAGAGGAGAAGCAGTTGCCGTAGACCTTTCTGGTTGGGTTTGTGATAGCCAGAATGTTACAGAATACTACATAAAACCTAAAATGTACCTCAGGTAAGATAAAAAATGTACAGCTAAATCCTTAAAATCTGTAGGTACTGTACCTTGACAACCACTATAAACTGTTAGATATGCTAAGAATATATCCCACTGAGCAATGAAAGATGAAATCATTCTTTGTTGTAGAAACTTATTCTTCAGAACAATATACCTGCTACTGGCTGACATAACTCCTATCTTCGTGCTGGAAGGTGAAGCACCTAAATTAAAACAGAATGTGATGGCTGCTCGCAATGCCAATCAGTTCCGAGGAGCAGCCCCAAAAATTGATAATGCTACAACGAAGAAACCTGATGTATCTAGACGAAGATTTGGAAGGGTTCTAAGAGAAGTGTGTTTTAAATATTCAAAATGAGTTTACTCAATATTTTATTATGTACAGAGGTCTTATAATGTATCCATTATCCAAAAGTAAGTAAGTAAGTATTCATATGAACCCTGCAAGGGCCCAGCAATATAAACTTTAAAGGCTAGGTGGCTACTGATTACATAATATTTCTTATAAGAATCCTGCATATGCAGAACCCTGTAACTTATATTTTATGAATTGTTGCTAAAATAATATAATTTTCAGTGTGAAACTCTTCTAAAATGCATGGGAGTGACTTGCATCAAGGGAAGAGGAGAAGCAGAAGCTACATGTGCACAGCTCAATGCTCAAGGTGTTTGTATTTATAACAATTTAATATTATAAATCAAACACAAAGATATATAGGGACTATATTTCAGCCAAATTCGATGTATCATGTTTGTAAACAAACCATCCATACTTATCCTGAAATTCACTCTGTTGCCGCGTCTTTTATACGCAATGTACATTATTTATTTTATTTATTTATGTTTGCTCACATGTACAGACAGCATCATCAACTGGTAACCCCTAGCGGTAGAAGTGTAAACGTAAGGGGTACCAAATGGTGCTGCTCTCTGTACATGTATACAGCTTAGGTCTTACCTGACAGTTGAATCAATTACTTGTACAACCCAGAAATTGCAAAAACAACATAACTTGCATGAATCTTGCGGCGACATCCCATTCGATCTTAACTGACATGACACTAAATTTCCTTATTTATTATTATTATATTGGAGTTTCTCAATTCGCCTGTATGTTTTTTTTCCTTTCAAACAGTTGGTTGATGCAGTAATATCCCAGGACTCAGACTGCTTTGCGTACGGAGCGCGGCGCGTGTACCGGAACTTCAGCGTGTCGAGTGCAGGCGGGGGCGGCGCTATGCAAGGCTCGGTGGACTGCTATGACGCGACCAAGATGTTCGACAGCAATGGTATGTGGCCTATTTCATGGTCTCCTCATCATTGGTGGATGCAGTAGTATCCCACGACTCTCGTGTACGGAGCGCGGCGCGTGTACCGGAACTTCAGAGTGACGAGTGCGGGCGGGGGCAGTTGCGTCGCCATGCACGGATCGATGTTCTCCTATGACCCGACCAAGATGTTCGACAGCAATGGTATGTGGCCTATTTTATGGTCTCCTCATCATTGGTGGATGCAGTAGTATCCACGACTCTCGTGTACGGAGCGCGGCGCGTGTACCGGAATTTCAGCGTGACGAGTGCGGGCGGGGGCAGTTGCGTCGCCATGCACGGATCGATGTTCTCCTATGACCCGACCAAGATGTTCGACAGCAATGGTATGTGGCCTATTTCATGGTCTCCTCATCATTGGTGGATGCAGTAGTATCCCACGACTCTCGTGTACGGAGCGCGGCGCGTGTACCGGAACTTCAGCGTGACGAGTGCGGGCGGGGGCAGTTGCGTCGCCATGCACGGATCGATGTTCTCCTATGACCCGACCAAGATGTTCGACAGCAATGGTATGTGGCCTATTTCATGGTCTCTTCATCATTGGTGGATGCAGTAGTATCCCACGACTCTCGTGTACGGAGCGCGGCGCGTGTACCGGAACTTCAGCGTGACGAGTGCGGGCGGGGGCAGTTGCGTCGCCATGCACGGATCGATGTACTCCTATGACGCGACCAAGATGTTCGACAGCAATGGTATGTGGCCTATTTCATGGTATCCTCATCATTGGTGGGTGCAGTAATATGCCAAGACTGTTCGCGTACGCGTGACGCGTGTACCGAAACTCCAGGTTAGTACCCATTTCATGATTTTTCCTCATCATACTAATCGAACCTATTTAGCCGTGTGGTACCGGCTTTGAATTTGCACCACCTCAAATCTTCCGGGGGTGACTAATAGCCCGACTACACACTCCGTCTTGCTTGCACAGTCCAGTTTGTGCAGTTATGACTGTGCAAAAGGGGCGAATACCGGTACCTACAGTGGCCATACGTGCAAGTAAGCTCGTGCAATCCAAACTGCGCAAACTGCATTTCATCTTACCTCATGTACGTCTGGACTGAACTGCCAGTACGGAGAGGTTGTAATCTGTTCACACACTCAAGTAAACACGTGCAAACAAAATTTGCACACCAATCTTCAGCATGTCAGCAATTGCACAAGCCGCGCTTCCGGGCTTGCGCGAGCTACCATCTTGAGTGTTGCCGTCCACACACTTACGTCTTACCTGCGCAAACTGGTTTGTGCAGGTATGCTGGCAAGTAAGACGGAGCGTGTGGTCGGGCTATAAGGGATATCCACCGGGCGCGGTAGGCAACAACGCCTCCTGCTCAACAGATCCACCAGCAAACTGCGATCCCCAACACGCATGCCCAGTGTGGGGATTATGGCATTCCCAGTATTGGTAAGAGCCATTCCGGCGCTTATCAGGAGAGGCCTATGTCCAGTGTGTGATGTGTGTATCCACTTATTACTTGTAGTATGTATAATATTAAAAACGGGCAAATTGATTATATTTCTCGCCACTCCCAAAACCTAAATCCTAATTTATATCCCACTGGACTCTGGCTTCGCTCACACTACTGGGTACCTGTAGGAGTTTTATTGTTTTAGGGTTCGGTCGCAAGAAGATGGTAGCTTTAGCTTTACTCTGTGGATGCGACTATGGCGTAGGCGCGTGCGGGACCTCTACCACCACTGTGGTAACGTTTCTGCATACGGTCCCTGAAAATGACGTCATACCAAGGTAAACATGTAATACCTGCGTGCTTATAGAATGGGATTGAAAATGACGTCATCTCTCGTGCTGTCCTGCTCAGTTCGAATCCGATCTGAGCGCGACAGCATGAGAGATGACGTCATTCTCAATACCATATATGTTATAACTAACATGTTATAACTCTTTGTATACTACACCTGCTCGGAAAGTGACTTATTCCTTTTCGAAACTTGAGCTAGAAAGTACGTCATTGCATTGTCATGCGGGTCGAAAAACTATGGAATATCATTTCTCACGCGTTTGCCGGGAGAGAATAATATCTAAGGTGTTATTTTTTTTTTATTTTTCTGGAATCTCAGCCTATAGCTATGGTTATTTTCAATATGGGATAAACTACAAAAAGTTTTTACTTCGAGTCCACCACATAATATCAGCCTCTTCCGTTCTCGGAACAGTAATTCAAAAAAAGAACCCAAGTGCCTGAGGCATTCGCGGGAATTTCTTCCAAATTTACAATTGAGTTAGGTAATTTTATTAATTCTACAGAATGTCGTCGAGTAAGGATTTTATGACATGGCCAGTAATAAAAGAGACTGCTCAAGCAGTGAAAGATAACCTATTAACCGAGAAATCCAGAAATAAATACAACAAGACTTATGAATATTTCGTGTATTGGAAAAACGAGAAGTGTGCAACATCTTATTCTGTTTTTTTTTTATTTTCCTCGTAGGTGTAGTATAAAGCACTATGTATCACTCAGGAGAAATTGCGATTCCTACCTCGTGTGATCAAATGACACACTCGATAGGAATCAGTCACTGTCACACCTCGGTGGACAATGTACTTCGTTGAGAAGACTCCGAAACTTCATGCCAACTGCCACTAAAATTGTGCTTGCTCAATTTCTTATGCTTCCTATTCTTGATTATGCTGATGTGTGCTACCTCGACCTTACTGAGTTTAATAAGGTTGAACGGCTCTAAAGCGTCTGCATGTCATGTTTTGTGTTTGGTTTACGTAAATACGATCATATTTCGGAGATTCGCACAAAACTCAAATGGCTTCCTGTTCGTCTCCGCAGAAATTCCCACATCCTTTCTCTTCTTCGTAACATTCTCTTTAACCCTGTCACTACCTTCTATTTAAAAGAGCGTTTTGAATTTCTCCACGATTCTCATCCTCATCCTTCCCGTGACATCCTCCGGTCGTCAGAAAATCTGGTTTTGAAATGCCATCCCACCGAACCAGTTTCTACGACAAATTCTCCATCCAGGCCATAAGGTTGCGGAATGCACTACCAGAATCCTTTAGAAAAGTACTATTCTTGCCAGTTTTCAAAGCTCGTGTCAAGGATTTTTTCCTCTCAGAAAAGTTAATAATAGTACTTTACTTACTATTTATTTATTTATTATGTATGTAGTTAGTTATTATGTATTGTGTGTGTAGTATTTTTTTGTACGTTTATATATTTAATTAGTTACCTATTGATTATATTTATCTATCCATTGTTTGTAGGTATTTTTAATGTTATGTTAATATTTATTTTAGATCATATCCCCCCGCCTTTCTTAAATTCACAATTCTTTCCATACAAAGGTTTTCTGGTAGAGATCGCTTCTAAGCGATAAGGCCGGCCATTGTACTTATCTTATGTAATGTCTTTTTGTAATGTTGTCTTTTTGTGTACAATAAAGCATTTTTGTATAATAAATATTGTACTATTTTTCACACTATTCCAAGGCTATCTCAAAAAGGCAGTAGCCTGTGGCGTAGCTCGCGTGTTACCTGGGTAGGTACAACATAATAATATATACCTAGCAACAGCATAATGTAGCTTTGTGGTTTTTTTAAAATTAAAAAATTAAATTAAAGAAAAGATTTTCAGAATCAGACTAGTCTGGAGATATCAAAGAGACTTACGAAGCTCTATTTTGGTGGTAGAGTTTTGCCCTGGCCTACCACCAGGGGTAGGCTTGGTGGTAAAGCGGGTCCGCAGTGAACTTAAGATAGGTACTTATTATGAAAGCCATGAAAGGTTTTTTATTGATTGATATTACTTAGTAACTGACTTTTCTCAACACCCTTCCTAAATATTTAAAGTAGGTAAATTCTGCTTAGATTATCAAGGTAGGCGACCACGTATGTCACAACACTATTGGTTATTCACAAGGCCCTTCCATGCTGTACTATTGGCTGCACATCACTATTTGGGACAAGAATTAGAAAATTAGCAGCATTATAACGCAAAAGGTACTTTTGCGTTATGCTAATTTTGGTAAATTTGTAATCCAAGTCAACAGTTTGGTCAACAGTTGGTACTTGAAAATTCAAAAATAATGTCATCATCGTCGACGGCTCGACTACCACTGCTGGGCATACTTACCGTATATATTTTTTCTTATGCATACTTTATCTGCATAGCATATAAACGTCGAATGCGTTGCGTAGATAGATAGATAATACTTTATTCACAGAAACTTGTATATAAAACAGTATGGTACAGAAGGTAACAGAATTGGCGACCTTATCGCTCAAAGCGATTTCTTCCAGGCAACGAAAGCTTAAAAGAGACGACAAAGGATGGCGGAGCTAATTATAAATATAAAACTAATACAAACTATAACAAACTAAAATAATCCTAATACACATACCTACCAAATTGAAATATACACTAATACATAACAACAAATACAATAGTGACTTTGAGAGACATACTAATTACTTACTTAAATAATATGCTTAACTTTTCGTTTAAAAGTGTGATGAGATGTGGCTTTTTTTTATGTCAATAGGTAGATCGATCCATAGTTTGACAGCTTGGGCAGTAAAATAATCGCTATAAAGGAAGTTTTCTGAACTGGCGTAAACCACAGAACAGAACGATGCATAATGTTGGTTTCGATGAAAAAATTATAAATCTATTAGCTTCTTCCCGCGGCTTTGCGCGTTTCCGTGATAAAAAAGTTGCCTCGATGTCCTTCCCCGGTATAAAATCTATCTCCTTGCCAAATTCAGGCGTTTAGTCGTGAAGGCAATGAAGTGTTAAAGTCACTAAACTAACAAAACTCATTGTCAAAAGGTAACAGATAGAGTAACTTTCTTAGTATGATGGTAAAGTAAACTGTAGGTCCTGTCTAGGAGTTATTGAACTATATGGTTCTTATAATTCATTATAAGACACCAGACGCATAGAATATCATGACAATAATTTAAGAGAAGACATTTGGGAAGAAATCAAAACAAAAATCCGAGCAACCGAAAGCAGTTCTAAAAGCCAAAATGAAAAGTCTTTTAAGCTCATACATAAGGGAGAGAAATAGAGAAAAAACGAGTTATTTATTTATTTATTTACAAGATTTTGGGAAAACTTACAGCTAGGTATAAAATTAAATAAAGTTAAAAGTATAGAACATGCCTGGAATGACCAGTGCATGTTTGCTGACGGCTAATTAAAAGTTTCCGCAGACAATATTACTGGTTCAGGAAGGTTTAATCTTTGCAAACTGAGAGCACAGCGTGTCTAGGACATGCCGCGCAGTATTGCCGCGCACACATTTCCTGGATGTCTACACTAGTCAGGGCTGTGTCTCGCGATTGCCGCGTGTTGCTGCCGCGCACTCGCCGCGCTATGTTTGGACACGCCTTTAGGCTTTATTCATGAAGATATGCCCCATGTGCGCTACGAATAAATGCTGTACTTATTAAATGTCCAGCTTTAAAAACCATCGGTTCTTTCTGGCTTATTCTGGGGAAAACGGGAATAAGCCTGAAGGAAAACAAGGAGGAAAAACCATTGCGGGCACGTCGGCAGAACGCACCTTTAGAAGGGATCTACTAATAGAGGCTATAATTATTAAATGACCGGTTTTCTAAACAATAGCACTTTTCTGTAGGCTGCTGTCTTGGGTGACCGATGTTGTTCACTTCGAGGAGAGGACCCGATGGGTGGCGGCGCCGGGCCGATGTGACCGCTGCGGGCACGTCGGCAGAACGCACCTGAAGAAGGGATGCCCTATGTGCGCTACGAATAAAGGCTGCAATGATTATGGACACAAGTTAGTATCAAATGTGTTCTGGCATTAAGCGCGCATTCATTTGAATGCATTTCAGGTAGTTTCAGAAGGTAATCAGCTAGTAGAGCATCTAGACTATAGTTAGTAACCTACTGTAGGTAGGTAAGGTAAGTTATTATATATCTGGGTACGTTACTATAAATAACTAGCTGCTTCCCGCGGCTTCGCACGCTTTATTCCGGAATAAAAGGTAGCCTATGTCCGGCCCCGGGATACCATCTACCTCGCTGCCTGATTTCACCGAGATCCGTTCAGCCGTTCTTGAGTTATAAATAGTGTAACTAACACGACTTTCTTTTATATATAGATTTACTTACTCATAAGTTTAATTTCTAGTATTTTAATTCACAAGTGTATTGTGTAATTTTTTTAAAAGTTGTTTCTTGTTGTACTTGTAACTGACTTGTACCTAAAAAACAGTTACGTACCTACTAATAATCATAATACTCATACTTAATAACAATAGTTAATACTCAAATCATGGTAAATATCCCGTTGTAAATGACTTTAGAGTTACCTACCAATAGGTGGATAATATAGCAGGTATCAGTAAGAATGCTATTCAAACATGGACAAACATGGACAACAACATAGTCCATGTTTGATTTTGTTTTGTGCTGTCTATGTTTCAAAGTCAAAGTCAAAAACTCTTTATTTCCATAAATACAATAAATGTGTACTTAGAAAAGGTCAAATTCTTAATAATTAAACACTGACACGGAAATAAAGTGATATTTTTGATTTCAGTCGCTTCGGTATGTTGACTAAAGTAAAGAAGCGACGAAGAAACCAATTAAAACAGTTTTTTTGAAGAAGTTTGCGAACCAATTAAAACATTTATCTATCTATCTACTGTATGAAACACCGTTAGGATCGCTGCAAAATTGCTGAAACTATGTATAGTTCTTTTGTAAACAAATAAACATACTCTATCTAGTTATGTAGGGACTCCTCTCATTACTTTGTTTAGTCTATACTCTATTACACTAACAACGACCCCGTTGTTCTTACTGTTCTTAGAAATTAAGTGATTGCTCGGCGCTATTATAATCGTCCCACATCCGCGCCCGTAAATTCAGAATAAAGATTGACTCCAAATCGGAATGACGTTTTTTCAGTATTTTAATTAATAAATTTTATTTCCTTTAGTTCTTTATCAAAAGATACCCGAAAAATTCCCCCAAAATACGAGTATCTAGTATCTTGCTTTTAAGTGATGTTTTGAAAATATTTCGTTAAAACTCGGTATAACTCAGAAACCGTCCTCTCGGATACCTGCATTTTTATTTGTGTTGTACTTTCTTGTAATTTCTGAAACGGTGATCCACCCTTACCTATAGTGTACCGGTGTACTTAAATTCCTTAGCTTAGCCATAAGAATAATCAATATAATATATCAAAAGAAGGCCCCGGACTAAGGTAACCTATTATTCACAGGGCAAAAGTAGCGGAAGTAAAACGTGAGCTTGCGTTACGAACCAGAGCTTTATCATCCGGATCGCTGTTCCCAGAACCAAAGGTTATGAAGGAATTTATGAATTCCACTCCCGAGAAATTCGATCTTGACAGTCTGAAGAAACCTACGCCAAGTCTTATTCAGTTCGTGGTAAGTGATTTTAAATTTAATCATTTGAAAGGAGCACTGACATGTAATGCTTGGCTTCTGATTAGTTTAATATTATATCAAGATTTTACGTATTCATTTCATAACGACTGTGATATATATGTTTTCAAATATTTTGGTTCGTAAGTTCAGCAACTTTATTTCGCATAATATGTTGCAACTTGCCATAGAAGTTTCATTTCAACTCTTGAGTGAACTATGCAGCGAACTTCGAAGAAATAAAGAACTGAAAAGAGTTCAAAGAAAATCAAGTCAAAGAAAAGTTGAAAAGAACTTGCATGAACTTTTGACAGAAAAGATAGGTTACTGTTCAGTGTTCAGTTTACGGTACAGCTATTAGCTTAGTTTGTTTTAAAACAGTTTTAATCAAAATTGTACTTATTTAAGCTTGTTTTGCAGAAAGTGATGTCGAGCAAACTTGACTGGTCGGAAAGATATTGTGTAGAAAAATTTCTACCGTTGCTTACAAAGTGGCATCTTCAGGAAACTGTTCCTTGTAGAACCATCAAACCAATCACGATAAAGAAGAAACGAAATCCTAAAGGTATTTTCTACGTAACTATGTAAATGTACGGCTTACAACACAAAATATGTTAACATTTTTTGCGTTGTAAGTTTTTTTGTCTTACCGTATTAGGGGTGCGTACTTAATTGTTTCTGCATTTTAGGTGTGCCAAGTTTTGAAGTAGTTTGGGCGGATATCAACGGACAATACGATGCATTGATTCCAGACGATCAATATGAAGGTAAACAAAACCCAATGATTACCCTGTTATGGCTTTAGTTTCGTCTTGTATTCTAAAGTCTCTTTAATTTCAGCTGACGAGGATCGTTCTCTGCCATGGACCTCAATAGAGCGGCAAGACCTAATGCGGCAATATTATCCAGACCTTGTTGAAACTTACGAAGAATCTTTAAAAAAACCACCAAAGGAAAAAAAAGCGAGAGGCAGGAAAAAAAAAGACGTAGTAAACCCAGATAAACCTAAACGAAAATACAATAGAAAACCTAAGAACGTTGAAATTGAAAAGGTAAACAATTCATTGAAGGATTTAAACTCCAGTAAGGGCAGCGTGAGCGTCAATAAGCTGAAAAGAAAAATCAAGAACAACTATAAGAAAGGGCAAAAGACTATAGATAGTTTCATAGCGAAGAAGCGGAAGAAATCTCTTACAGCAATGGCGTCTCTAAGGCGCAGCTTTGGAAACATGACAATGATGCAAGACGGATGCAACTACAATGACAAAGAAAACGAATCTATAACTGATAACTGGCTGAGTATACTAGGCAAAACCGTAAATGACGAGAGTGAGGGCGATCTATCAGCGATTATTGACAGAATGGTGAATAAACCCACCTCAAAAAAGACTGTGAAAGTAGACAATAAATTAGTTAGACTAGTTTTCGGTAACTATTCCACCCCTAGAAAACCAAGAAAGAGTATATTGACCGAAATTCAAAACCATTGCTCAACACCGATAGACAGTCCTGTAAGAAAATCTTTGATAAATAGAAAATCTGGACTGAATAGTTTAAACTATTCTGTGATTGATAATGTGAATACTAGTTTTTTTGATAAGTTGAGTGAAGAGCGAGACGCGTTCGAAATGTCGTTAGGACACAAAAGTGCAGTTATAAACTTAGACTCTACGGTTGATTTTAGTTTGCCGGATGTATGTTTGTAATTAAATGATTATTTGAAATTAATCTACCAAGTGTTCTTTACAAATCCTCAAATCAAAGAAACGGTTTCCGAAGCCTCTCCACTTAAATCGTTCAGTTTTCAAAAAGCTTTGAATTTCGACCAACAAACAAAAGCGATATTTTTAAGGATCAAATCATAATTAACTTTTTTACTCCTCGATCTCCTAGAGGCTATTCAGATTTTTTCCTTATCGGCACACTTACGTCACGACTCACGACCACTGCTAGTCATACATCCCCATGGAGGCATGCCCAATCCTAACCTTACAATATATTAACAAAATGTTGTAATTCATTAATTAGTTTTATTATAGCGAGATGAGGTCGCTATAGACGTCATCACATCACTACGGCTGTTTAATCTTGCGAACCTGTGAATATCTACTCGCTTTTAGTTGTGGTCGGCCCGGCCGCAAATCCATTTGAAATGCTGATTTTCGAAAGCTGGAAACCACGGCTTTACGTCTCGATTCGCACCCGCCATAATTAATTCATGTTTTACTATTATTGTTCGTATAAGCGTGCCAAATATTTTCTCGTAACTGCGACACCATTTTTCAAATTGAGATTTTTTTTTGTTTGTTACTCATTATTGTGACTCTTGTTTTGTGCTAGAAAATTAATATCAAGTGCTCATTAATGATTTGTTTTGTTTTGTCTTTTGTTTGGCAAAAATGCCGAGATAAATGAAATAATTATTAGGTAAAAAAAAGTTGTTATTCCGTGTTTGCTGTCGTCAGCTGTCGCTAATTTGTAGTGTCAGTTTCACGCAATGAAGTGACATGCTTGGCAATAACAGTTAAAAGTTCTTACGTAAATAATTAATTTACCACAATGGCAATTTCTTAGATAGACCTTCGTTTTAACGTAGGTAATAATAAGAACGCGTAGCACGCTCAATCGTGCTGCGAATTCGATGCTTTATCTAAGCTACGACACTGTAGCACTTCTACGAACTCGATGCTACATTATCGCTACGAAACTGTAGCACTGCTACAAACTTTATGCTTCATCTAAGCTACGATACTGTAGCACTTCTACGAACTCGATGCTACATTATCGCTACGAAACTGTAGCACTGCTACAAACTTTATGCTTCATCTAAGCTACGACGCTGTAGCAGTGCTACGAACTTTATGCTAATTGCTACATACTCGTAGCACATAAATCATAAATCACGCTACAAAAACACGACTTGCTACCACTCAGTGCCACGTCAGCGTCGTCGTCGTATAGATTACTACTAGAGCTATTGTATCGGACTTGTAGCACTTAAATCGCGTACGATCCAGATGCTCGTACTACGACGTACACAATTTTAGTCTACAATCGACGTAGCCAATCGGTAGCCAACCAAAACATTTCTTAAAGAAAATATTATCATTGTATAATAGACGACAAGGACCTTTGTTTCTCCAACGTTTTATTTGTCTTTGTCCCGATGTGGTTCCGACCGAGTTAAAAAGAGGTTGCGATGTTTTGACCAATAATGCTAGTTTTAGTCCGAACATTTCAGAGTCAGAAGAGTCGATTCATATTTTTCAATCGTGTTAGTGTTGGATAAAATGGGCATAGTTATAAAAACGTGGAGCAATTTGTTGTTGGCGAGGTAAAGATCGGCTGCTGGCACAATGGCCGCGTCACCTGCCGCTTTCCCAGGAATATCAATTTGTGCCATTTTAATCGTTTTCGATTAACGGTGAACAGTTTTATTCGTAAGAATTTAAACAGTTAAAATTGCAGTCTAGTTAAAGACTGATTATGGTAACGAAGCTCCGAGTTAACTGGATAGTAATTTACTTGGTTTTTTTAATATAAACATAGATTGTTCTGTTGTCCGAAATTGTCGCTAGAATTTAGTTACTTCGTTTGTTCCGTGGAGCCACATTGGTTCAAAATTTTGTTTGCGAATAAACTCGAACACGTCTGGTCCCTAATTCGATATTAAAGCAATTAAGGTTACTTCACAGTATGCTAGCCACGCGCTGGGAGGGGAAACCGGCGGCTGCAGACATCACGCGCTTTGTTCGACCCGCATAGAGGAGCTGAACTTAAAACTAAGACGTTGTCTAGATTTCTAAACTTACAACAGAAACAACGATCGAACTGTAAAATTCTAGGAGTAAGTCTGAATCCTTTTTAACCTCATCACTGTGTTAGAAGGAGAAGCGTGGCGGGTTTGTTCACCCCAACGTCGTGAGATATCGCGGAGGGTCGGGGAGATTCGGGAGGCTGCGTCGCAGAGCGCGCGCGCGTACCCGGCCGTTTCGTCATTGCGACGGAGGCTGTCGTGTGTCGGCGCTGGTTGACGCGAGCGCCCGTGTCGTGAGCGCGCCGCTGCCTCCAAGCGTGTCCGTGCGTCCCAGAGCGCGTGCTGCCGCGTCGCGAACACGCCCCGCGCCCGTCGCGCCCGCCGTCCGTCGCCCGCGACCGAACCGCGCCACCACCGAGTGTGTGCAAGTGTCCTTACTCAGTGACCACGCTATCGGGACCGGCGATTGTGGCGCGATGTAAAGGACCCGCGACCGTGAATTCATGTGTAAGTGGGTGCGTTACTTTTACATTGTTTCATGATACTCGCAGTCTGACAGTCCTCTCCCGGTGCGTATGATTACTAGCTGACAGCTTTGGCGGTGGCATTCGGAATGAGAATGAATGAATTACTAAGCAGCCGCCCCGGGGTGCGTTCGTTGTATTTTAAACTCTACCCGCAGGGGATAGAGCCGCGCACGTGCGCTGTTGTTCTTGATCAAAACTAATACTCTCCTCGCCTCTCTCATTTAGAAAAATAATAAATAGAAGCACTTAACTTTACAGCTGGAGGGCTCATTCGAATAGTACCATCCCGATAATGTAACAGGTGTTCAAACCTCAGCGAATGAAGTTTGACATTGAATATCAGAGTATTTCATAAAATCAATAAAATTTCATTATACTACAGGCTGAAGCTCGACAAATGTAAAACCTTGTTATGTATCGCATTATCAGGATACGGGAGAGATAGCATTAGGAATATCAAATAAAAAAACCAAAAGACGTCTCGTTGATTATTTCGATTTCTTATTACATCTTTAGGACTCCCTTGTAAGTGGAGCGCAATTTACGACAATATTCTGTGTCATTCAAGTTCCTAACAGTATTCGAAGTTGGTTCTAAAAACGATGCTCTGAATTTACTAAATCATTGGTATCGGTTAGAGTTACAGCTTAAACAGGACCACTTGATTTCTATCATAAATTACGTGCTTTTATTTTACATTTTCATTCCCAAGTATGGTTTTATTAAGAAATTAGTTTCTACTATATATAGCCTTTTCACTTTTCGCCTACATCTGACCCAACAAGCAGCTACAAAAATCAAGTTACAAGACAAACGAGCTGGGCCTCGCTTTGTTTGTGCCGCCTCCCATCGATACCTACTCTGATATTGATATTATTGATTATGGTATGTAAGCTCTATTAAAGATTTGCCTTATCCCTGCCGCTTTCGCTTGTGGCATGGGTTTTATCTAAATCTTCATAAATTCATGAAATAAATTCTAAATCTTAATACCTACAATCACATTCTTTTAAAACAGCACTAATGCAGAAAAGTGTTGTTAGTGTTGCTTCTAAAATTTATAACAAATTACTTACAAATTACTTTTTTATAGAAACCTGAATTATTAAACCTTGAAAACAGAAAATAAAATATTATTAATCTCAAAAAGCTATTTCAGTCTAGACGAATTTTTTAATGATAAATTGTAGTTAGTTTTGAATGTTGCATGCCATCTCTCTACTTATTTTGCATACTGTAACCGGTCAAGCATGTTGTTTCTTAAATATTATTTATTACCTATTTGTACTAATTTTTTTTTTTGGCAAATAAATATATTTCTGCATTCTCGCTCGAAAACGGTGACTTTGCTGCTCAAAAACAGTGAGCAAAATCGGGTTTTGCTCACATGTAGAATACAGGATAATTTGAACTCAGAATGCTGTACTAAATTACGATGGTGTAATATGTTATCGATACTCTATGGTCGGCCACGAAAAATTAATAAACTACGCGGCACCAGGGGAGGTAAACTTGCTCACTGAAGGCATCGCCATTTTTATGTGTACCTTGACAACTTGGCTTGTGAAGACTATTCTTCTAGGCGGACTGCGCCATCTTTAAATAATCTACCCAACAACAGGTTCGGAATTTATATGGGACTCACCTCTGTGAGCTGCACTCAATTTAGGTTATCGTAGAGAAGGAGGTTAGACAGCGTTCAACCTTCACAGAAAAGCATAATTTAATTCGTTCATGGTTTGAAAGAGGTCACTCGCTACGCTCGTGACTCTACTCTAGACTGCTTCGCTAGCTCGGGATTTAATGTCGGCACGTGCAACAAAAGATCGTTTTGCTCACTTGTTGAACAAATAACTATTATATTTATCTTAATACTTCGCCGGCTCTTATTTGCGTATTCCTCAGTCGGATTCAAAGATGAAATCAAAAGGGTCATATTTATTTTCTCCTTTAGTAGAAAATTAAATTTTGTTCATTATCACTTTAAATTTGCGTATTTTACCTTAGAACATGCATCTTCAACCTTTTTTTTGTGCAAGGGCCAATAATCCATTTTTCATCGCCCCAAGGGCCGCAACCTGCAATACTCTATTTAATTTTACTATCTACACTAAAAAAAGAATATAAAACAAGCAAGTTTAAAATTTTTGAATAGGTTTTATGGGTTTACTTATTATTAAAAATGGTTTATTTATTAAAAACCTTACAAAATAAGTACAGGAACTTGAATCAATGCGATGTTTGACACTGTTTATTTTTGACGAGTGTATCGATGTCAGGCTTTATTTTTGAAGTTGCAACCCGTAGACTACCTTCCAGATGTGCGTCCGTAATTCTTGTCTTTGTTTTATACTTGACATTTTTCATGCGAGAAAACAGTTGCTCGCACACATAAGTGCTCCCAAACAATTATATAATTTTTTGGGCATGTTTGCGTATCTCTGGAAATGAATTTTTATCAACGCATTTAGAATAAAAATCCAGAAACGGGTCTTCTGGATTTTTATTCAAAATATGTTGAATGTACCGACTGGATCCGCGAATAGCGAAATATTTAGCCGCGAATACAGGAAATGAGTCACAATTTTTTTACCCGTTATTACTGTAAATAAAATATTATAATTTGCTATGGCCTCCGAGGGCCGCAAGAAAAGACCCGGCGGGCCGCATGCGGCCCGCGGGCCGCGGGTTGTAGACATTTGCCTTAGAGTATTATTAATCTTACCGTTTAATTTAGCGATCATCGATTTTTGCCTTTACTACTAAATATTAGTTATCTGATTAGGTAACTAATGTAATTAATTAATTTAGATCGTATTAGTTGCTAAATAAATAAATACTAAATACATGAAGGTCTATCTTACACAATCCCTGAGCTCATCTCTCTAAATCAGAATCCGAACACGCTTTGTAACAGAAGGGGTTTGATCCGGCCACCCGTTACATTTAATGTAACCAGTGCCAATTCCAAGCGGATTGCCAGTAAGTCAACTGAAATGACCGTAGTTGTGAAATCCTTTAACCAAAACTTAACGCCAATTCTCTTTGATACGAAACGGCAAAAGGACTTGAGTGTACTGCGAGTGAACCAGTACAAATCAACGTAGAAATCGTCTTGAATAAATTTGTCGGCACATTTATGCACGTCGAGTGAAAGCGATAACGGAGGAAAGTTAGCAAATAAAATGTTGATGAGTACAATCTTGTGAGGTAAAATCAAACGATATTTTCCAAGGAAAATGAAAAAAAAAACATTTCTAAATAGCGCATGTCAACGATATTCTCGAACGACTCTTGTGTTTATTTTGCTCGCTTCGAGAATAAATAAAGAGTCCTTTGGATCTTGCATGTTTTCACATGATATTTGGATCGTGAGATTTCGGCCATATTCAATAAGCGGGGATCGTGCACGTGTAGGTATGGGTATCTACTAAATACACAGAAACGGGTTAGTCATCAAATATTCAGAATTAATATCCTTACCTACGTATTCTGGCACACAAACTGCGGAATATAGTTTAAAGGTATGCATCTGGGAAGCCCTGAACACGAAAACGTTCACCGTGTATGTAATGTAAGTTTAGTAGATTGTAGAAAAGCTTTTAGCGGAACCCCGCTGCCTCGGCTACCGCATAAACCTGTACTTAGTCAATAAGCGGGTAAATATAATATCGGCAAACGTGCAGATCAGCTATTAATACTCCGAGAAGCAGCGGTTCGATGTCGGCCCGATACCAGCCTTGGTATTTCATAATGTCGCATAATAACATTCTTTGAGTCCACAGCGGCTATTAACTACCTTTGAAACTTATGGCGCTGACATTACCGACATAAATATGAAGAGAACGGTGCGACACAAATAAATCTCCTAATTTTACAGCTACTACGCAAATGGCATTTAATATTCGGGGCTAGGAACTGTGAAATGGTAATGTGAAGCGTAAAATATTTTCAAGCCCATTGCCGTACATTAGGAAGAATGGCGGCCGCAATGGTAAGCAATCAAGGAAATGGCAATATGAGGTTTTCCGTCAGTTATCTCGGAAAGGTTTTGGAGCATGGTTAACGTTTCAAATCTGGGATTGTGAAGTCCATGTCTGTGCTGCAGAGGAATGTGACATATATCTGAGCTCTCGTCGTTTCAGTCTCGAACAACGAAAACATTCGGAGAATGAGTGTGCGTCAGTAACAGTCCGGGCATAAATAAATGGCGCATGTTTCGCATGTGACAGCCGCTGAACTAGCGAAACGACGACGGAATTTTTGAATTTTAACGCAACTTTCAAATATGTTTTACCATTTTAGTCGGGTCTTTGAATATTTGCGGGCTTGTATAGATCACACGGTGGATTTACATGATTGAATTAGTTACCTACTAAATATGGAGATATCGCCGGCCGGATGGATGGTACTCGTTCCAGGTTTAGCATGGGGGCAGAAAGCAGTCGGAAGACCGTAATAAAAGTTGGAAATCATCGGGCTCTATTACACCCACTCGTATCTACCTATTTTTAAGTTGAATGGTGAATTTATTTTCCCTTTGTCTCCTTGAAATGTAAAGAATTTTTCAATATCCTCTTATTGCTTACGTAATTATTAGGTGGGACTCACAGTAATGGTTTATGTCCTTGTAAATTCGGCCGA
The DNA here is from genome assembly GCA_963662085.1 of Eupithecia inturbata. Taxonomy (NCBI): domain Eukaryota; kingdom Metazoa; phylum Arthropoda; class Insecta; order Lepidoptera; family Geometridae; genus Eupithecia; species Eupithecia inturbata. Next base: position 9,901,095 of record OY759178.1, on the reverse strand, counting down.
TATGGGTGGATAATTGGATTCTCTGATATACTAAATTAAGATTTTCCACGTACATGGATTTGTAATAAGATGAAGTCGGTGCCAGCGAACGTATGCTTTGTGCTGGCTCAAGATTAAGATTATCGTATGTGGTATTATCACAAAGCATAGTTAGTCGTCGCCTTGCTTTATAGATAGCTATGTCTCTCCTGATAATGTATAGGTTCATACGAGCCTACGTCGATTATGTTAGAAAAAGTAAGAAATATGAAGTCTTAAGGTAGAAGACACGCCCTCACAGTTAGAACACGTTCTTTGCTGCTAATTGCTTGTTATTTTTATCTCGTCTCTTCTGGTACATTCCTACTAGCTGAAGCAGGGGTTGTATCTCCAGTTTGACGCAGTGCTTTGTGAAATTAGTGTTTTTCTGGACCGTTAACTGAAAATATTTTATCCTTGGTAACACAGAATACGATAATACGAGTACCTATTTTTCCGTGCTTGGTTGTAACATTCGTTCAAAACTATGAACAAATAAAGAAATCTTAGAGGTGTCCGGGATAGTTTCAAAATTAAAAAAGCTAAACATTTGACCGTATATTAAATCTATTTTTCAATTACTATTTTCTTAGGTAAGTATCGGTTGGGAGATACCAGCAACTCCACCATCAATCCTAATCATCAATTGCCTCAGACGCTGAACAAGTACAGGCTATCTCATATTGTTTTATCTTCTTTTCGTTTTTTTTATTTTGCTACCTATGTCTAGCAAAATTTTACATTACGATTGAATAAATTGTTTCCAAGATGCTCTTAAGCATTTATGCCAATTATAATTATGGAATTATTTGCTATTATTTTGATATTTAGCTTCCATGTTCTAAGTAACTAGTCACTTAGCAGCTAGTTGTTATTCTAAACGTCTCCTATTTGAGTCGGTCTTCCCTTATGATATCATCTCGATAAGGCACAAACAATCGGTCGACTTCCAATAGACAGAAGGCATGGAATATGAATGAGCTATCTGCAAACAAAGTTCCGTTGCCGTATGTTTCACCACAACGCCCACAGCTTAGGGACAATCAGCACGTTAATTTGAGAATCCGCCTATTCTTTTTTGTTTCATAACATTTCCTTAAGATATTACATTATACGTTTTATAAAATTCCCCTTGCACCAAAAAGGTTTTTATTTTTATAGCTACTTTATGCCAAATATTTTTTTTTGTGTAGTTTTTTTTGTGCTTTTAAGCTTTTTTTTAAATTTGTCTTTTCTAATTTTTTTTCTAATAGTTATCATTTTCTTTACCTTACCTTGAACATTGTCATTGCTTTTCTTAGATATTTACTCCCTCAATCATAATGGTCCGCTAACTTAAAACAGTTGCTAAGCAGCGTTATTTCTCACTCTGACTTATGTCAATAGAAGAAGACAGAGTGAGAGATAGCAATGGTCTAAGTTAGCAGACTATTATGAATAAGGGGGAGATATGCCAATAAAAGAAGACAGAGTGAGAGATAGCAATGCTCTAAGTTATCGGACTATTATGAGTAAGGGGGTTAGAATACCTAAACTAGGCGAACCTTACGACGATATTGTTAGTGGCTAACTATTACTTTGTTTTTGTTTTCAGCCCGCATTGTTCCATTGCAGGACAAAGGCTTCCCCTTTTTTCCAGGTTTTCGTGTTTCATTTCTATTATGAGAAGACATCGAGATTTAAGTATGTGTGTGTTTATCGCTATAAATAGCAACTGATCGCGGGAAATAATAGGTTTTTCTACTAAATTAGAACGTACTCTGTATTTGCATTTTGTGAGGTTTAGTGTTGCTTCTTTATGTATGGTCTGAAACGTGGAATTACTACTATGACACCATCTCTTCATCAGCATACATACGTTTACCGCTGAACATGCCTCCCCTAAACGACAGGGGTTTTGCTATAATCATCACGCTTGGAAGATCGAAATATACATATGTAGGTGTCGAATTACACAGAAGAAAGCTGCTGCCTTTCCTCGGTCTTCTTTAAAGGCCACATAAATAAATGCAACTTATATTGAAGCTATATTATGCTACATTCATTTATAACGGGATGTTAACCATGATTTGAGATTTCCTATATTTCGGCACAGTTTCATGCGCTATGATCACGGAATAACTATCCAGTTATAATGTATTTAGTGTTGATAACCATGATAGTTTTAAAAGATTAAATTATGCTAGCAGTAGACTAGCCAATTTAAAAATCTGTGGCACTGCGGTGTGATCTGTGAACTTAGGCTATTTCCTCTTCCACCTACATGTGTTCACTAGTTATAACTACCCATGTTTATAGAATTTTGTATTTACGACAAACTAATTAGTGGTTTACCTTACATCCAAGTCACTAACAATGACGTGCCGCGCTGTGACATGGTTTTATTAATTAGATATTGTTGTTGAAGACATTGTTATCTGTGGAGACATAGATAAATAATTTAATTTTCTACTATTCTAGTCCCAACCATAGTCCTCCTCTCATAAGCACTCATACGTCCAATGCTTAATGTGCTCCCCCAGACAAAAGGAGGTTTTGCCATTATTAACATGCTTGGCCATTATAAAGAGACTTGGTGATCAGTTGACCACATTAGAAGTGTTAAGAATACACAGAAGAAAGCTGCTGCGCTTGCTCTGGTAGGTAACCTCAGGTCGTGTTCCCACTGTGTCGTAACAGTAAATGGTCGTTGGATGACTATCGTTTCTAGCTGTTCCCATTATAACGACTGTTTGTGGACTAGCATAACTAGTTGTTCACATTGGTCGTGTCGAATTTTTACAGTTTACGGCAGTCGTCTAACTACACAATATGAATCGTGACGTTTTTTTTATCATTTTACGACTGTCGTGCTAGCTGTTCCCATTATACCGACAATCGATCGTCACAGCAAAGAAAAGTCGTGGACGACTGTTAATCGTGTCGTTAATAAATGAACACCTCTATTTAAATATACAAGCCACGATGCTTTGAACACAAGCTCTGCTTAGCTTGGGCCTAGATGATGCCGTGTGGATTGTCCAGCATTATTTATTTATTTATATTTGAACTGCACAGAAGAAAGCTTTCTGTCGTCACGACACAATGGGAACGCGCCCTTAGTCGCCTCTTAAGACATAGTCCCAGAATAGTTAAGACAGCATTCTAGAAAAAGAAAAGTAAAAGTAAGTAAATATTTTGTTAATCAATATATGTACACACATAGCACATACAAAAGATAAAGGTAAAGATAACAGTAACAATTACGGTAACAAAAATGGTCAACACTCAGCAGATGCTATTGCAGGATGTATCCTGCATTAGCGCTTTTCTTCCGTGGAGGCCAGAATGAAGCGCGTGAGTCGCTGCGCAACGTACACATAAACAAACGAAAAAGAAAACACAAATAAAACATATTAACACATGAAAAATCTAAAAGAGTGTTCTCAACATAGATCAAGAACTTTTAAGGCTAACCTACGAGTAAAACCTTTTCTTTTAAGGTGGAAAACAGATTTAGGTGGTTGCAGAAGTGGCACAGCGTATTGAGTTGAGACATGCACTCCGCAGTCTAGGTGTTTTAGCGCTAATAGTTGAAAATGTAATTCAATGGTAGCCCAGTTTCAATGGTGAATAAATCCTCAAAACTTTTACAAATAGGCGTGAATTTATCGTTTGCCAGAGTAAAGGGGCGCGTGCCTCTGGTTGTATTATTATACAATTTATCGACTGGCCCGGCGAGCCTAGTCCCGTTTTAGATCGCGACCATTGGAACTGGCCGGGATATATTTTTCAACGCCCTCTCGTTGCGCTATTCCGTATTCATTTATTTTCTACTGCAGTTGTAAATTCTAAATTGGTGTTTTTTTGCTGAAAAAAAGAAAGGCTATCTCTACTTTTGCAAATTATTATCGGAACTATGTGTTTTTGCGTACATTTTTGATCGGATCTCGTCAAAGTTATAGTCGGATTATAGGTTTTTTTGGAACCAGGCAGGCGTTTCGTTTTAGCTAAAAATCGGATTCGAATACCGATATTTTAAAGTGGGGTGGAATTACTGAAACGAACCCTACCTGTGATGTATTTACTAAAAGCTACTAGGTACCCACTAGGTACTAGGCACAACAAGAAAATGTTTCGCAATTCACTAAAAGAAAGTTAAGTGCGCCTGAAATATGGAATGTAGATTGACCATCCAGTTTCCTTTTTTCTCGTTCACGCGTTAAGACATTTCAGATGATGATTGATTCTGTTGTACAGACGCAGTGCGGTGAGAGTCAGCGTGCGCCGGCGAGATGGCTGCGCCGGCCAGCTGATAGCATGCGGGCGGCGGCGCGCCGGCCCGCCCCGACCTAGCCGATCCCACCACGAGCGACGTATCCACGGGTAAATGTTACGATTAGCTAATACCTCGGTAGAGTCAGCTTGCGCCGGCAAGATGGCTGCTCCGGCCAGCTGATAGCATACGGGCGGCGGCACTTCCTCATGCTTCTTCACAGGTTCAACGGCAGTTACTGACATAGTACCGTGTCCTGACATAGCCGATCCCACCACAAGGGAGGTAACTCCACGCGCAATTTGGGATTAGCTGATATGTTCGATATCTTTACCTCGCGTTTTTTTAGCACTCCTATTACTACGTTTATATCAGTTCAGGTTTTACCACGAATGATTCACGGGCAAATGTTTTTACTAGCTTAAAATTGAACTAGGACAGAGCTGGACGCTTAGGAGTCAGGGCAGCATTGCAGTGTTTTCAGAGACTACGTAGAACCTACCTACTTAGTCTTCCAAAATTATTCAAATTTCTTAACTTATAGGTACGCTTCTTGGAGAGGTTTGTTTTAATTTTGGTCTACTTTGCACACTTGTGAAAATCAATAGGACGAGAAAAGGTCACGTTTGAATTAGCAAGTCAGCGCAACTTCAATCGTTGGCAGCATGACTCATTGAAGGCGAATTTATTAAAACAAACAAACAAGTACCGAACTGAATTAGTTTTATAAAATAAACTTGCAATGCAAGTAGAGCAACGTGAGTTAATTTAAGCTACTAAAAATGGAAGTCCAGTCAAAGTTGAGCCCGCATTTGAAGCCGCGCATTTTACGGTTTCGGTCGCTGCTAATGCTTTTAAAAGAAAAAACTTTATAAAAACTAGCAGATTTTTAACCGACTTCTAAAAAAAGAGGAGGTTCTATGTTCGACTGTGTGTATATTTTTTATGTACTTAGTATGTTCGTCAATTTCTTCGTCAATTATAGACCGGTTATGAAAATTATTTCGCTATAGTAAGGAGAATGAATCCGAGGTGGTCCCATAAATTTTATTCGCAGGGATTATTTATTAGTATTTGTACCGTGCAACTTAAAAAAACAATGTAAATAATAAGGAATTTGAAGTCGGCTTTTAGTTTTTTCAAAACAAATAAATTATATTTACAAAACTCAAGTCACACGTTTCTATCCTTATCCTGAGGACAAAAAAAGATCGTAAATAATTAACTTAGCAAGGCACTGTTCATGCCTCAGGGAGACCCGTCCACAATCTCCTCCATTTTATTGATTAATGCAGTCTATTCCTTTGTTGCCAGGCCAATTCGGTCCTCACTTGTTTGATTACAAAGTTTACTTATTGATTATTTTATTTCCGAGAGATCTATTATTTTATCCCAAACGGCAGCGCAAAGGGATATTTATGATCTAAGCCCCGCTGGTTTTCGACGTATGACAGATTGCTCTAATTCTGAAACTTAGTTACAAGGGTCGCAGCTATCAAGTTAGAGCTGCAAACTTAGGCCCGGCAGTAGCTCAAGGCAACGTAGGTATGCCTTGGAGAGCCTTTATCGAGAACATAACTTTCGCTAATACAATTAACTCGCTTTCGGGATTACGATTTGATAATCAATTCTCCAAGTTTTCTTATTAAAATGTATTCTAATGGTTTCTATTATTTGCAGTCAGTGACACTGAATTTAATGCTATTGACCTAGAATATTTTGTAAAAGATTTTTATACTTTATACTCAGTAAGAACATTAGGTAGTACGTATAGCGAAGTTTGGTCGTAAAAAGCTAGTCTACCTCAAATCTGGTTTTCTAAGTATGAAAAAAGGGACTAAAATAGTTAAATTATTCGTTGTCGGTTTCACGTTATTCTGATTCCTATTTACCAGCAAAAATCGATGTCCAAAATATTAAAACGATTTCCGTCAGCCTCGCCTGAGGCTCATGGGAAATTGTCGCTCTGAATTTCGTCTATGTTTAACAATTTGTGTATACAACATGTGTCCCAAGTCAATGAAAAAGATGTCAAAGTTTTTCTTTCATCACAGATTTTATTTTGTTTTCCTCGGCGTTATAAAAAATAAGATGTTCTCTGTTTTTAGTCCCGGCTGAGGCAAGCTTCAGAACAAATAAATAGAAGGGAGTTTTCAAAAAGGCTTGAATGCATTATTAGAAAGAGTAACCATGCATAATAAACAAAATCTACGACATCTAAATATCCTATCTTGGATATTTAATCTTGGGTGCCTATTCTCTGTATGACATTGATTTGGGGCACACTGTAGTGTTAACACGGCCTCGCTCACACGCTCAGTTAAATAAAACATTGAGAGACGGACCGACCGGGCCCCTGGGAAATTGCCGACCATTTGTGTCAGCGGAGTTCTCTCCTCATCGATACACGTGACTTTTAATCCAATGTTTTTGAATGACGCCATGTGATCAAGTATGCACGCCCCTCTAATAACAATCAGCGAAGGCCCTGCTAAATAAAACAAGATGGCTACCCAACAACTACGTATTCCTCTGAAACATGCAGAACAAAAGTTTCCCCTCGTTTGTTTCAAATGTACAGCTGTCACACAGAACGCATTCATTCGCAAAACAAGCGTTATACAAGAAATACATAATGCATATTCTCTCGCTTGAAAGCGGTTGCTTTGCTAGAAACATATCCCTGTTTAACGTTTCAAACACGCATACGATCTCGGAAGCATATTTGATGTTTAAATATTCAATCCCAAGAAGCTCAAGTAAGCCCAAGCACATCTCAAGCATAAACCTAAACCCCAGATCCGAAACAAATACTTACGTTACAAGTCCAAATATTTGCTCCAAAGAGGGATAGAATCGAAACCCCTTGCATGCAAAGTATGTACCCGTTACTGGTTGGATCCTTGCACATGCGGCACTGAAGTTAAATGCACCTTCTCCAACTCAAAAGGATCACGATCGGATGGAAATAATAACGTTTCCGTTCGGCGACTAGCAACGCTTTGGAATCATTAATTATTCTGTCAGACAATTTGTCTCGCAGTTTGTAAAGGAGTTCCTCTTTCTCATTACACTTAGTCCATCGGTGAGGGCCGGGCGATGCTTATTAATTTTTCTAATGAAACGGTTCATAGCCTAATTAGAACGGGCGTCGCGTCGAGCAAACTGCCTACTGAGAAAAGTTTAGAACGTTCCCATGACAGGTCCTGTGTCAAGCGCAACTTAACACGAGAGTGTGTTCCACAAAAAGTTTTCCGCTCCCTGCTGGGCTGTGTACATTGTGAATTCTGTTTTAATTCCAATTCATGTTTCATTACCTATGTCAAAGTAATAAATTATGTTGCGTACCTTTACATATTAAGCGCAGACGAAGTTTGCGTAATGGTTAGGCAGGTCGTTGTGGTACGTAATTGTACCAACTTTTTATAAATCTAGATAATAAACGTTAACAAACAAACATTCTGATCCAAGCGTAGTAAATGCAAACATGGAAATGGGTCAATACGAATTAATATTCCGAGGCCACTTGTGAAAACTTTTTAGGCAAAGGGCATGCACGAGCGCACCACACCAAACGACAAGTCACCCTTACAACAAGCGTACAACACGCATGAATAAGTAAAGGCTTTTGTCGAAGAAAATGAGGGATTTGCCGGCACCGCTGTTAAAAGCACACAAGTAGTTTAACTTATGTTTGGAAAGGACGGCCAAACAGTCGCACTTCTCTAACGGGCTATTGTTAACTGTTTGGACGAGACCCCTAAAAAGTTACGTAAAAATACGTAAAATGCTACTTTCATGTAATGTTATAGGTTAAATTTTCTTATAACATTTCCTTGGTAGGACAAGGGAATTTAATTAAATCCGCACTGTTCCCATGTTTGCAGAGTACTTTGGCGATAATGCTAGAGTAAATATATTTATTAAAATCATTTCGTTCTTAAAGTTTTTATTATTATAGTGCGTAACACACACACACACACACACACACTGCGCACACTGGGTTAATTTATAAGAAATCAAATAATATCCCAAAAATTTTTTGAGTTTGACGGGACTTAGACCCGCATCTTTCCCTCAATACGGGAACGTGTTAACCAACTACATCACGAGATCAAGTGACGTAAAAGATACGACGAGACGTTTTTGGGATATTATTTGATTTCCCTTTAATTCTATTAGGTGTCGTGTCATTTTGTGCAGCTTCACAGCTCTCCATTACTTGGAATATTTACATATTAAGCGCGGTATTCCACTCATTCGATTTCACCAGTATTTTAGTACCTACCTACCTAAACCCGGGTTTAATACAGATTGCTTTTCAATTTGAACAACGCTCCTAATATTCCAACAAAATATTAATTTGAAACGTAAAATATTAAATATTGAAAACATAGTTTTTTGTCCGAATACTAAGGGACAGTTTCAGTTTCAAATCGTTTATCGTAAGTAAGTGATTTACATAGTGAACTTAGGTAAACACTAATTTTTACAATGTCATTGGGTACATTATTATATTATACACAACTAATTGGGATAAAGTGATATCTACTAGAAATTTAGTAACAAAGAAAATTTCAATAAAAGTATCAAAACATAAACAACTCAATTAGTTTAAGTTCATATGCCGAGCTCCCAGACCCTTACGTCATCCAGAATGTCTTTAACATATAGTGTTAAAGCTTTTTTAGAGAGTACGATATAAATGTTTTATTAAATTTATTTTTTGATTGATATTTTATATAATTTGATGCTTAATCCAATAAATGACTTATTATTATTTCTATTTCTCGTATTATATAGATGCACGTCGCCCAGTTTTTTTATGCTGGTCATAGTTTTCTATCATACATGATATTCATATAAATATATAAGAAGGCATTGTCATTATATCAATGGTTTTAAAAATACCTTTTAGGGAAACACGAGAGCCAAGCTTATAGATAGGTCTAATAGCTCTTTTCTGAGAAATGAAAATGGTTTCTGCATCAGCCGCGGTACCCCACAGTATTATGCCGTACGACATGACACGTGGAAATGGCTGAAGTATGCGAGACGTTAGTATTATGGTTTAGCCAGTTCGGATGTTAATGGTTTAGTCAGTTCTCTTCTCTCGGCCTTGTTATCAAAACTTTTCTTTTAGTTTTTTAAATTTATTTTTAACCTACTTCGAAAAAAGGAAGGGGAGAAAATAATTACATACATACAGCCGAAGATTTCTATCTTCGGCTGTATGTATGTATTTTTTTATGTATGTTCGTTCATATCTCCGACAATTATGGACCGATTTTGAAAATTATTTCTCTAGTGTTTATAGAACGATCCTCCTTATTCCCGAGGGATACGTATTTGTCCCGCAAAACTAAAGAGCGTAAAATTAATATTACGCTGTTATGTTTCGATTTTCAGTTTTCTGAAAACTATAAAATTATATAGTAAGTAATACGATACCAATGCAAACGGGTGAAAATTTCTGTTTTCAAATGTAGGTATCATAAAGTAGAACTTTCTAGAGTATGAAGGACGCGGATATGAAAAAATAAACATGTTATAGATTGTTTAGTGTATTATTGCTTCTGTGCAAGAGTATCAATATCATATATCTGTTATCATAGCCGCCATTTACTCAGCTATTCAATATTATCGACGAAATCTATCTCGCTTGGGTCTACCGGGGAAATGTAGCTCATGACCTTCACAAACCCCATAAAATTACGTCGGTCCGAATACCAAACAACTTGTATATAACTTTTGTTACATAAATAAAAGCTGAGTAGAAAGGTTTTATGGTAACATTGAAATTGAAAGAATAGATCTTCAATAAAACTTTTGAATTGAAAAGTTTTCAGTATAAGGCGAGATTCTGAATAATGAAAGTTTACGCTTCTAAATCTGTGCTTTACATTACGTGTAATGTACTTTGTGCCTGCAAACCTTACGGTTACACGAAGGTGCGTCGCTTTATTGATGCCTAAATAATATGAGCTCGTGTACATAAATTTAATTCAGACGGAATATAAATTTACAAATTTGTGACCTACCGTGTTATGAAATATGGCTAGATTAACCGAATTCATAGTACACACACAATTTCATGAAGGAATTTTCATTATGATGACCTACATTATCGGAAACTTAGCTGGGTTTGTAAATTTTTCGTGGTACTATTTATAGATAATATTCAAAAGTGGGACTCTTACTAAAAGGCACAAAAGCATGGATGTATGGCGTACAACACTCGTCGTAAACTGCACATGTTTACGACTGTACGAGTACATTCACTCGTAAAATGGAAATGGACCGGCTTGATTATGCCCTACCAAAATGCCTTTTTCAACAATTGTATCGATTGTTATTGAAAATGTGGCGTGTAACTGTAAACTACCGTAATAAATTACTATATCAACGAGCTACCAATAATACGTGATATAAAATTAAAGCGCTCGGTTAAACTCCACAATACATAGTCAGCGATGTTTTGTAATGCGCTATAATAAGCTGGTTCGATTGATTTTACTTACGACTCTATCAGATCAGAACACTAGTCTTGGTTGTGAACAAACCAGCGAAGAGAAGACAGATACCATTTTTAGACTCAACCGCGTTTAAGTTCTTACAAGCCTTTTATTATACATAGGCAAGTGATCCGGCTCGAAGGACCACTTGCCTATGTATAATAAAAGGCTTGTTTACGGACTGTATTTATTTGTATTTAGGTGAAAATGATAAAATTTTATGAGAGCACAACATTTGAGGTGAAAAAGCACGAACGGAAGAGAATAGATGGACATTGACAGTTCACACAACTTGTCATCTTACAAACAATGTTGCCATACGGCTTATTTTATGTAGGAATATTTCTAACACTTCTTTTTCTTATGTGTTTTGCTTTTCAAATTAATCTTTATAAATTGTAAATACTAGTTCTATTTTGTTTTTATTATTGAATTGTAATTTTCTTTGTCAATAAAGAATATATATATATCAATATATCTATAAAATACCTTAAAACACAACCTAATTATTTGAACTATTGTAGTCACATATAAGTTGTACGAGTATAAAGAGTATAAACGTGTTGATGAAATAACATAAAGCCGAGTATACAATCTTCGGCAACACTCATGCTTGCTACTTATCTGGGTACAAACAGCTGATAATGTCCGTTGATCGCGATCCCTTTGTCAGTTGACCCGAGCCACGCCTCGTTTCCCCTGGGCCGAGTTAAAATAAAGAATAGCTATGATAAAATCAGGACAAAAAGGCACGACAGTAATGCCAATGAAAACATACATGGGGTTGATAAATAAGTAACTTCGGAAGTCGTCATTTATCTTGGGGTAAAAATAGTCTAGCGATTTAGGTTGTTCCAGATTTAGTACTGTCTTAATTTTATTGCTGTGAATAAATATTTAGCCTACATAGGATGGTAGCCAAGTGAAAATACTGTACCACGAGAACGTGTAAAGTCTTTTGATCAAAGAGCAATAGTGCAAATTACCAGGAACAAAGGAAGTAGGTACCAGTTAAATCGTCCCAAGAAACTAACTTATGCCTACCATTTGTCAGTGGATAGAATATACAATTCTGTAATCTGTATAGTGGAATCTCAGTGGAATATATTCAAATAAATAGCTACTTCGTACATTGTGGTCGAATGGTTCATCGACTTGTATTATAAATGAAATTCTTGAGAATTGCGTAGCAAGCTACGATTTGTTATTTTGTATGCATGCATGCTGCAGACATCGTGAGTGATGAGATTGCTTTCTGTTCTAGCTTGTAGAGTTAATAATTTACCGTTTATAAAAATTGCTCTTAAATGAATACAGCCAATCTCGATTCTGAAGGTCTCAAGGTTTATTTGCGTAGCAACCTTGGTGCCTGTTGTGATTGAAAGAACAAAGGACTTGTCATTCATGCGTTCAGATGAAAGGGCTATAAATAGCCTGTGACCTAGTATTGGAGTGCTAAACAAAAGGAAGCTCGCAACGTCATGTCCTCGAGAGTGTGACGCACGGCCGCTGACGGTGACGATGGCCGCTTACTGCTCTCACGATATTCATGTTTGATCCGGCGTGGTTATCTTAGCAGTACCAAACTTTAACCCAATACGTGTCAGCGCTCAATTCAATCACTTGGAGTTTTATTGCTGGTCTCAATGTTGCTTATGTGTAAAACAGCTACCTAGTATTTAGTAAGTAACAGAGTTATATCGCTGTCTTGGATAATTTGACAGCCACATTTGAGTGTTCCGAGATAAGTTATCTTCCCGCTGCATACAATATGTGTCAGCCCAGTACTAATCGAGTGGATAATATTATAAAAGGCTCTCCAGAGAACATGTAAATGTAGTTGAATAATAGGTCAATGAGCCGAGGCCCCGTCAGATGTGCGTCAGAGAGTACGTGACGCGGTGGCGACCTTGCTGTTATTCAGATCTCTCTGCCGCAGTTTTTCAGCGCTTATGTTCTAATATTTATAAGCAGTTTGAATTACCAATATGATCCCGTTCTGGAGATAAGTAATCGAATTTGAATTAGGTCGTCAATCTAAATGATTTTGATAGAAATTGGCTGTTCGGTTTTTGTCGGTCCAGCTTACGTTGTGGTTGTGGTTTATGCGCAAAATTTTTGAAAATCATTTCGTCAATCTAATTTAATATTGCCTACAACTATAATGAAACAAAAATCTAATCTAATGAATCTAATAAGGTAGCCAAGTTAGGGTAACCAATAAGTATTTTCATCTCTATTCTGATAAACATGCCCAACACCACTTTACCTTCGTTTACGCATGTTACCAGCGGGATAAACCCGCAACCTGACATATAAAACGAAAATAGACATGCCCAGTCGTTCGCAGCTCCTACATGCTCCTATGTAGGTGTGCGTTCTGAACTTTTTGATAGTAAAAGTTTGTTAGAATGTACACTCCGGCTTCGCCCTCGATAAGGGGTTAACTTTTTTCGATCCCTTAAGAATCAAAATCCTTCACGCGATAAACTGTTAAACCTCTAAGTTAACTGTTTATTTGAAGTAGGTATTCTTCATTGCCTTGTAAAGTTTAAATTTGTTTGGAGGTCATACCTTAGAGCAGCTTTTTCCCGCGCAGCTTTATTTGTGAAGCCACTTGATCCCTTTTCTACAATGGCTGTTGTTTCTGCGGTCTTTTTATTATTTTACGAAAATAATTCTAAAACTTATCAAATGAATATTGCTCTTTTCATAATCAAATAATTTACTTAAAAATCTCTTAGCTCTACCACTCTACCTGCTAATTAATCGATGCAGAAAACGGGATTTTAATATTATTTTGAAGTTTTATAAAGATAGTTGTAGCATTTTTTAAACGAAGCACCGGTGATAAGAATTGATGGAAATGTTATCGAGCGAGTATCTGAAGTTCGGAATTTGGGATTAATTATGGATGAAGCTCAGCGTTACGAAAAATATGTATGTGACACAGTAAATAGTTGTTTTTACAGGTTTAAAATTCTTTACAAATTTCGTAGCTATCTAGACACAGATTTAAGAATTCAATTGGTAGACTCCTTGGTTTTGTCAAAATTTAATTATGTAGACTGCGTATATGGACCGCGCTTGTTTCAAAAAACCTCAAATCTAATACAACGAGTGCAAAATGCTTGCGCTCGGTTCTGTTTCAATGTTCCGCCTCGTAGTCATGTTACTCCCTTTTTCAACAAATTCGGTATACTCAAGATGGTGTATAGGAGAGAACTTCATTTGGCTGGCCTTTTATTTGGCGTGGTCAAAACGCAAATCCCCAATTATCTTTTTGAGAAGCTGAAGTGGACCCAAAAGAATAACCCTTACCCAATCAGAGCCCCTAAATGTATACACACACTAACACACAAGCGGTATATTTTTGCTTAACAGATAATAAAATAAATAAATTAAAGTACCAAGCACTATAGCCGGAAGTATGATTCCTAATAAAATTAAAATACAAATATTATTGTTTTATGGATATGTTCAATGTTTGCATTTTGTGTATAAGTGATTTTTTGTTTGTTTAATATTTACTTTTGTTACCATGATGTTGGCTTAGTAGATAATACCTTTCTCTAATGTATGTTCTTATTTTATTTTTGTATACTGTATTTCATGTTGTTTTAATTTGGTCCTTCTTTTACATATTATTTAGTTTTTATTTTTGTGTTTTGCATAGCGTTCGTGACGTCATTTGTACGGGTTCTAACGGAAGATCAGCGCTGGCTAGGCTTCCTACGGGAGCTTAGCCAGCATTATGCTGAGTTAGGACCTTTTTATAACAACTTTATATATAACTGTTCATATTGTTGTTGTTATAAATAAATGTCTTCTATTCTATTCTATTTGCAAAATATAACACGAAGGAAATACGTTCCAAACACGAATTTGTGGAAAAAATAAGTAGGTTAGTCTTGCGGTGATGACGAGTTTTGATCCCTGAAGCTCCTTCGCGAATGTTCTGGTTCAGTGGTTCGGGAGACGCGATAAGTGACGTCACCGTCACTGGAGGTACAGGTTAATGGGTTCGCTTTCAGATATTGCGGTGAGACGACCCAAGATGTTACGGTGCGCGCTGGCTCGAAATACTTCGGTTTTTACCGTGTTTGGTGCGATGCATCTGGGAGGAAAATATTAAAGTAAATTGCAGCCTGAAGTGTTTAACCTAGTATTAATGATGTTGTTATCCATTAAATATTTTAGTAACACGAACGAAGGAATCATCTTTATACGAGAAGTATGGGAAGAATAGGGTACGAATATTCTTCACGGAGAGTTCAGACGCAAAATATACCGTATTGTAAACTATTCTTCAAAGCTTAGTATAATAACATTTTATGAATATTTTTCACAATATTCTAGCTAGTCTGGCGATGCATCTGACAGCTAATATCCGTTTAATTAAATGTGAACCGGAGTAGCCAATGAAAAGGGCAATCCACTCTGTAGCTTCACGTAAACCGTCTGCATGAGCTCCGTAATTTGTACCTAATATAGAGTTATATAAAACTTTATAGCCATGTTATCTTTTGGGAGATGCTTCGACTTTCGAACTGGGTAATCTTCTTTCTAGTCTATCGACTTGTAGGTCACCCGTTTTCGCGAATCCCAAATCAACAGAAACTAAAATACTCATAAAATACTTCATTTCATTCACAGTTGAAGATAAAGCAAACGGAACAAATAATAATTGAACATAATTTAGCTACTGTATATCTTGTAACACGAAAATGACGTCACAACATGTAACAATCTCTATTTAATCTGGATCGGCGCTTCCAACAAAACAAGGAAACAATAAAATAAAGAAGGAACCTCAATCGCTTAATTTAGCATTAAAGGAATTTCTATTGAAAAAGAGAATCCAGATAATCAGATCGAATATAAATTAGCCCGGCCGAGGCGGGTTCCCGGATGTACGTCTTTGCCACTCCGAATCAAGATTCAATGCAAAATGAGCTCTATTACTTCGATCTCAGATTGAAAATAGCCGTCTAGCCGAAAATGCTACGAGATGCCGGAATTGATTGTCTAGTATTTTTGGCATAGGTATAATAAACGTTGGATTTGTCTTTGGTTCGCATAGTCAGTTTAGTAATCTCTAATGTTCAGAACATTTGAGCCTACTGTTGTCCCATCTGTACCGGAAGCCTGATCAGGGCTGTGGCGGTATTCTATTTAAGCCCAATATTTGAATAATTTACCAGGTTTCCAGGTGTATCTATTTTCAATTCGTAAATGCTGTTAGATGAAATGTAAATGATTCAGGTTGATATTCAATAGATAGGCACATAAATGTCATTCTCGTTGAGCAGTTTTGTCTGTAAGCATCAGCTGTCTGAATACTCTAATGTCGTTAAAGGGTGTTTATTTGATTGTGTGGGTTAGCTCATTAACACAAACGTTCATTTATATGTGTCATATCACTGCATCTCACGCTATAATGCTCGTTTAATCAGGAATTTCACTAACAACGCCATTACCATCGATTTTCTCGTTTCCGTCCTGTCCTGATAAGACCACCTATTATTTCTTCAACTTCCTTATTCTTTCGGCAGTGTTTCTTGAGATAAATTGCTTAAATTGTTTGACAATAATCGACGCAAATTCTGGCATGGAATCTAAAAAAAATCAGGATATTTGCGATTGTGGTGAATCTTGGACCGTTCAATCCACAATCAAAGTCCCGGGTCTACTCATTATAATTTGCCTTATTTTCACAAAGAGAAGCGGTAATAGAAGGTGTCGACGGAAGAAACCAAGCTGGGCTGTAACCAAAGCCCCCGCTGCATCTGAATCCGTAATTTATACTTTAATCAACGGCCACCGTCCCGCGCCGGATATGATTGACATCCGCTTCGAATGCGCCAATGCGCAAATACATTTAACTTTCTATTAAAAATTTAAATTGCTTCTGATGTTTATGTAGCGAGAATAAAATTACGTGGAGACTCTTGAAATGTATGACGTAGGCTGAATTGATTGTGCTTCGCCGTGGACGTAATACGCTAGATGGCTTTATACTTATGTTAAGGCTAGCTTTTTGTAACTACATTTCTTTAGCTATGAAAGGTAGATAACAGTAAAATTTGCAATTTATTGTAAGAAAGCAGCATGTACTAGACGCTACTAAGCTCTGCAGTCTTTGAGTTGTTTCCCCTTGCTTATTATAGCGACCCATAACAAACGCAAACATGACCACAATAATGAACCACAATAATAATCGGAATTAACCAAGAAATACTAATTACCTATCTGTTCCATAACTTTGTAAAATTCTCTTATGACTAGCGATTTGCAATCAGACTACAATAGGGTGATAAAAATCTGAGCTCATTTTTTACAAGCTTGCGTTCTTGTAAGTCACATGTTCGTTGAAGATATTAAGTCCTTTAAACGACCTCTGGCTAGATTCCAATAGTGGAATTTGGCGGATGAAACTTTGTGGTAACTAATCAACCCCAGTCGCGTACAAAGTGATGTCCTGCTGTACGATGTTCCTAAGACTTTCTGATAATTGTGAACATTCGTGAAAATCATACAAGCAGCCTAGATCATGTGCGTAGTGTTGATAATTTTTAGGGTCTCGAAGATCGGAGATCGGTTTCGAAACCCTTATGGTCTCGCTTTTTCTGTCCTTTTCCCGTCTTTAATATCTCAGCAGCTACAGCAGCAAATAACGTGAAATTTAAAATAATAATACATATGGTGCGCCTGTGCAGAACAAAAGAAAAAATTTTTTTTTATTAAAATTAAAATTGTGAAATCGAAATTTTAAAAGAGACCTACAATGTCAAGTGGGGGTGTCAAGTATCAAATGAAAGGTATCAATTTTTCAACATTTCAAAACAGTTTTTGAAATTTCTGTAAGTTTCAAACTTTTTGAAATATTTTGAAATCCATCTGAAATGTATGTAGCGTTTGTAGATATGGATCTATATTTTATAGGAATAATATAAAGAAGTCTGTAAGTAGACCACTTTTTGAAAAATGGTCAAAAGGGGGGGGGGGGGGTCATTTTCAAAAGGGGGGATAACTCACCGAGTGGGGTATTAAATGAAAGGTATCGGTTTGTGAATCTCAAAACAGTTTTTTAAACTTCTGTAGGTTACATACTTTTCCTAATATTTTGAAAAAACTCGAAAACTGTGCTATTACTCTCTATTCTTACCTACTCCAAAGTTTGCAAACCGAATTTTTTGGTATTCATCAACTAGCAAATTCACTAACCAGTACCTATAGTACATATTGGTATACTTGACAACCGTTCGAAACCCTCGGCGCGCGAGTCATACTCGCACTTGACGGATCTTGTTTGATTTATTTTGACTTACTGGTAGATCCTCATCCCAAGCTCTAAACCCCGCTTTTTCTGGCACTTACGTTCGTGGTTAGTTTGTGAGATTATTGTGGGAGCTTTCGTTCTAATCCCAAAGAAATTGTGTTCGTTCAACATTTTATACTTACTCAGTCGATAAAATCTCATAACGTAAAACACCAATAGTATTTCAACATTTTAGATGCTATTCTACCGCGCTGGGTGCGATAGAATTCCAGGCAATTTTATTTTTCATCGTCCCGTTTCCGCGGACAATGGCTCTAAGTAGAGCACTGGTGTGAGTGACGTAACCGCGGAAACGCCACCCTGCAGGACCATTGCTGAGACATCAAGCGTATCGGGTCCAAACTATGAAGTGTCCTATTTTAACTCTCTAGGTATTTGTGTGAGCGTTTGTCGAAATGGAATACTATTATCTACCTCTAATTGGGATTCAACTTATATCTCCCTAACTGCTCACAAAGTTCATTTTACAAGCTGCTATGTATTTTGATCACGAATAGGTGCCGCAGTCGGAGAGCCCTAAACAGGAATTATATTTTCTTTCCTAAATTACAACATTAAAATTAGGTTTCTCTCAACGCCGAATGTTTTGGTTCAGTTGTCCCGTTTACCAACTCTATTCGTAATAATTCCTAGGCTTAGTTGAGGAATATCTAATGAAGTTTAAAGTGCCCTAAAATGTTTCCAAAGATTGAGGTCTGAGACTGTTGTGAATATATTATGAACTTGTACCTGTGGCAATCTCGCGACCGATTCCGGCACGGTTCGCAGAACATAGCTACATTTTAACCTGTTTCTAAATTAGTTTATAATACGGAGGGATCAACATGTAAATCAGTCTTTGTTGGTTACGTTTTCAGCGAGATAGTTTTGTTTTTCACAATCCTGTTATATTTTTGTACTTTTGAAAATGTTAACAGTAGGAAACATACGATGTCTCTAATGTAGAGTGATCGCAAAGTTATATGAGCTCTCTGATCTTAGGCACGGAAGCAAATATGCGCAAGTACTATCAAATAGAAAATATATAATTACTAGCGACGCGCCCCGGCTTTGCACCCGTGCGAAAGATAGACCTTGAAAGTTAAGTCTTGAACAATTGAACCGTAATAGCAAGGCCTTAAGGTGCTATTATCTGCAACCGGACTAACAGCTGACTACTAGGTTGTCATAAAACTCATGACATCAAACACAATTTTTCGTGCTTGACGACGCAGTACGTTAAACTGCCCGCGAGGCATATTTAACGTATAAGAGAAACAGGAAATACTCCACAAAATCACAAGAACAAACTATCAAATACCAAATACCAAAACAAACACCGAACAACCATCAAAGACTTTGCTGCGTCATTGTACTCGAACTATTCATTCGAAAGTATTGCCAACTAGGTTTTAAATACATTTGCTACATTGTAATTGTTTTATGTTCAAACTTGGGTTAATTGCGTAAGATAAAAAGTTTTATTTTATTTTGTTTTATTTTTGGTTCTAAAATTTAAGGTTTTAAATAATCCGTCATTGAGTATAAGGTGTTTTTATATATTCTATCAATAATGAATTGAAAAATAAATTATTGCAGAACAAAATGTGCTAGACAAAATAAAAATGCGCCAAAATTCTTGCTGGGAACCCTGGTTTGACAGACAGATCCCCTCTCCACCTGTTCTTTCCCCTCAATGCCTTATTTTCGGTTTAGTGCGCAGCCGTTGAAGCCAACTTCACAGAGCTTATAAAACTTTGCGCGGACTCTACAAGGTAATTACGTAGGCGGTTACGGACTCAACAATAGGTAATTCCAATCTCTACAAACGTACATAGATATGTCCGTTTTTATTTCACCCATGAATTTTTAGGATTCACAAAGCTGACAGTGAAGTCAGTGACGACCGTCGTATATGCAAATGCTACTAAATGTTTCAACTACATTCAGTTTATTTGCATTTTTATCGAGCTCTTCATAAGGTTTTCAGTCAGTGAATACAAAAGTAGGTATGTAGGGAAGATTATATATACTATTTGCCTGCCGTTATTTAATTTGTACCCAAATACCTACGAGTCCTAATTAGCTATAATCTGACAGAGATTATTGTAGTTATTATCAAACCAAGTATGTATATTAAGTTATATGTATATATTATTAGTGTAGAATATTACCGAAGTCAAACCGTGTAAAATTATATTACGTGAGAAATTATAAATTAAACATAAACCTGTACCTATAGGTTTCTCTCGCCATTATTATACTTTGCACGATTGTAGCTGAAATTTAAACGTGCGTCTCACTCTAAATGATATGAGTGAACATAAATTGTTTTATGTACTTTTTAATTAATTGAACAAAGGAAAGTACGTGCTTAGAGTTATAGGGGTGAATACAATGGCCCTATAAACGAGCACCCACTAAATTCAAATAAAAGGAATGATTTCATACAAGTGTTGCCTACTATAAAAATGTTCATAAAATATTCTCAAACATAGCTGAAACAATAGGCAAGGAAATGGGCAAAAATTACAGCGATAAATTTACTTAACATGGTTCATAAAAGCCGTGGAACTGGACTGTATAGATCACAATATTTCCAGTCCAGGACGGTTGAAATGTTTCTATTGTACCCATTTAGCCTTTTCTATCTTTCACCCTGCATTTACGTATACAGGGTGAAAAATAGAAAAAGGGCAGTGAAGGCAAATTACTATCGGAAAACGCTGGAGACTGTTTGACTTTTAGAAATATTGTGACATTCAATTTACAGGTTTTGGCCAAGATATCGTTTTGGCAACGTTTAAATCTAAGATACATATCTATGCACAAACAACATGCATGTTATGCAGAAACAACATGAAAATCTTTAACATTTTTTGAGCAACTTAGCTTAAAACAAGATCTTGTTTGAATGATGATCGGCCAATCAGTAGCTTCGTCAGTGACACTTCTGTGAGAACGTCAATTATAATGTGTGATGATTGATATAACGACATCTGTGGCGCGGCGAGCGATGGTCCGCCTGCAGCGCCGGAAGTTGTGGGTTTGATTCCCGCCTCGGGACAAATGTTTGCACGTGCGCATGAGTAATTTCTCGCCTTTTTTCAAAATATTTCAAAAAGTATGAAACCTACAGAAATTTCAAAAACTTTTTCGAGATGTACAAACCGATACCTTTCATTTGATACCCCACTCGGCGAGGTAGGCCCTTCTTTTGAAAATTATTCTCTACCTTTTTGTAAATTTTTCAAAAAGTGTTCTATTTGCAGACTTCGCTATATTTTTCCTGTAAAATATAGATCCATATTTACAAATGCCTCATACATTTCGGATGGATTTCTCAGCAGACTACGGAGATAGGGGGGAAGAGTGGGTAATTTTACGACTTTTTTTTTGAATATTTCAAAAGTACCTACAGATATTAAAAAAAAAACTGTTTTAAAATATACAAACTGATACCTTTCATTTGACACCCCACTTGACCTTATAGGCCTCTTTTAAAATATCGACATCACAAATTGTACCTACTGAAAATTTTAATTATAGCTTTTAATTCTTTTTTCTTTTAATCTGTACAAGCGCCTGAAATGCTTTATTAACAGCAAATAACGTGAAATTTGAAATAATAATACATTTCGTGCGCCTGTACAGATTAAAAGAAAGATAAATAAAAATAAATGAAAAATGAAATGTAAATTTTCAGTACAAATTGTGATGTCGAAATTTTAAAAGAGACCTATAATGTCAAGTGGGGTATCAAATGAAAGGTATCAGTTTGTACAAACAGTGAAAAACAGTGAAACAGTGTTAGAAATTTCTGTAGGTTTCATACTTTTTGAAATATTTTGAAAAAGGTCAAAAAATTCCCCCCCCTATCTCCGAAATTTTACAGGAAAAATAGAGAGAAGTCTGTAAGTAGACCACGTTTTGAAAAATGGTTAAAAGGGGGGGGGGGGGTTAATTTTCAAAAGGGGGGCTAACTCACCGAGTGGGGTATCAAATGAAAGGTATCGGTTTGTACATCTCTAGGTTTCATACTTATTGAAATATTTGGAAAAAAAAAAATTTTACTTTTACCCTCTATACCTACTCCGATGTTTGCAAAACGATACATCTGGAATGTAGGTACCTTTAATTATTTGGTATTCATCAAATAGCAAAGTCTCTAACCACTACCTAGTACATATTGGTAGGTATACTTGACAACCGTTCAAAACCCTCGGCGCGCGAAGTCACACTCGCGCTTGACGGATATTGTTTAAAATACAAAATCACTTTGGCTTACACATTTTTCTATGAACATAATTTGTAAATGCAGGCACTTACATAGAAAATTTCAAGATATCATCATCATCATCAACCTATCTTAGTCCACTGCTTGACATAGACCTTCCCATTGAGCGCCATAGCGCCCTGTCTTCAGATTGCCGCATCCAGCCAAGACTGCAGGCAGATGCCTGCAGTCTTTTGCAGATCGTCATCCCACCTGGCCGGAGGGCGTCCTACTCTACGTTGGCGAGTCGCGGTCTCCACACGAGAACAAGTTTACCCCAGCGGTAGTCGGTTCTTCGCGAGATATGGACATAAAAAATTTCAAGATATTATTATTATTAACTCATTTAATTCAGATAATACATCCATAAAATATACAAAAATGTCACAAAAAAATTAAAATAAAATCTTAGCTTAAATAATGTGATGAATTAAATTAAACAGGTTTTAGATTAGATATGCATGCAGGCAGCCCATTTGGGGGTGTGGGTGCGCGACAGATCGTTACATTACCTCTAGAGACATAAAGCAAGTAGACTACTCCCCATGGACTCGTTCGCACACGTTTCGAATGTCCGCCTTAGCTCCAGCCCTTATCATACGTTATTGGAAACTAAAAAACCGTTGTCCTGTTCTATTTTTGTCTAAGTGCGGTTGCTTTTCTCCTGGGGTTTCCTAGAGCTACATTTAAATAAGTGCGTATTATTTTATCTGTTGTATTTATCTTATATGATTGCTTATGAATGATGTCAGTCCACCGAGTAATCGGTTGAATACCGTAAATCATCACTTTGCAGAACATGTGTTCATTCATTCAAAACGAGAGGTCAAGTAATATAATTTACCGGTCTCATGTGTACGTGACTATAGGTAGCACTTTATTTATTTGTGAAGCAGGAATAAATATTTACTTGATGTGGGATCAAATTGACATGAGTGGCGTTTACGCTCTACGTTTTCCTTTAGTTCAATATGCGTGAAGATGCTTCAAACGAATAATAAAACAGCGAGAATTCTCTGGCTAGACTAGCATCGGCAAGTCACAAGACTGTTACGTATGGCTTAGCTTTAATCACCCGTATAGTGTGTCTCTCTAGTAATCTGCGCTACAAAGCTACCTCGAGTTAATGATAAAGAGTGTTCTAAGACAATACTAGTGATCTATCTACAGTAACGAAAGAGTTCTGCATTGGTGGCCACGAGATGGAAAGCTGCTGGAAGGATGAGATCATATTGATAGCAGGAAAACAACGGATAAGAGCAGCTCACAATAGAGCAAAATGGCAAGAGATGGAGGAGGCCATTGTCCCTACAAAAATTAATGTTACTATTAAGAATTTATTATCTTCATAATTATTAATCTATATAATTTGTAAATTAATCATAATAAGTATTTATAGAAAACATAGTTATTATAAGTATTATAAGTACAAAAATACTCATTGTTAAATTGTAATATTGAAGGGATTAAAGGCTATTTTTATTTTATTATCTAAAGGAAATACATTTTCTTTAACAGTAATTTTGTTTTAGATCATCTTAAGGCGTCGTCCTTATCGGGTATCGGTAACTTTCGCGCGATGCCAGATGCCAGATCTCTATGTCAGTGCTCGTGCGATGACGCGTGACCAATTAGGACACTCTAAATAAATGTGTAAGTTTAATCTCGTCGTGCGACGAAATCGCATCGTTCGCTCGTGCGATCGACGCCAATTAGGACACCGCTTTAGTCCCCAATCTGCTGTTCAGCAGAACGTGTGCCATAGGGTAACAGGGAGTAGGTGGAACCAGGTCCCGTATGGCACAGTTGCGTGCGTAAACACAGGTGCACTCTGTATTCCCGCACTCTCATAATCCAATGGTACGGGGTGAGGTCAGGCGCAGGACTTACGGCTTAACGGCTCCGAGGCACGAGGGTGTAACACCGCCAACTTCCTTACTCCTGGCTGCTCTAAGAATCGTTTTTGCTAGAAAACCCAATAACTACCTATTTGGTCCCGACCCGGGATTTGAGCCCGGGACCTCATTATCAGCGGTTGAACACGCGATCGCTAAACCAACGAGGCAGTCTATTTAGAATTTTGGTGTAAGCGTGCTTCTCACGCGTCCCGTGTTACATTTTACGTTCCGTTCTAGTTTAGTTTGCTAACAGCTGAGAAGGTTAGTGGCGAACTGTGATAGCCGCAGCTTCAGAGTTGAACATTCAAGTGGCGATCACGATAGGCCTATCACGGCCGTAGGGACACAAAAGCCACCTTAAGCAAATAAAAAAAAATAGTTTAGTTTTGTCTTATTTAATATGTGTATGTTTGCAGGCGCGCTGGAGGGCGGCGCGCTGGGCGGCGGCGGCGGCGGCGGCGCGCTGCGAGCGCCCGGCTCGCCGCCCGCGCAGAGCCTTGGCGCCAGCCGGCACAGCCTCATAGGTAAGTCAACATTCGAAAGATGTACTAATCATCGGCTGTTGCGGCAGCTGCAGACCCACCACATGGGGTGCACGGATGTTAATACTGCGGCCGCATCTGTCCCCGTGTAGACCTTACCTGTCATCTACGTAGTGCCAAATAACGAACACTACATAAGCCATCCTTCGTGGATGTAAAGATGATGATTATGATGGCTAATCCTCGATCCACCTTAAATAAAAGCTATCGTTTAGTTCGGCTTTTAAAAATCATTAAAATGACGCGGTGAACACTTTTCCTCTAATCCTGTACCCCTGTATAGTAATTAGGTATTTGTAGCATTTCGTGGCAATTTGACAATAGTTAGTAAATTCAGGATACTTAATTTCTAATGTGGACACATAAGATTAGAGGACTTAAAATACTGCTCTATAAGAAAGAAAGAAAATAAATTTATATTTAACCACAACCTAGCGCACAGTTAATCAAAACTGTTAGGTCGAGTACCTGCTATAATTAATTAATGTACCTCAGCATCCGGTTGCATTGTTAAAACTTGTCACCAGTTAATTACGTAACAAACAGACATTTCGATAATTTACACAACAATACCCCGAACACCATTTGGTGACAACAATGAGTTTAAAACAGTATTTCTAGATTTATAGCTGAGCTTCGACACATACTCGGAATAATTTATTCCTTGAATTGTGGGTCGGACGGTGTAATGCGCATACTTTCCAGAGTACTGGCATAACCGCGATATTCCGCGATTAATTTGGCGGCATAGTTTAATTAACAAGATTCCGAGTGTGTCCTGAGTCTGAGGAAATTGATGAGTTGTGTGAGATCGCGGGGCGAGGTGCGGGTTGAGGGGACACCCGGCCTCGTAAATCTGCGCTACGCGGGTAGCCCTACCGACTGATTAATTTATTTCCAGTAAATCCGAGTTACTTATCTGAAAAGCTTTATTTACGTATTCTTGCCTTCTCACACGTATTCGCCGTATCCAATTACGTATTCATGCAAGGCATCGGTAAATGAACATGGCTCTAACTACACGGTCGAAGTTTCCGATATGAAATCCTGATTCGTTCTAATGAATGCGTGTATTGGTTGTTCTAATTTGATTTATTCCGGCTTACCTTTCATATATTTTTAAGCTTTCCGCGGACGAAAGAGTTCCTTTTCAAAAATATTTGAGTTTTTAAAGTTCCTCGATTACAGGTTTCATTTTAATAATATTAGTTAAATATTCGTTTTATATTTATACTTCCTAATTTATTTAAATACAACATATTGTGTTGCAAATATCAGCATCTGCTTATTTATCTAGCGGTCTGCAAACTCCTGCATTCCAACAGAGCGGAATTATCGGAAAAGAAATAATAATTTATACTACACCTGAAAGTGACTTATTCCTTTTCCAAACTTGAGCTAGAAAGTACGTCATTGCAGGCGTACTAGAACGCGGGTCGAAAAACTCTATGGAATTTCATTTCTTACGCGTTTGCCGGGAGAGCAAAATTTATGGAAATCCATTTCTAACGAGTTTTTTTATTTTCTGAAATTTCAGTCTTTAGCTATGGTTATTTTCATTATAGGTTAAACTACAAAAAGTTTTTACTCTGATTCCGCCATATGATATCGGCCTCTTCCGTTCTCGGAACAGTAATTCAAATAAAGAACCAAGTACACAACGCATTCGCGGGAATTTCTTCGAAATTTACATTTGAGTTAGGTAATTTTATTATTTCTACAGAATGTTGTCGAGCGATAGTGAAGATTTTATGACATCGCCAGTAATAAAAGAAACTGCTCAAGCAGTGATTGAGATGAGAACCTATTACCGAAATCCAGAAATAAATACAACAAGACATGAATGTTTTGTGTATTGGAAAAACGAGAATTGTGCAACTTCTTTTTCGGATTTTTTTTTATTTTCCTTGTAGGTGTAGTATAAAGCACTATGGACTCAGGAGAAATTGCGATTCCTACCTCGTGTGTTTAAAATGATACACTCGTTAGAGCGTGTCATATTAAACCAATAACGAGGAATCAGTCCTTTCCCACCTCGGTGAACAATGTACTATTATACAGTTCATAAAGTTTAAGCAAGTTTTTTTAATCCACTGTTTGCCGTACTTTCCCAACAAAGGTGGAGGAGATCTTCTAATTTTACCCCACCTCCGCCATTGTAGGTTGACCCCCGCTTTGGCTTAGCTACACTTATTATTGCACACCTGAGAAAACACTCGTAATTATATGGTTGTTGGAAAAAATATATGTTTCGGTAAGCTTTTTATTTGTCAGTTTTATCCCCTTTGATGATCGCTGGTTCCTAGAAATTTTCTATTTACCAGCTTCTGCACGTTCTTTCGATGTAAAACGTAGCCTATAGTTTAATCTTGGGCCTAGAACTACCACAATAAATTGCGATCCGTGCAGTAGTTTTGGCATGAAGAGGTGACAAACATCTAAACATTCAAACATAGCATTTATAATATTAGTGTGATATAATTATGTGGTGTGATGATAACGTAACATTTTACTTTGGTCGAAGTATGTATTGAAGTTTTCGAAAAGCATTGTATTTGTCATAGTTTTATTCTTTGGAATTTACCCTCTGATGCTTGTCACTGGTTCCATGAAGTTATCTAAACTGTGAAAAACAGAATGTTTTCACTGCGCTAGGGGCACACTCAGTATTTTGTATGTCCAAGCAATATGTATCTATTTAAATATAGTGTTAGTTTTTTGGCGGTGGATTGAAACTTCTTTACAAGTATCCTTTAATATTAAATATGGTTCAGCAAATTAGAATTCAGTTTTATTACCGTTATTCAAATTTGATTTTCAACGAATTCGCGTTCAACAATTTTTTTGTAACAAATATTCAATCAAGTATTTTCACCTGCTAAACATCCTACCAGTACCCATACAAAGTTGAATGTGAAAAGACCGTCCTTAATTTATCACATTTGCTTACGAATGATTCTTATTTTTCCTTCAAAATCCAATTAAGATCTCTCTTATTTGTGTTTCTTTATTTCCTTACAAAAGTTTGCAGAAGAGGTTTTATACGTAGCACAATTTCCAACGTTTCCGTCATCAAAGTCATTTTTTATTATAATTTTGTCCGTCCCCAAAGCAATCATTGGGTTTTCATACAAAATTGCGTTACCAGAATGAGGCCTGAATGTGATTACTGTTGTAATTTCCCGGCGTCAGCGTCATTGCAAGAATTTACAAGTTATCATGAAAGTCGCTATTGTCGGGACGCTGCAGCTGTCCAAATAAAATGCAATATGAACATTTATTTTGACAACGAAACGCCGCAGGTGAAGATCCATACGATAATGCCGTGTTAAAACTTATCATTACAGAGCTTGGTTTTGCAAAATCGCCAGGTAATAATTATTGGGTGTCCATTTATTCCATTGTCGATAGGGACGCAAACAAAGCACAATCTGCGATACATTTTGATTCATTGTTCACAACGTTCGTTTTATAAAATTATCCGCAGTTTATCACGTAACCATGTCCATGTTTCGTTTCGGCAAAAACACGTCTAATGCGAAAGTTTCAGTGGAACACGTTTTGGTAAGTTTGTTAAACAGGAATTATGTTTAACTAACTTCTGCGAATGGGAAGTTGAGCTGGATTGTATTTATGAAATTTTCAATGTGGTTCGATTTGAGTTTGCTTTCATAATGTCAAGAGCAGGGTGTGCCTACCTACGTAACAACCAACGAATTTCACAGAGCATTCAAAAGTCTCCCCTCAAGGCAATAAATGCTATAGTGTGAGGTATCAATAAATTCGATTTCAAAATCACAGCATATAAAAATAAAATATGGCTGTTTTTGCAATACAAATGGGGTTTGGGGTTGTTATAACATAAACATGGTAAACTCTCATAAGCTAAAGTTAAACCGGAATCTAAAACTTCGTAATTGTTCATGAGCTATACATTCCTAATCATCATCATCGATGGCTTTTACATCCGGTTAATGTAGTGTTCGTGTACACTACATCACTTCACCAGTAAAGAAGTGGTATCAGAATTATAGGATGCACAATAAAGCAAACTTCCGAGTCCCTAAGACTAAAGACAGTTCGCTTGTGCTTCCCGCACGAAGATTTACGCCAGCAAAATAGGCTCTAGTTCATAGGTACGTTGACATAAAAGCATTTAAAAATATTTCCTGTGAAAATTCTTTACAAAACGCTCACGTCACAATCAAAGTGTTACGTTCGCGGCACTTGGATACGGTTTGAAATGCGATAAGAATCTAAATCTTATACAGGTTGTTATGTGGCTCGTTCACGTCGTTCAGTGGGAATCAGCATAATATGGATGTGTCACGATAGCCGACGTGTGGCTACGTGACAACGCTCCATGTCTCAATATGCGCTCGTTATGGCGTTACTCGTTTGCTGTCGTGGCGTATCTATTGAGATATATTTATTCTTTGGAGAATGTAAGCAGTGCGGTCGGAATTCGTTATTCTATTGACTCTTTGTATGAACCGTAGGTAATATACTAATATTGGATCGCTGATTAGGTGACGTATAAATATTTAGCAACGTTTTTACCATCAATTTCATTTGCTGTGAAAAACTACTTATCTGACCATAAAATAAGCCAGCAATCCAGCAACTATTCGTAAATCATGTCAACTAAGCGTTTACCTAAAACGCAAAGGGTTAAATTATTTTGTAATTATTCCATCCAGCAGAACCTCAGTTGTTTCGATATCAAGATTCAATTACCCTTTAAATGAATATGCATAAGCGGATAAATTGTGTCCCAATTGATGTCGTCAATGATGGATCACGTTAGCATTTACAGTAGATCGCGACCGAGTTGTCACTGGCTGTCACCTCGTGTCACACGGGATTGTCCGCGATCGCTACAATGCGAACGGAATCCAATATTATTACTAATGGGACAAATTCTATTGTTATTGGGCTGTTTGTGCTTTCACGTGAAAGAGATCGCGAGATGGAATCGTTCTCCTAACGCAAAATGTTCCTTGGCAACAATTAGTAGCTGTTGATAGATATTTTCAGAAATATGTGCGCGATTTGTCCCTTGAGTTACCAACAGGGGAAAAAATAACAAAAGAAGTCGACATTTTTGTCTGACGAATGTCAATCTTTATTTCCTTAGTAATTGCGCCATTATTGTCTCATAATCATAACAATTGTTTTCTCGGGGTCCCATTATTATGTCAAATTACAATATGGTACAACGAGTTATAATGGCACCTCTTAGAAAGTGTCGTTGCTTTCTATTGTTTTAGTTATCTTAAACCATTAGTAACTATAATACTTCATTGCCCTATACTCTACTTTAATAGTAAAGAAAGTATATCTTTAAATTTATTGGTTTCACAAATAATCTTACAGTATTTGAAAACATGTTTGGAATTTATCCACAAGTCTATCTACAAGGCGTGGCTGTTAATCGAATATTAAATTCTACGAGTAAATATAATCTGCTCAAAAACATAAATGTGAAAACTAGCCAAGTTCGTTCAAATAGGGCTTCACCGATAAAAGAGCTGAGATAATAGAAAGATGCCAAGTTTCATAGCAGTTCTTAATCTTAATTTGTTACGTTCTTTCATTATTTAATTAGTGTCTTGGCAAGTTTCTATCCACCGCATTTGTTTTAATGTTGCACTTGCCAAGACACAAATTAAATATAATTTATATAAATTCTTTCTCTATTCATGGATCTTACTAAACATGCAAAATTGCAATTGGTTTGATAATGTCTGACTACAGAAGGGACCAAAAGCGTGCCCAATGGTTCGTGTAAAGATAGTCACTGCTATTGCGTCGCACGTTTCTTTCCTAACTTGGCTGACGCTTTAGCGCGCGTCTCTAACATAACAGCTAACGTTGCACAGTCATAAAATGGTCGAAAATGTTTCACATTGGAACATAATATCCCAATAATGTCCGAAGCGCACAACAACTTACATGATTATTACGTGTGTGTATCTCGAATTAAATTAAATGCTGATAATTATAACTAGGTTTACCAAATATCTTTCTCATTTATTTTATGTAGAACGGTGATGAGAAGAAAAAGAAATAAAACATTTTCAGCTTAGAACTTTCTTGACAAATTGGACAAACACCTCGGGATCGGATTTGTTATTCGCAAGCGCTTTTGTGTTTTCGTCATCCTAATAGTGCTACTGAAACTCTAAATAAAATCACATCACATCATTTTCCAAAAACAAGCGCGAGAAACGCAATTCCTGGAATTAATTAGCGATTTAACTAAGCGAGCCTACAGTTAACAAAATACCCGGAATTTTCACAGTTATGGCCAACCAAAATAGGCCCATGGACAAATAAAAACGAGTACATCGACATTGAAAAGGTGATGGAAATGTTGGTTACGAGTTTAATAAAAGCCAACGGTGTAGAGCCATTCAATGAAATATGACGTCCGTGTAATAGGTGCACGGGCAAGGACGTAAAAGTTTCATGGCTTTCCCAGGGCGGATTTGAGTTTAACACTCAGGGGTAGGGAACGCTCGGACACCCGGAATGTTAATTATTTTTTTTATGTCTACTTCCAATAAATTGTGGGATGCTTTTGCGTACCTATATTTTATCAAACTAGGCCCTAAATTTTCAATTACCATTATTTGTAAAGGTTTTCTTTGGTAGTCGATATCGTGGGATTCCTCAGGTTTGACATTACGAGGGTTGAAAATATGAACTTGTCATGCAATGTTGATATGCGAAGCGTGAAAGGGCCCGATGCTCGCTTTGTCCCCTAAATCCGACCCCGTGGGTTGACTCCCCAATATCCGCTGGAGGCGGCGATGCGGCTCGCGCGAGGATACGACCGGGCACGCTACGCCTTTTATATACCAATTTTTCAAACTAACTGCGAAACCGGGTTAAATATTTTTTCCCGGAACAGCTTGCGTCAAAAAAAGATTAACTTGTGCGGCTTGTGTGTGACTGATTGATGCAATTATTTAGTGAGGTCTGACTTTAGAGAGAGAGAGAGAGACAATTTGCGCATTAACTTCATTAAAGGGATGGAAATAGTACATATATTGTATCATAAGAGAGCAAAATAATATTGAATCCAGAGCGAAGTGAGGGATTCAAAGTACGTCATCCGAGCCAAAAATATATTTTGTGCCCGAGTGATACACTCTACTTTTCATCACCCTCTATGAGAAATTAAAAGGCGTTGTAATATTATTATTTAATAAAACATAAAGTTACAACTAAATTGAAATTAAATAAGTAGTATCTAATAATAAAACAACTAAAAACTTATATTTACATTTAAGACATTTTCGCAATTATGATAATTTATTGTTACAGTTTTATTCGGAATAGAGATTGTTGTTGATTTTATATTCTGCGAGTTTGAAATAATGTCCGAATCTGGCTCATTTTGAGGAAAATGTGACGGTGAATCTCGTTGTTTGGATGTAGTACCAGCCAGTCTTTTTTCAAACAATATTTGCGTTCGATTTCTTTGGCGCTGAACACTAAGATGTTCCAAATTCAAAAAGTACGCGGCAAAGACAATTGCGTCGCACTTATAAAGAGGATTAAAAACTCATTACTGCCCGCTAAAAGTTTCCTATAGAAAACACCACCTTTGGGTGCACTAAAGGCGAACCAAGTCGTCCTTTTCGAATAAATGGGATGAAAACATTTTTGGATCACTATCTAGTTAGGTGCTACTGCTGAAATAAAATAAGCAGATAATCCTTCGATCAGCAATACAGCAATGTATTGCTGATCGAAGAGATAATCCATAACATACCTAGAGTCTTTGATAATATTATTCAAACAAACGTGCATGCATAAAATTGCTAATCTAACAGCTAATCAATGATGGGGAACTTACCTGCTAGAGTAATTTTCATCTTCTGAAAGTAGACGTTTTAATTTGACTGAGCCGTAAAGCCGCGTTCTTGCAAATCCGCATACATTAGTTAAGGACTTCAGCCTCGGGGATACACGATCACACACTTAGAGTAATTAGTTTGCTTTTACGTAGTTCTATAGGAGTGCTTTTGGTTTATTTTAGCAAGGTGAATCAGGTTTTCATTTGCACAGCTACTCACCAGCAGCGTTTCCATTGCTGGTTCATTCGTACATTTACGCTGTATATCTCTAAAACTTTAAAGTTTCTACCACAGATTAAATGACATTGCTTCGTAGATGTAACCTAATTACTCAACACTGTTTATTAAATCGAGAAAGAATTTAGAAGTAAACTGCGACAGATAAATAGTTAACAACCTATTTTCTATACAAATGTGCCTGACATAACTCAGTCCCGTAGGAATTGCCGGAAAAAAAGTTAGAAAAGTACTTTGTTTAGTACGCTTCATGTAGTTCGCGAGATATGCTTATCTGTTCTGTTGTTTTAAAGTTTACGAAAAAAAAGTCGTCAAAACTATTCAGCTATTAATATTGAAGCAAGAGTGCATGTTTATGCTCTGAGCAGTGTTTGATGGTCTGGCTTAGTTTGATGCTTCTTCTTTTCGGGATACTTACCTAGTAGGGCAGGCTGTCTTGTTTGATATTCTGTACTTTGTTCCTTGTTAGTCGAGGATCACTCGAGGATAGTGCGTGTTTCTCTGTTTTCAAGTTCAGAATTGCCTGGTTTTATTTAAATTACCACATCTGGCACTTGCGAATTTCAACCCACTAAATACGATTAGACTATAGAAATTGCAAATTGTCTTTGGTAAAAATTTTGCAAATGGTGCAAATTGGCCGACCACAATTAGTTTTTGAAACTTTTAAACCTACCTACCTACATAACTACCTACATAAACTACCTACATAATTTCTTACACTTGCTACTACTGTCATCTATTTAATTAATCCTCATTGAGTAACTCTGCCTTTCACCTATTCAAATAAACTTGTACTTACTTATGTTTAACTGATTATACTTATGTCTGTGCTGTTCTGTGAAGCCAAAAAAATTTATATTTATCTTTATCTAGTTCTTTTTGTATACATTAAAGATGTATATTTAACTACATGTAGAAGGAAGTATAAAATATATATACATATTTAGATATGAAGAAATAGAACGGAGAAAGTTATACGTTGTTTACTGGATGGTATTTCAGATATAGAAGAGCTCAAGTGTTTGTGAGTTATGGGGCGTGTAACAGGTGCAGCATTTGTGGATCGACTCGACTATAATCGTCTTCATCCTTTTCCAGAACAAGTTTTAGTCAGATTTTTCACTTTTTCATGAACATCAAATAATGCGCTGATGAGTAGGCACTACAGCCTATTCCTGGCAGACGATCACAGTAGAAGCCTCCGCTCCTCCGATAATCTACTCCTATCTATACCAGTGCATAACACCTCCTTCTTTGGGAATTCTTTCTCTATGGCAGTGCGGTTGTGGAATGACTTGCCTCTGGACATTAGAAAGGCAGATACACGAGATGCTTTTAAGCAAATGGTGCGCAGGCTTTTTCTTAAGAGGTTATACCAATAGTTAATTTACTTCATAAAATGTTTTTGTTTCTTGCTTCATATTTATGCTTTAGATAGGTATTTAGGTATAAGTATATATATATATATGTATATATATATAATAAATATATTTTTATTAATTAATATTAGCACGCCAACCCCCTGTAAAACATATGGTTTTGGTCGGCAGGTAGAAAATGCCACGGCATTAAGCCCACCCTTTGTACCTTAAAGTGCAATAAAGTGTTAAAATAAAAATAAATAAATACAGTAAGTTCATAAAACGGCTTGAATATTTTATCGATTAACTCAATGAGATAAGTTCTATTGAATTATAAATATGCTATATTCATTATAGGCTAGTTCATTAGGTAATTAATGTCGCTGTTCATTTACTAGGTCACTGGTTCCGAGCGAATTACGACCGTGTTAAGTTGCAATAGGTGTTATAAACATGTAAGAGGTTATGCACACAGGCTGACGATAACAGATCTGCGTTTGTGTTATAATTTTCTAGATAATACGTATGTGTTTATATTTACTTTTTTGGAAAAAAACATATTTAATCCAAAAATACTCATTTCTTTGGTTCTAGGTTTCAACTTTGAAAGTTGTGTGCGTATCGTTGTAATGTCACTATTAGTTGTCTAATTTTCAAAAGATATGCTCTTTACTGTTGTTATATTCACATTCCTAATTTATAATCCATATTACGTTTTAGAAAATATAATGTTATATATGTACATTATCCTATATTAGTCAACTGCTGGACATAGGCCTCTTCTAATGAGTGCCATAGCACCCTGTCTTCAGCTTGCCGCATCCAGCATGTACCTGCGTTCATTCGTAGAACGTCATCGTTTGCCGAGTCGCGGTCTCCACTCAAGAACACTTTTCTCCCAGCGGTTGTCGGTCCTTCGCGAGATGTGGCATAGTTATGGAGTTATGAATTATACATAGGTATGGATAATTTCCACAGCACCAAGCTAAAACACGATTATGCTCGCAGCCTTATAACATAGTGTTATCTATCCAACGGACATGCTTGTAGGTAGACATGTTGCCGCATGTTCTTCACGGTGCATCGGTCTCGAACAATTAATCAGGTATAGAGATTAATGAGGCACCATAATATCAATACGGGCTTGCCTACATTCCTATCCGTATTGCCCTGATATTCTGAATCATTCATCATCATCATCATCAACATCAACAGCCGTTATTATTGCACTGCTGGACATAGGCCTCCCCTGATACACGCCTTATTGGCACTTATCAGTGCCATGTTCCCTACATTGAGCATGCATGATCTTTTATCGCGGGGATCATTCCATGGTATCATATAAAACTAACCACACCAACTACTAAATCATTACAAATCGTAGCCACTCAAACGAATAAAGAGACGTCTTCAATAAAACACATAAAAAAAAGTTGATGGACAAAAGCCAGTCATTCGTAATAGCGTTTTTGTGGGATGAAATCGAACGCTCATAAACTTTTATTACAGTAGGAGTGTCCTCCAAGTAGCTTCTCGTGGAACAAGAAACTGTAGAACTTTCCACAAAGCTTTTATACATTTTCTTAGATGGAGGAATCCATTGTAAAACGTTCCAACCGTACTCGCCTTTGCTGTCATTAGAGTGCCCTTAACAATAACGAGAAGTTATAATTCCATCTCTTTTTCTCTAAACGCAGATATTAGATGAACTTATACGTAGAGTTGGCGTCGAAAGCGTCTTTAATTCATTACGGCGCTGATCAAAGGCTCAGCAGCGCTCGACGCTATCGATAAAAAGTTCGGTTTGAAGTGGGAAAATATTTTATTTTTGGTTTAGCCGGCTGATGAGCGATCGCGTGGCGGATCGTCCCGCGGCTCGGGGGAGCGATTCGACGTTACGTGAAAAATACACAAAGTTCCAGTGGTTGATTATGTGCACGTGTCGTGAGCGGTAATGTGCCGCAGGGCGCACGTATCTTCCGCCAAATTGCCTCCCCGAGGTGTCGCTTTCTCAACACTCTCATTGTCGATGATTGAAAACGTTTCATACCACAGGAGCATACACGCAGTTTATTATTTAAAACCATTTTTCTGGGTTACATTTACGGGTACAAAAGTTAATTAAAATTAGCAACGGTGATTACATTTTCTCTTGTTGCTAAAGTGTCTTGAACAGAGGGACACAACGTCTGTTTGAAATTCTTCAGGCTTATTACAATTATAACGAGAAGAGTTAATTGAAACAATGAAATAGTATTTTGGGTTGCGCTCTGTACAAAAAGGCGAGTATC
Source organism: Eupithecia inturbata (assembly GCA_963662085.1). NCBI lineage: Eukaryota > Metazoa > Arthropoda > Insecta > Lepidoptera > Geometridae > Eupithecia > Eupithecia inturbata. The sequence continues at coordinate 9,864,510 of OY759178.1, read as the reverse complement.
GCTGGAGCAAGCGCTAGAACGGTTATTGCAGGCATATTAATGAAAATCACCGTGATGGTAGGTGCGGGCCGCGGCCGTGAGCGACGCCCGGGACGCGGATGCTTATCTACTAATTGAATCTGAGAACTTGCTGAGAACTTTCCAAACTTGCGAGAAATTTGATTACCTCGTCATCTTTCTTTGAGAGTCGGGTTTAATTTTTTTTAAACTTCGCATTACATTCTCGAGATTAATCATGACATCAACCTAATCACATAAAAGTTTGGAGTTTTTTTGTAGCAAATGGCGCAAGTTGGGTGTATTTAATATTTAACTGACATTGTAATTAAAATTTATTTCAGCGCTGCTCCGAATTGGGACAAAACTGCGTACAATCTCACGTAAATTTCAACGTGAGAATGTACGTATATATGAGATTGTAGGTATAATATTGAATGGTTAATGAAAGAGCAATATTTGAAATTTAGGCACGCGCATTTTTTATACACGTTTTCACAATAATCTATCTATTATTTATTCTCACTATCTCTTGAGCATACGACTAGCTGACGACCGTTGTTAAAAGTTTTAGGAACAATATTGACAGTCATGATCTTCAAACGAGTTGCTTTGCTTTGCCTTTACGTGCCGAACAATTATGTTTGCGGTAGAAGTCACAGGCTTCTCGCTCTACCACCTTGCCGCATTGTAGGGCACCATCAGTTGCCGCTGCTTCATGCTCTCGACGCCCTTAACAGTTAAAGCTTTTTCAGGCTGTGACATAACAATAGAGCGGACAAACTGACCTAATGTCAGTTTGTCCGCTCTATTGTGAGAGGAATGAATGACTGATTTCTTATATGAAATTAATGATTACCAATTAATCAATGTATAATTTTACTTTGGCATTTTTATTTAATCATAACATTTTTTTATTTAATTTTATGTTAGATTTGTGTTTAATTTTTTGTACATAAATTATAATCCACTGTTCACAGAGCGAGTTCGCAAGGGCTTTACTATTTATTTCGTGTTATGGTAAATAATTTTTAACTTATACCTACTTAATTATTTTTGACTTATACTTGAATTATTTTGCTAGAAGACATGTGTACCAATTAAATTTATTTTGCTTATTGATTCTAATCTTTATTGGTATATATTGTTGCTATTTCGATTATTGTTATTTTTATTGAATTATTTTGCTTATTGTGTTATGATTAATTAATTATTTTGCCTGTTAATATATATAATGTGGACTACACTATTGTATTAGGTTATCCTGTAAGAATAGATGTAAGTGATTTCAATAAATACAAAATAAAAATAAATAAATAATTAAAGATACATTTATTTGGCTTCACAGGAACAGCACAGACATAATATTAATTAGTATGTGTACCTAATTGTCAAACGCCGTTCTAGAGGTAGTTAACAATAAAATAAATGAATAAAAAATAAATGTCTGTTGGAGCATAGCCCTCTGCGAAACATGGGTCATACCCATGACCCATGTTTCGGGGTTCGGGATTGATCCTCTATCAATCTCGCAGTATTGAGGCGTCTGAAATGTGGTGCTGGAGGAGGATGTAATTAATTAGCTAGACGGAAAAGGTCACTACTGAGGAGGTGCTGAAAAGAGTTATGGAGAAAAGGTTTTTGACGAACACCATTCAAAACAGAAGAGGGAGAATTATTGGGTATCTTATACGACATGACAAGTTCTTCCTCGTGGAAGGGTAGACTAAGAATGAACTATACATGAGTCAGATCATGATCTTGATCTGACTCATATAGTTAATTCTTGGGCTTCCTTTCCTCATCTTCCTTCTACGATGTTATGAGGTTGTCAAGTCGCTGTCACTTCGTATAAGTAAAAGAAACCGCATTGGAAAGAGAAAAGTGGAGAAAATCCACTTTTCTTCATTGCACCGACAAGAGCTAGGCTTGAATTTATAATAATAATCTCTTGGTATTGTAGTAGTTTTTACATAGAGCAATTTAAATTTTACCTTATTGCTTTATTTTGGCGTTTTTGAAGAAACACAGAAACTGAGCTTACAAAATGTTCTGTTATTAATTTAATGAAAACGTGGGCCAAAACTAATATCTATCTAAGTAATAAAATTATGTCAGTCAATATTTTAGCTCAAGTTGTAACAGAATCAGCTGTTACCAAGATAATTCATAATCAATCTTAAAATATTTCCATCACTGCCACTGTCCTCACTGGTCCTAACTTTTTTAGCACTTTACGTAATTAAATTACTCGTACGTTACCGACTGGGACAAAATATTTTGCTATACTGTGACATTAATAAATTTGGCGAAATGAGGATAAATCCTACTTAAGTCGATAAAACAATCATAGAAGTATAACACAACATCAGAGAATTAGGTACAAAATCCAGTTACCAGGTAATTTTGATGCTAAGCCACCATTTTAGCATTGTAGCAACAAATCTCTGATCAAACATGGATCATTTATTGAAAACCGCAGTAAATCTGACCCAAAGCTGGCTAAAATGGCAACAATACAAAATATTGTTTGCTCGCATCCATTAAACCCGCGGTGAATACGCTTGAAGTTATCGTTTAGGTGCTTTATCGTTCACGTAGCCTTTCATTTGCCTTTCGTATGAAGTAAGCAGGTTACACCTACGTTTAACACTGATGATATATTTTGGTTACTGATTGTATCACGTTTGTTCGTGTACAGATTTTCAAATTTCAAGAAGGTTTGATCTTTGATAAGCTGTAAGCAAGTCTTGATGAGCAGCAAACATCTTTGTTGAATCAAACTTAAGTTTAGTAAGCAGGAAACAGTTATATTTAAAGATATGGCCATATCTTTAAATATAACAAAAAAGATAAAGGCCATAATTGAGGCCTGATACCCTGGACACTAGACCATTTCTCCATGCAAAAGTCGCGTCTCGGCACATACATGTGCAACTGTGTGTGTGACATCCAGGGTCACTTCATGAAAATATTGAAAATCAAATCAAATCAAATACTCTTTATATCCATAAGCACAATAAATGTAACTTAGAAAAGGTCAAATGTGTGCAAGTGAAATAGTTGCGAAATAATTCATAATTTTCGGGCAACACCATCGGCGTCGTCTGTCAAAATCATTACCCATGACATCTGCGCCCGTGCGTGCGCTGTAGGTCCCTTGCATTTGAACCGCAATATAACTCGCCTAGGGACCGGCGGGTTGAGGAAGCTCCGTCAGGTGGGAGGCGAAGAATGTACATTCTATACGTTAGTATGACGACTGATGTGGCGCGGCGGGCGAAGGTCCGCCTGCGATGCAGGAGGTTGCGGGTTCGATTCCCGTCGTGGGACAAATGTTTGTACGATCTGCAAATATTTATTCCGGGTGTTCTGGGTATTTTCTATATATCATAAAAAATATATATCTATGTAATGTATTGTATTAAGTATATCAGTCATCTAGTACCCATAACACAAGCTCTGCTTAGCTTGGGGCTAGATGATATTTTCCTTTAATTTACATACTTAGTTTTTATTTTATTTTATAGGTATGTATAGGTGTAAGTTACTAGCATTTCTCATAATGTCACATTAAGGCAAAATTCATTGTACTTAAAAATAACATCATACTTATCGAACTCTGTGGAGGGGGCACTGGTGACTAGTAACACAGGTTTTAATCCTATCACTGGCACCAGTCTCTCACAAACAGGTACCCGTAAATTTATTATTATTACATATTATCTGCCATAACAGTGGCTTGTCTTGTTAGTATCATAGTCGAGCCTTATTATTTTAGCCATTGCATAAAATAAGATATTGAGCTTATGCGATCATTATAGTCACTGCCGATATTCACGATTATAATGATCTTTTGTGCGTAAGAGATATCCTAATCTAATAATAAAAGTAAAGGATGGAAGCTATTCATAACGCTCACACAGATGCCTCAACGAACACTGCGCAAATTAAAACCCCGATATTCTATCATTAATCCTTATTAATGACCTTTATCTATTTGGTCTCCATAAATATTCAGATAATCTCGGTTTATTAATTACCCTCAGCTGTTTCGGATACTTTTCAAAGTTTATTAATTATCATAAAGATAAGTCTTCGTTGTCTCTTCGTAACGTAACTTCATTATCAGTTTCGGTATCTGCGCAGCTTCAAAAGTCAGGGGGTCTAAATTATGCTGAAATATGATTCCAACAGACACACAAGGATTAAATTACAAGAGGAGGGCAACTTCTATAGAGCTTGTAACTCTGTGAGCAGCATTTATTCGTCAGCATTTAAGTTTAACCGAGCCGAAGATACAAAACATATGCTATTAATATATTTTATTGGTGGTTTCGCTTCTCGAATTTCATTCCCCGGCAGAGATATAATGTGCTTTGGTTCGTTTCGTCGAGACATAAGTTGTTTCAATTTATGTTCGCCTGAAATATCGATCGTCGCCTGCCGTCTTTAATTGCCTAAAGAACTCGTTTCACGGGAACGATAACAATAAAATTGATGTTCCAATGGGAACCCTTGAAATAATTTATCCAATTAGCTCGCTGTATAAAGCTTGCATTGTGTTTTGCATAATAAATAGATTTACAACTGAAATTGTACGTAAAAATGCTTTCTGTACGAATACTTCACGAAGTTTCCCGCCGCTCATATTTTATTCAAATATACTTGTGGTGGAGAAATGTAGGTGAGAAGAAGTTATGGCGTGAGTAATCGCATTACCCTCTGGAGCAACAATCAATTTTCGACTTTAGCAGACTTGCCAATACCTTTTTTATAGTTGAGAAAGCGCAGTTTTTTCCACTTTATTTCTTGGAAAGTTCTGATCATTTCACCTGAATTAATGGAGAAGCTTGCCAAGAAACTCCGGGTAAAGTTCAACTCAGCTTATTGTATTTAATGTTAATTTTGCACAAACTGTTCCAGTTGGCTTTAGGTGAATTGGAGCACAAAAAGTCTACAAAAAGAGTTGACTCACAGAAATAAAAATTAAAGTTCTGAGCCGTACGAATACTAACCTATTTGTCTAATCATAGTAACTAAATTCACATGAAAGTTTAAAAAGCAAGCTATAAGTACGTTTACATTTGCGGAGAGCGAAGTGCCGGCCTGCCTCAGCGTTTGTTTTAAACTCGGGAAGTGCAATGGACTGAACCGAAGGCGCAAAGTTACCAATTCACTTACCCGAACTTAGCTTTTGGCAACAGGTTCAAAAATAAGCTCAGGAACAAAACTACTAATGGCACACATGAATTAAAATGTTAAGTAAGACTAGAATAACTGAGGTATATTTCTTGGTATTATCTTTCACGCGACCATCGTCACTTGGTGTAGTATAGGTATGTCACAGAAAGCTGGCACGATCGTCTTTTGTTTTTCGTATACTGGAGGCCTACTTCATTACGAAATTTCGTTTCGTTTCGTTCGGTTGGTGCTCTAATCGAACGAAAACAGAGATTTCGTACGAAGTTGAGCTGCCTTTTAATTTTGGGATGATGAAGGTATATTTTTCATTCTATTTGACACTGACTTTTCGGTCTCTACAGCAGTTTGTAAGTGAAAACGTATTTAAAAGTCAAAGTCATAAAATTCATCCGAAAACAGCCCTTTCGAAAGTAAGCGAGAGTGGCTATATTTTGCGATTTTGCGGCCGTACTTCGCAACTGTGGATGAACACGAACTAGAGTAGTCTTCGAGTGTCGACATATTTGTGAAGTCAGCCCGGTCAATTGTATGGAAAAACTAAAAACAATCGCGCCAGCTTTCAGTTACTAATCTTTAATGAAGCGTCGTGTTTTCTGGAGAGTGACAGGTTTCATTTACTTCACAAAAGGCAAGAATCAAACAAATCTTCGACAGCCAAATATGCTAACGTCTTTTTACCTAGAAGTTGTAAAATAAATACCTGCTCTATAGGCCAAGCACGGGGATTGTTCTCTAGCTAGGGTAGAAAAGACAATAATGACGCATCGTCATACATTGCGGACATTATTTAAGTTGAAGGAATACATTTTGAAAAATTTACGCATTCGATGACAGACACCCGAATTCAATAACAATACTTACGTAAGTTAGCAAGCAATACTGTGTTAAGTAAGGCATTTCTCTCTGCGTTCGTTATGATAGGCCATTTCATTCACAAACAACACTCAAGCGACACTTTACTATGCGAACGCACTGCGTCGATTACAGATCTGTGATTGGTCCGTTTCTGTTGCTAAGTTCTCTTTAATGTATGGCAGATGTGCGGATGACCTTAATATATAATATATATAAACACCTGCACAAACATAATAAAACAATTTTGTTTCTATAAAAACTGAATGTGAATACAAACAAAATTTCAAAGCAAAGCAAAACTGACAGAACATAACCAAACATTTGTGACATACTAGTCAAAAAGGTGACATAGTTACACTATGCGTTGGTTAAAATAGCTGTCTAGATACTTTACGTAAAGGTCGTCCAAAATAAACCCATAGCGTTACAAATTACTCAAGTGTTGTTTATGAATCGGTTTGACCGGCCCTATGCATTCGTGTGCACTGTGAGACCTCATAGTATTGTTCATGAATACGGGTGAAAGTGAAGTAATTTTTCGCTATTCTACCACAATTCCCGGTAAGCACGGGAATTGTGGTAGAATACTGATGAAGAAACAGCTAAGTTGATTTACGCACCATCGCATCACTTACAGGCTGGACTAGCCGAATTTGCTTAGTCACTTCCCCACCGCGATAAAACTATCGAGATCTGTTTAGCTGAGGGGTTAAAGACGAGTTGTGACGTCATGGTAGAAAGCGGGTTTTTCAAAGGAAATAAAATGAGACAAAACTAACGCATAGATAACAGGTATAATAAACATTGGAACGTTGGTGTTCTTTCACCACAAACAAGGTTCGTAGTTAACCCGCTTACATTCATAATGAATTCGTCAAACTACGATAGTATTAACAGGAAAGCAGGTTGGTAGTTTCAATGAACTGAGAGTTATTTAACCTCTTATACTCTTACTGCCAAGAGAAGCAGCATCATACAGCATCGATATGATATCATCGTCATCTGCCCGTATATTTCCACTGCTGAACATAGGCCTCCCCAAAAGTCGCGTCGTTTGCCACGCCACGAATAGCGGTCCTGAGCCGCCTCCATTCATCGATTCCCTGCGACCGCTACAATGTCGTCGTTTCATCGAGTGGGAGGTCTTCCCACACTCCGTTTCGCATTTCATCATGGTCGCCACTCTGGAACCTTTACTCCCCAACGGTTATCGGTTCTGCGAGCTATATGGCCTGCTCATCGTCACTTCAGCCAGCTAATTCTGAGAGCGATATGATATGTCGTAAGCTATTTATGACTAACTCCTGTGCCCTTCCGGAAAAAATTGGGCAATGAGTTCGCTTGGTGGTTACCCCAGTCCCTTCTCGCTCCAGATCCTCTGATTTTTTCACGGAACTTTGTTCTTGTTTGGGAAATAAAAAGTGTTCATAACACTTTTGTAGGCGAAACAAGTTTTTATTGCTTGAAGTCGAAGATGCGTGATAAAGAAAATAGAATAGTTTCAGTCATATGCAGTTTGGAGCCAGTTTTTGGCTACCATCAAAATAATAGTTTTTTCTTTGCTTATTTATGGCCTGTGAAGTTAGAATCGTTATGAATTATGATGATTATATATTATGATTTTATGTTTTGATAAGGTATCCAAACTTATCGAGTTCCAGTGCTTAATAGATAGCAGTTACATGATTTTTTGTGTTTCTTAAACAAAATTTACGTTATAATTTCATCAAAACTTCTTTATCCCGCTAATACGTTGACGTTATCTAACTCAACCTACAGACTATGTAATTACGCTTCTCTCGGTCACACATTGATTCTGATTAGGGGTTAGTGAATCAGCTTTGGTATATCCTTATAAGGTTTAGCATAGCTCTATACTTAAAAATCTTAGTATTATGCTAATGCACATTTATGAGTAAAATCGTCCGTATTGAGAGGCTAAAGTTTTATAGAGCCATGGAGTATAAAATGCCCGTAAATAAGTCAGCTCTTTTATACAAAGAACATTAAACTAACAATATTAGTACTATTTGTAGTAAAATTGTAGTTACAACTATAGCTTATAATTATAGTGATATTGTAATTTGTTTAGAGGTGTTGACCAGGTTCTTCTGGTAACGATTCTAAAAAGCCAGAATTAACACCAGTTCTCTACAGAGAACATGAACGTGTGATGTTTATTATCTATGTATATTATTTGCTTATCGCATTTTCAAGAAACCTTTATACACAAAGAAAATTAGAATCAAACAATATAAATAAATAAGAACTAGTATTTACGGATGAAACAATTGAGCTGACTGCAGACTTTTGCAAATAATACAAATACAAAAATACTTTATTGTACACCAACAAAAATACAATACAAAAGACATTACATAAGACACAAGAACAATGGGCAGCATTATCGCAAAAAAAAAAAAAAATTAAATTAAATAATTTACAGATAGCTCAACTGTTCCATATACCAGTCGGAAGCGTCCCCAAGACGCTGGTTGCGTTGCTCCGCTGTATGGAAATGCTGTAGCGCTGCACCAGATACTCACCTCTTGGGTCACGTGTCGCTTCGAAAGTAAATCGAGTATAATTGTTAGCTTATTTAGAGGTAATTACAAGTTCTTTTCTCTGGATACGACTATACAAAGTCTTATTATAGGATGAAACAGCCTACTGCACGTTTTGGTCATTAGTGAAAAGTGCGAGCCAAGCTCATAAATCATCTCATACGCAACTTGTTCTCGGTTAACTAGTTCATATTATTCCTGAAATGCAGAATTGAAGAAGAAATGCTTACCTACAAAATATAAATTTTGAGGGGTATCTTCATGATTGTGTTATTTTAAAGAAGGTGAATATAAATACAATACTGGTGACGGCTTAGATTTTTAAGAAATAGATATTAAGTGTATATACTAGTTGTAATTGTTTTATTCTGTTATTCTAATTGATTGACACACCTATTAATTATTAATTTAACTATAAAGTAAATACAATAATATTGTTTGCTAATTTAAATATAGGATTTATTGATTCCTAAAAATTATTCGGTTTTTCTTGGTTTTTCGGAAGTTTCTTGCTTCGGTTTATTTACTCCAAAGAATCACACTTTTACTGTTACAGAGTGTAGTAAATTTTAATGATGTGTCGCGACGCAGTGCGGCGCGCCCGGGGCGAAGATTTATGTACGGTACAACAGCCTGACGGCTCTTGGAAATAGGCCTGCAGCGATCCAACCCTCACTCCAAACAACAAAAAATATCGAAAACAGTCACTACTTTTTACTTTTTAATCCGGACTAGCTCATGCATCAAAAAACTAAGCAAATAATGCTTTAACTGCCAGCATGTACGTGTTTGCAGTCGCTGATTTGTGTATTTTATGACATAGCTCACTCGACCCGAACACTCGAACAGTCCACGTCACATATGGCATCTCATACGTATCATCAAATAAACAAGTTTAAATATAAAATGAGTCGGATATAGAAACCAGCTTTGAAGAGCGAAATAAAGCTCTAAATCTCTAACAGATTAGCAATAAACTTTGCATGCAAAAGCTATTCAAATCCACCCCCGCATTTGAATCCTTATAAAACCAAGGAACTACTGACGTGTAAAGTTACAAAGGAGCTTCCAAACAAACCGTCTATTTCATCCGGATATAGGGAATTATTTCGACGTGGGGAAGTGCGCTATTACTTCAGAACAAAACTGACATTGTTTGAGAGGCGTTCGTGCGTGAGCAGCTTTGAGCGGTTTTTCAGACCCCGTGCCCACTCTATGTGATAGGCCTTGTCGAGACTCTTGGAAGTCTCGACTAGGCACTATTTATTCACTTCTGTTTTATTTTGCACAATTTCTACGTACTCTTAAATAGAGGTGTTTTAGCTATCACAAATATTTATTAACGTTAATGTGATTGTTTGTGAACGGTAAATGCACAGCATTCGTTAACGAATAAATAATAAGCCATGTTTGCCGGTTACCCAACACAGAGAGTTGATTATTGAAATTCATTGGAAATCCTCACGTGAATCTCATATGAGGAATCCAGAACACAGGTTCTAGGAACCCGATTAATTTGAGTTGAATGCGTCAATGCAACTGCATCCTGAATAAATTAGGAGGTAGCTTTGTTGAAGAAATTAGTGCAATTGCACGTGATGGTTCATAATTACGCGATTAATGAAACGAGGTGGTGAGCTTATTCATGAGCACCGGATGCAGTTTTAATGACATTTATAGCTCTGCTGAACGTAAATCAGATACAGGTGAAAGTTACGGAACGATTAATCTGCACAATCAAAATACTATGGTGCGTATAATAAAATAATTCTATAAATATGAAGTATCAATGTTATCAATCTAACAAAAGCGAACCCAAAATAACTGTAGCGCCCTGACAGGGTTTTTATGCATTGTGTACCAACTAAGAGTACCTACACCTAAGAATGCATGAAATCACAATAAATTATATGAATAACAATAAATTATCCCAAGAATTCTTTAACATACTGTTATACTATTATATTTATTTTTTCTGAGCTCGTATCCAATAAATTGTAATTAAACCGTCAATTAAGATTATTGGAATCCGTTTTTATGAAATGCCAAATTAAATTCTCAAGCAGAAAATTCTTCATTCTGCTTGAAACGAAACGCTGTAATTTTTCATTATCACGAGATGTAATTTACAGAGCTCGGTTAAGTAAATACGTAAATTGTAACCAAATTACCGTGAGTAAACCTACGTGAGTAGTAATCGTCTAAAGCCTACTCGAATAAATATGATAAGTAGATACGCCAACAAGAATCAGGATACCGCACTGCGCAACGTACTACCATTAAAATTTACCAAAACCATTGTACCCGAAACAATTCACGTACGTTCCTATTTACATACAACAATAGCTTTACGTTTCGGTGACGTAGTGGGGCGAGATACTCACTCGCACAGTAAGTAGCGATAAATTAATTGCATATTTGCACCCGTCCCTGCCGGTCGTTACCGCAGCAACGGTAATTACCGCTCGCTCGTGCGGGATGGGCCTGCCTAGGCTTGCATCGCATGCCGCTGCGCCACTGACCGATTGCACCGAATTTAATTTAATTTTTAGTTCGTTAGGCGAGTTCAGAAGTACGCCTGAGTTTTCTTTGGAGCCTCGGTAATTGGAATGGAACTTTCGCAGAGTGGACGCTTCATTGAACAGAACCTTGGTCGGCGGTTTATAAAAGAATAGGGTCGCAACGATATGCTCATTCGATTTACGCTTTATTCGCTTCTCATGGATGGACATTTATTATCATTATTGTTTTCCATTTCTTCGGTGACTGGCTGGGCCCTTGATATTGAGAGAAACGAACTCATGAAACTTTAATAGAATCTTCGTGATGGGTTTTATTGTACAGTCGTCTTTACAAGCGGCGATGTAATTAGCTCTAGTTGCCGTTGTATATATTCAAGTGTGCAGATAATAGGAGCTGTTCATTTCATACGTGGCTGCTTACTTCTGTACAACCTTGCTTTAGATATGAGCTCTTGCTTTTGAATAAAACATAAATTTCCAAAACTTTTGCTTTTTTGTATGTTGCACGATGGTTGGATCTCACAATCTATAGCAAAGAGGAAAGTAGTCGTATGAATTGATGTTTCCTTACTCTGATGAAAATACTAGATTAAACTCTATACTAGACGATAATTTTTAATTTTTGAATGCTGCGTCGACTTGAAAATGTTCATTATTGGTACGATGTTTCAGCTAGACTCAACCAGACTAAACTCTGGCTTGATGCTAGGTTAGACAATACTACATTTGATGCTGCCTCGACTTAATACTCGTATATTTTTCTCAGAAATGATGACGTGCCGGCTGGGGTCACGGCGACTAGGCGGTTCAAGAGGCTCCCTGCAGGGCGGTGCATCGGCCGCCAGCGAACTAGACCTTTCCACGCGCTCGCGCCGCGCACACAAAGCACGGTAAGTGTTCTTATGATGACCTGGGGGCTGGGGTCGCGGCGACTGAGCGGTACACGAGTCTCTGTTATTTCTTCTAAATAAGCTAATTTTACAAAACATTGGGCATTTTTTTAACCATCTTTACCTTTGAACGGCTGCATCGATTTTCTTCAAAAGAGCTAATAGCAGTCTCGATCAACTTACCTAAACACAAAACAAACGAATGCGAAACGGTTCATCCGTTTAGGAGCTACAATGCCACAAACAGACACACATATGCAAGTCAAACTTCTAACACCCCTCTTCTTCGTCTGGGGTTAAAAAGCTGTTTCGCAGTATCGCTACGATTTTTGGCTAGTGAGACGGGTTTTCACACTTGGCGAAAGATCAAAAGTCAAAGTAATGGGTGATGACAGGCGCGTTGAAGTCTTTCACTAAAAGCAAAGTGACGTAGCGCTGTCTACGGCGCGTGCTACGTAGTGCTACGCCGTAGCAAAAGTGCAACGTAATAAAGAAGGAAGCTCAATCCAATTTCTGTTGAATCAACTGCAATTTTATGAACCAAAAAATCTCGACTTTCCAAAAAGGGATTATGAAAAATACAGATTTTAATTAAAAATGCTTCAGTACTGGAAACTCTTTGCAACACGATACTAATTGAAGTAGCCGAAAAGATTTCAGTCACGTATTGGTCCGATGTGAAAACCATGCCTAGAGCATTTTTTTATTTTTATACCGTGAAATAAAAACGCGTCCCATGCAATATAGACGTTTAATTAAATCGTGAGCGCTGTTTATTTTCTCTTTTACACCGGCGCGGCGGTGCACTACCTGCATATGGGCTTGTTCCTTTATTTGTATTAAAATCATTTTGTTAGTTTTTAGGGTTCCGTACCCGAAGGGTGAAAATGGAACCCCATTACTAAGCCTCCATCCGTCCGTCCGTCCGTCCGTCTGTCACGTCGCTATATATCATGAAACGTAAGAGGTAGACAGTTGAAATTTTCAGACAATGTGTATTTTTCTTGCCGCTATAACAACAAATAATAATATTAATATTAAAAATTAAAGGGGGCTCCCATACAACAAACGTGATTTTTTTTGGCTATTTTTACTCTTAATTTGTTAAGGTATCTCTTGAACTACAATAGATAGACACATGAAACTTTCTATAATTAAGTAATACTTCAACTGTAATAATAACAAATACTAAAAATAAAAAAACGATGAAAATTTAAAGGGGTCTCCGAACAAGTGAAAGTTGATGGTCTTTGAAAAAGATGCCTGATTTTTACGGTACGTGTGCGAGTCAACTCGCACTTGGCGGTTTATTGAAATATGACTAGCGAAATAGACGGCTTAAAAAACACACATAAAATCCTGCTTGTTTTTAATTATTTGGTCAAAAGTGGCGCCGTTAAAATATCCCATATTAATAGAAGCCGATTCATTTTATACTTTTATGCGTTGCTGGGTACTTTTTAATGTTTTTATTCGTAACTTTATTTTTTTTTGTTATTAAGTCTAATAACAAAAAAAAAATAAAGTTAATGTTAAGTTAAGTTAATGTAGTCACATTCATTTTTATTGAAAAAAAAAATTGGAAACTTCAACCACCAAAATAAACGATTTATGAAATGGGTCATAATAATAAATAGGCACTCAAAAACACAGAATTATTTAATTACTTCCTGGAAATAATTTGGTTTTTATAACTTTTGATAGATAAAGGCACTTCCCTTCTCAAAAAGTCTCGGAAACCGTGAAAAGGCAGAAGGTCGACGACATCTTATATCCGCTTGTCGTTTACGAAGCTCGACATTTTGATATGTGTCATTACATTATGTATCTATTTTTACACCTCGTGCTAACGTAGGTACCTAGAAAATAAGCAGATTTTTGCCAGTGGATCGTTCATAATAAATGCCATTAGCCACGTGGGTAGTCCATTAATCACGTGATTTTTTTCGCAATTTTTTCCTTCCTCCCCCATGGTGATACGTGGTGAGGTAAACACCCCCCCCTACCCAAAATCAGGTTTATTTATTTGTATATACAAAAAATTCTGAATATTGTCTCTAAACACAGGTTAATCTAATAAAACGATAAAATGTCTGTGTTAGCGGTTTATAAATCGCGCGTTCAAAGCAAAAATGAATTCACGTGATATCTTACTACAACTTTTTTTACCCTTCCCATGGTGCGTGATACGTGTTACGTGGTGACAACCCCCCTCTACACACAAACACTACAACACAGTATAAAAAAATCAGAATATTGTGTCAAAATACAAGATAATCTAATTTAATTCTGGACACACTTAGCCTTTTTTTTTTCTCGGCCGAGGAAATTCTTTTCTGGGGGGAACCAGAATTATGTGGGACTCGACGTCCTGATAAGGACGTAATACCCACTAAAACCTCTCCGGGGACCCCTCTCTCGCCATTTTCGCCGAACCACGGGAACATTTAAACCTACCGCGGTCCGCCTGGCGTCCCCTCTTCCTCCCATACATAGCCGGCGAGCCCACCATTCCACACACTCGCCGACCCCATTCATCCGTCACGTTTGCTCCCCCCGATTAGGGCACAGACAGGACAGACACAGTTGGAGCCGCGAATGTCGACCTATGTGCCCAGATGGGCATTTCTGCCCCATACTACCAGGTGTGGGTCTCGCATACACACACATAAATACTCCCACTCTCACTCAACCTTGTTCTAACGGACACACTTAGCCTAAAATAAGACATAATAACAATCAAAAAACCATTGGTAAAATGTTTATATGTATTTTATTGTAACCATCGGTGCTACATCGTGTTGGAGACAGATTTCAGTTTGCACCACAGTAACTTTGTGGCGTGGAGCAGCATCCTAAAAGTGAACTTGGAGACCAAGATCACTTCAGAAATGTCTTTTGTCTCGGCTCAGTCTAGGCTTATACATATAATACTTATGTTTGTTATATCTTACTAGATTTGTGTTTCTGCAGCCTGTTTATCCATGTCTCTCGTAGATAAGATGCCTCAGGCATATTCGTGTATTCCGCCGATTATGCATGCATACGGCACCGGCTCAACATGCCGTAAAAGCTAAGTAAATCTGAAACCTGATAATATTACGATTTGATGCTCAAACCAGAGCCCAACTATAAGAAACGGTTTTGATATATTCGGTATGATAGACTGACGTATCTTAAGTCTACTAGTAGTTCAACGTGAATAATTTTCCATAAATCTGACACCTAGATATTTGGTGCTTTCAAACTTTAACCTGTCAAAGTGAAGATATTAACTACAAGCATAAGATCATTAACCGCGACTACATAAATAGCTGCAATCCCCATCACTTGCTACAGCTTGAGTTGAGAAGAGAAGCTGCTGATCTGTCATTATTGCTCAACGTTCTCTTGAATATGGTTGACTCACCCTTGCTCTTATCCGGAATAGACTGACCGTTCCGTCCAGCAGAGCGTCTCGACGAAACCACCTCAAATGTATATTCCGAACTGTGCCACTAATTACCGGAAAAACACATATCAACCGCGGACTATGCAAAGTTTCAACTCTAAGTATTCAAAAGAAAGTAATCTCTTCAACATGAGGCGCAATGCTTTTAAGAAGTTAATTAATATTAGGTCCTTACATATGAAATTGGCGTTTTTCGTACTGGCCACTTTAATCACAAATTTCTCCTCTTTGGTAAGGAATTCCAAATTCAAATTTGTACAGCTATAGACTCATGTATTTGTGCTTCGATGATCGTCATTCATTTGTTTTTTTTCTTCTGTTTTTTTCTGTTTGCGTCACTCATTTTACAAAATGGAAAACTTAAAATATCGCATTATTTACGAGTACGAGTTCCGCCGTGGCACTAGTGCTGCGGAAACAACTCGAAGGGTGAATGATGTGTATGGCGGTCGTGTTGCAAAAGAAAACACAGTTCGTTTTTGGTTCCAACGTTTTCGTTCTGGAAATTTTGACCTGCAGAACAAGCCCCGTGGACGGCCTGAGACTCAAGTTGATAATGAAGAGTTGAAGGCTATTGTGGAAGCGGATCCATCGCAAACCACGTCCGAGTTAGCTGCAGGCTGCGATGTTAGTGATAAAACTGTTTTAATTCACTTGAAGCAAATTGGGAAGATTAAAAAGCTTGAAAGGTGGGTACCTCACGAATTGACTGAAGCAAACCGGCAAACGCGCGTCGACTGCTGCGTTACATTACTAAACCGGCACAATAATGAAGGTATTTTAAACCGAATCATTACCTGTGATGAAAAATGGGTTCTTTACGATAATCGGGAGCGCTCAGCGCAATGGTTGGATCCTGGCCAGCCAGCCAAATCCTGCCCCAAGCGAAAATTAACCCCAAAAAAGTTACTTGTAAGCGTTTGGTGGACTAGTGCCGGTATTGTTCATTACAGTTTTCTCAAATCTGGCCAGACTATTACGGCTGATGTCTATTGTCAGCAATTGCAAACCATGATGGAAAAGCTAGCGGCTAAACAACCTAGGCTGGTCAATCGCTCCACGCCACTGCTGCTTCACGACAACGCTAGACCACACACTGCGCAACAGACGGCTACTAAATTAGAAGAGCTTCAATTGGAAAGTCTAAGACATCCTCCGTACTCCCCGGACCTTGCTCCAACAGATTACCATTTTTTTCGAAATTTGGATAACTTCTTGCAAGGGAAAAAATTCAACTCCGATGGGGCAGTCCAAATCTCCTTCAAAGATTTTATTGATTCCCGTCCGACTGGTTTTTTTAGTAAAGGGATCAATGAACTACCTATAAGATGGCAAAAGTGCATAGAAAATAATGGTTCATACTTTGATTAATTAAATATATTATATTAAAAAATATTCGACTTTTTGTTCCTCCCATACAAAACGCCAATTTCATATGTAAGGACCTAATATTAACTTCTTTGAATGAGGGCCTGAATTATTATTATTCACACCACAACTCTAATTATGATAATTGATTACCAATATCCATCCTAGTTCCCCTCCTTGTAGTTACAAATCCGTATCATTTGGAACTGACATCAGGCAAACCAGACTAAATTTAAACTTTATGTTTATTGTAATTTACATTAGATATTTTATGAATAGTTACTACCTCTGTTAAGGCACGCTGTAGGTATCTTTTATGCATTGAAGTAGTATTTATAATTTTGTTTGTTTTATCTATTAGTACTAGTTCAGTTATTTATATATACTATGAGTGGAAACTGTTTTTAGCTTCATTTGCTCTAGCTTAAGATTCAATTGCTACCTATACATAAGCTTTTTCTTTCCCAACTTAATAAATAAATAACTACCTTATCCGAATTATAATACATACTTGCTCGGTAGCCTACAGGGCCTGTTTAACCGACCTCGAAAAAAATAAATAAAATAAATAAAAATAAAAATCTTTTATTTCGGACAACACAAATGATCCATAATTTGTTAGTAAATTTATACCTACAAGCACTTATAAATAGGGTTAGTTATTTAACATAATATACTAGGTTTTAATTACTAAAACTATTCTAAACATTTAGTAGATCACTCTTGGGGGAGGCATTTCGGCAATAGACGGATGTTTGGTGATGTTGAGGAGGGAAAATAACTACTATTTAGACATCATCAAAAAGGAGGAAGTTCTATGTTTGGCTGTAGGTATGTTTTTTTTTAGTTTTTTTTTTATGTAGGTATGACTGTCGATTTCTCCGTTATAGACCGATTTGGATGATTCTTTTGTAGTTGTATAGAGGATGATCCTATTGTATTCATTTATTTCAGATAATTAAATCCATATTGCACACACACACACACAAAATCAAATAACATTCAAAATTACAGTCAATAAAATAAAAATAAGTTTAGTTAAATTAGGTGGGAATTAGTTTAAATTAGTATTTAACCCGCAAACATAAAAAAAAAAACATTTTAAAACTAAGGGACTGAAGTCGGCTTTTAGTGTTTTTTTTAAATGATTAATTATTTAATATATTGATGATATTTGAGGGAAAATCAAGTACCCCACAAACTTTTTCATGTGTTCGAACAATTTACGGGCTGCTTGTCTTCACGTTACTACGATTATTGGCTGCGACGCAGGAGATTTCGGATACGATTCCCGCCTAGGGACAAATATTTGTACGATCTGCAAATATGTTGTTCCGGGTGTTCTGGGTATTTTTTATGTATAATAATAAATATATATCTATGTAATGTATAGTATTAAGTATATCAGTCAATTAGCTCTGCTTAGCTTGGATGATGCTGTGTGGATTGTCGAGTATTATTTATTTATTTATTATTTTTTATTAATGCCAGAATTTTGGTTATGTCATGTGCCAGTGTTAGCACTATTTCTATTTACCCCATTATAACCCATCCCGATCACAGTTTTATACCTACCCCTGTTCCATCAAACTTAATTTAAACCCTTCTAAAAATTACGCTTAAAATGGTATGTCACGTAAACGCGGCGACGACGCCATTAGGGCGTCTCCACAAGAGGTTCGAGTACCTGTCTCTTGTTTGTCCAGGCCGAGGGCTCTTCTTGAGTGTCGCTTTAATCACGAGTGTTGACCTCTTGTGCAGCCCTAAAAAGACTCTCGTGCGGTCATCAAGAAATAATTTTTCGTATTACGTGACATTTCAATGAGAAGGTTTAAACTTGATAAAGCTAGTTTTGCATTATAAAATTGACAGGAATTTTTAAATCTACCGACGCAGGGGACAAGACTCTTAATTCTACAGAGTTGTTTGTAATTCACTTACACTGCGTGAACTGCAGGTTCTGCCCATCATCACGAACACGTTCGTGAAGACGCCAGGTCTTGATACTTAACATTTTTTGGAAATTCACTGATACAAAATTAAAAAAACACGTTTGTCCAGAACCGAATGTGTTACTAAAGACCGATGTCCCACTTCCACATCCACTGTCAAATCATGACAGAGCCGTTTTTTAATTAAGTTTCAAATAAAGCCTATATAACGATTATTGAATGCAGGGGGTGGATACCTATTACCAATACCAAGCTTAAGAATTAAGACCTGGAGTCTTCACAAACTTGTTCGTGATGATGGGTAGTTCACGTAGTGTTAGTGAATTACAAATAACCTTGTATAAAATGTAAAATTGTAGTGATCAATAGGTAGATCCATCCGTGAATTTAAATTGGCAGTTATTATACTTATCACTTTGAAAAAATATATCTGATCTAACTTCACTGCGTTGAAAAAGTAAATTCGCAATCTCACTAATGAATTTCAATAATACATTCTTCTGCGGAGCATGGATACAATCAGCAAGTCGATTTCTTATCGACTTTGTAGTCCGTCGTTAAATGCCCCTAAACCACAACGAACCTAACTCTTCCTTGTAGGGCTATCTCATAATACGCGTTATCATACTAAAGCTTAATTCTAATGCAATAATAATATGTAATAATAAGAGTTAGTTTTCCACGAACTCAATTCGGAAATAGTTGATTTTCCGAGTCTAAATATATGTGTGTGTCCTTAAACTACATCCAGTAGCAAGAAAGTATAGCTTGTAATTTTGTAATTGCGGGAATCGCATTTCTCAAAATTGTGTCTTTACGCTGAATTTGAGAGTGTATTTTCGTTAACAGAAAATTCACACAACTTTCGGACATTCTCAAACTATCGAAGTATTCTTTGGGATCTTCCAATGCTAATTCCTTCAGAAGACAATTAGTAGCTCCTAGTTTATCTCTTCTATTGATCCATTTTCGTACCCATAACTTCTTTTTCTTAATCACACAAATTTCCTCATCCACCTCTTCTAAAATAGCCGTTACGATTAGATTAATCAGTTTATTCACTCTATTGCGTTGCAGCCCGTTCATTTTGCGAAACACCACTCACTTGTGTACCGTTCTGGACCGTAATGAGAACGATTTCACTGCAGTAGCGAGTAGTTTAGCTACTAAATTACACGTTACTCTACTAAATTAATAAAGTAGTCCGAACTAGGCTTCAGATACATCATATACTTTCTTGATCGCATATATGAGATTCGAATACACCATACTATATATTTAGGTTAAACCTAAATATAGAGGTATATGGTGGATATATGCGAATTCAATAAACATTTTCCATTCCGCAGCTCCCCTGATAAAGCAATACGAATACGCATTGGGCGCGCGTCGCAATGTAAGTAATCGCATTTTTGAGCGGTTTATATCTCATTTTACGGCTCGACAGCTCTATTCCTTTAGTCCTACACCTACCTCCCCACAAGATCGCATTGAAAAAACCAATTTCTACCGGTAGCCGTTCGTATGCTTGTAAGTCGATTGGGTTTCAAACGATTTTGCCCTTTTCTCTAAAAATCTCATATCTGCAGAACGTTACCGTTCTGCGGATCTCTGAGTCAATTTCTAAATGGATTTTAACGTTTTTATTATGCAGTGCGAACAAAGAACTGTTACATTTCTCAATGCAATCTGTTTGCACCTTCCATTTCTACTAATAAGGGCGGTTCACCCTTCACTCCTATAAATAGAGTTGTTGCCATTTCATGGACGTTTTGGTAATTTGAGGGATGGAATTGGATGTATCACAGCTGTTTTATTGCGTGGCACTTTAGTTTATCTGAAAGGAGATAAAGTTAACACTAAAATTACAGTAAATTCAGCGGTTTTACTGCCGGTGTCACGAAATAACGGACTTGACTATGGATTATGTTCAACGCTCCGACAATTAAAACGATTCGCTTTGCTGAAGTGAGGTTTAGTTCACAGTACTTTAATAAACTGTGTATTTACGTGCAAACTCAACTAACTTGGGTTTATTAAAGTTGATTTACCTACCTTTGGTTTATATCTGCAGACCTTTACCGAATAAGGCGTGTTGTGTTATTGAAAAAGCTTTTCAGAACATTTTGCTACATTTTTATTAGGGTTCAAAGCTGGCTTTTTAGTAATTTTAGTTCTCAGAAGCTTTTTGTTTTTAGATTGCATTGCGTATATGACTAGCATACCTATTCATTCATATGGCAGTCAAAAATTAAATTTCTAAATAATAAAAGAGTCGTCTTTAGTTTAGGACTAAGACGTAGGTTTTCTTTCAATATATTTTTAAAGACTACTTTCATCATCAGCAACACTAATAGCTCATTAATCAATTATTGTTATCATGGACTGCTCATCTTGCGTCAGGGTCCCTCGTGGGCTCTCGTTTTGTCTCGAGCACAGTTCAACTGAAACAACAATTGTGTACATGGGTCTGTTTTTTAGAGGACGAGCGCCCGAGACTTTCGACGAGACGTCCCGGCGAGTGTATACTGCCGGTATAAAAGCTGCCTTATCACCAGCCTAAGAATCGAATTTGATTAAAAAATCGACCTTATCACCAGGTTAAAACTACTGGGGGCGAGTGGAGAGGCGCCCTTGCTCACAGGCTGGCGAAGCACGCCGCACACACCGCACGCGCCGGCCACGCCCGCGCCGCACCTATCACAGAACCACCTCGCACCTTCGCACTGCAATGGAACTGATAGGTAACAGTAGAACTCACTGTAGCACTGTCGTATTTCACTGTAGCACTATTGTATTTCACTGTAGCACTATCGTTATTCGCTGTAGCACTATTTTTTTACATGTTTTTATTACACTCACGTGGCGTCTTGCACGATGCTCTACAAACGCCTAGGGCCACACCAAATACAGAGCCACCTCGTACCTCCGCACTGCAATGTAAGTGATTGATAAATAAATACCATACTAGAATTCACTGTAGTACTGTTATAATTCACTGCAGCACTAGCTTTTTTGCTTGTTTGACGTCTTGTTCAAAACAATCATCCTAGACAATCCTAGTAAATGGAATCGCGTCAAGTGATCGATGTTGCATGTCACCTTGCACCTCGCACTGCAATGGAACAGGATTTAATTCTCCAAAATACGCAATCGTTTGTTTCGTTTCGTTTTTTTTTTGTGCATAAATGTAAATAAATGACTCACATTAAGCCCACCATTTGTACTTTTATGTATAAATAAATAAATATACCGGTAAAATCACTTATTCCATTACGAATTCAACTCTTCAACCTTACGCCCGAATTATTTATTAATGGTCTTACCTGTACTGATAATAATGCCTGCCATTTAGCATTTATTATATCTCCCTATTGTACGATAGGTACACATAATGGATCACATAATGGGTAGCCGTTATCGTACTATTATTATCCAGTTGAGCATTGGCACAGCTACTTTTAACTAGCTAGATTACTCCACTAATATATATATTTGATGTCGTTTTGCCTTTTGTAGCAGACATTAAACACGGTGCGTGATTTAATGCACCTTACTGGTGCAACTGACATCCGTACTCCAATAAATCACCCGATCACCACTAGGAGCATCACGCATAAAATGTTAACAAAACTCAGATTTAGTAACATCTACGGCCAAAGAACTTCCCAATATTTAATTCCCCATCTCATTAATGAACTACCTATAGAAATAAAAATAGGATAAATAATAAAAACATTAAAACTATGTATATATTGTATTAAAATTACAATATTTTCTATCAAAAACTCTATGCTGAATTGGAGTACCCTGTGGATGATGGTAATAAGCGGCGATAAGCGCTGAATGAATGAACTTTGCAACATTCCGGTCGTAGATAAGTAAATGCATAGAAAATAGTTACCAATGTGTGTGTTTATTATGACTGTTATCTTTGATTGTTTTGTTTAAGATTTAGGATTATTTATATAACTAAGCGACGCGTTAAACCACAGTAGGTAATAATAAATTCTATAAATAAAGAGAACCCAGTGCTTAGATAAACCTAATATAGGCTTTAAGGCATTGCTGACCAATTTATGTAACGAATGTTTTATTGAATAAATGATCTATCTATCTAACTAAGTATTTGATGACGTCGTCTACGCGTGACCCGAGAGCTGGTGAGTATCTGGCGCAGCGCATCAGCATTGCCATTAATCGGGGCACTGCAGCCAGCGCGTCTTGAGGACGCTTCCGACTGGTGTTGATATGGATCAGTTGAACTACCGTTGTAGTCGAGTAGCCGTTGCAGCATTAAGCTTACATATTATCAGAATATTATCAGCCATTGTATTAAGGCGAAGTGAGGCTTTATTAAGTCTGCCTGCGTTTCGAT
Source organism: Eupithecia inturbata (assembly GCA_963662085.1). Taxonomy (NCBI): domain Eukaryota; kingdom Metazoa; phylum Arthropoda; class Insecta; order Lepidoptera; family Geometridae; genus Eupithecia; species Eupithecia inturbata. The sequence goes on along the minus strand of OY759178.1, from coordinate 9,841,328 downwards.
TCACATGTAATATTCACGTGGCTAAACAGAAATGGTAATACAAGCGTAGGATAAAATATAGTTATTGCTCAAATATAATGCCGGGTTTGGATGCTTTGCGGTGTTACCGTTTCATTTAGTTCAGTTATTTCATCGTGAAGTTAGAATAGTGATTAATCTAGTTTTTACTCAATTTAAGTACATACCTGCATACTATACAATTTGTGTATTATGCACAAACTGTTTGTAACATAAACAAAATTGTTGAATTAAATGCTTTTATCGTAATAGTAAGTGATTATTTAATTTAATAATTATAAGTATAGATTAGCACTACTGTCGCCTGAAACACAGGATTACCTAGTTCAGGCTAAATTATTATACTTAGCTATACATATTCGTTTAGTGCACTAATGTATTGTCTATTTAGGTTCTTTGAATAAATTTTATTATTTATTATTATTTATTTATATTTATTATTATTATTATTATTATTTATATATATATTATTATTTATTCGTCGCCACGCCACATCGGTCGTATGACGACCGATGTGGCGTGGCGACACAAACACGTGAGCAGGTGGTGTGGTGGACTGTTTTCAATATTTGTACTCACATTCTCGTTATCACTATCTAGAATCTATCTATGTTAGTTAAGTAGGCATGTTAATTTCAAATTTCTGTTCTTCTTTCTATATAGGTACCTACCTATGCTTTAACTTATTTGTTTTAGATGTTTCTGTGTTCTTCTCTTGCTTTACCTACATCATTTCTTTCACTTGCTACTTCGGTCATCTATTTAATTATTACTCATGTGTAACTTTACCTCTCACCTATTCAATTAAACTTGTACTTAATTATGTTTAACTGTTTATACTTATGTCTGTGCTGTTCCTGTGAATCCAAATAAATGTATCTTTACCTTTACGATCTGTAAATATTTCTTCCGGGAGTTCTGGGTATTTTCTATGCATGATAAAAAATATATATCTATGTTATGTATTGTATTAAGTATATCAGTCATCTAGTACCCATAACACAAGCTCTGCTTAGCTTGGGGTTGGATGATGCTGTTTGGATTGTCCAGCATTATTTATTTATTTATTAGCGCCGGTCGTGTCAGGTTAATTAAATGCTGGGACATGGAGGTATCGCTTTGCTCTGTGCTGTGCAATCTAAATTGCTTGAGGACTTCAATCGTAAATTTATACATATATATTTATCTTAGCCAACCGCGAGCGCCCACGGTTGGGTAAAGGCAGCCTCTCCATTACTTCAGTCTGTTCCTGCTCCTGGGCCAACATTCCTTCTGCCGACTTTCGTCTAGCCCAACTTCTAATAAGTTACCTAGCTTGCATATCAAATAAAGATATTCACTGTATAGAATGTTAATAGTATTAGTGTAAAGGCCTGTGTTTAGCCCTTACATGTAGATGATGTTGGTTAAGTAGTTGTAGGTAGTTTACCTATAGCACCACACTTCGTATGTTACACTGTAAGTAATGAAGGTTTAGCCAGTTTGGTTGAGCACGTAAACACCACAATCACAAGTCAAAGTTAGTTTATTGAAGTTAAGTTAAATGACAAGGTTTAGGTGGCAAATCTTTCCTTACATTGTCACTCCTGCGGTAGTAGGTCACGTACTAAAGTCAAATGTATAATCTAGGTAAAGTAATTGCAGCGCGTGCGACACAGAGTACCTAAATCGCCGCGTGCGCAAAAATGCCAATGTATGGTGAAACCGTACATGTTGGCAACCCCAAAAGAAAGTAAACTAAAGTTAAAAGTAGGTAAATGACTATCAAGAGAAGATCTGCCAGTACATAGCAAAGAAACATTATTCATCGAAAGTGAACGCGATATTGTCTTTTGCCGCGGTAGGCGATTGTTGCCGCGCGACCCGTGCCGTCGTCGACGTGGTTGTCATCACCGCTGATGTTGCGTAGCTAGGTGCTTTCTGCACTGCGCTCTCTCGAATGGGGCGCTGTCGAAGCTCTATGTCTTCATTGTGTGGCTCTCTTGAGCGTTCTCGTTTGCTCTTAAAGCATTCAGATAGGTATTTTTTAACTGCCCAGATGATTGAGACGCCAGAAAGGGTAAGAAAGTGTCCTGGAGTTAGGTAGTTGTAAAACTCATCCGGCTCGAAGGACCAAAATGTAAAGGCCTGTGTTTAGCCCTTACATGTAGATGATGTTGGTTAAGTAGTTGTAGGTAGTTTACCTATAGCACCACACTTCGTATGTTACACTGTTGTTGAGTAATGAAGGTTTAGCCAGTTTGGTTGAGCACGTAAACACCACAATCACAAGTCAAAGTTAGTTTATTGAAGTTAAGTTAAATGACAAGGTTTAGGTGGCAAATCTTTCCTTATATTGTCACTCCTGCGGTAGTAGGTCACGTACTAAAGTCAAATGTATAATCTAGGTAAAGTAATTGCAGCGCGTGCGACACAGAGTACCTAAATCGCCGCGTGCGCAAAAATGCCAATGTATGGTGAAACCGTACAATTAGTTTTAAGGTAAAACCAATGAAACTTCAATAAAAGCTTAAAATAGTTTTCTTCTTGTCCACCTACTATGTTCTACATTCAAACAGTGTGGCAACGTTACATTAATTAAGAAATCAAAAAACATTAATTGTTAAAAATCTCTCTTTAAGATTATTTTGTCCCAAACTCTAATATGTTAAAATAATAATGGTTTATCGGAAAAGTTGGGTGGAGTGATGTAACCACAGAATAATATCGGAAGCAAGCTCTGTTCAAAGGTAATTTTTTTTGTTGTTTGTGTATAGGTAACATTAAATGATATGGATTCGTTGAGCTACCTGCAGATCGTTAGCAACAGTCTGCAGTTAGCTCAATTGTTTGAATTGTAAATGTGTAAATAAAATAAAATGTTTTGTAATAATTCGGTTTAATTGGGTTATATCAAGATTCTCACATTTTCTGAAGTGCGCACCCGCCATGGACAATTGGCATGTGCTCTGTCGTGCCATCCATAGAGTTAATAATAAAAATAAGTGAATGTATGACACCGCCCATTACACACGTCTCTTTTGGATTTTTTTTGTTTAGTTACGTTAGATGCATTAAAAACCATAAAAATGCTGTAAATGCCTAATGTTAAGAAGAGCACGAGCTAGGACGGCATTACAAGCGCTCCCCAGAACACCACCGCAGCCCGCCTCGGCTAGCTCCCCATCCTCGTCCTCAGATGAAGAGGAATTTCGAACGGCGCGTGAGACGAGTGATGTGTTGAGCAGCCAGCGCAGACGAGCTGTCGCCGTCGTCGCGTCGACCACCGCGAACACCTGTGCGGCGAGGCCGATCCCGCTGTCAGCTAGCTTGGGACCTGCAGAGCGCAAAGCCCCGCGACCGGCCCCCGCTGCTGACAGAAGAGTGCGGCGCATGAAGTAGACACAAAAAATCAACGAGAATATCATGCGCGCATATTATACACTACAGAGGGAGGAACTAACTTGACCGCGTACTAACTTGACGCGACCGTTGGTCGTATGGTTTCGTTACTCACTCTTAATTCTGGCCGCACAATTCCAAGAAGCAATTGAGATCGGGTGCCTTCCACATTTTATGACAAAGTGTGTAACTTTCCTGCTCCATAAGTAATATAAATAGAAATAGACATTTTTATTTGTCACTCGAAGAAGTAGGAAATACATTAATAAAAAATAAAAAGAATTTATCAACTTAAAATTAATTATCAACTTGCTTGAGTCACAAAATGGTCCCTGTCTCAGTATAAGTTAGTCGCGTTTGCAACCAACGCTGATCTTTCGACAGGGCCGTTTGGTGACGTCACGGAAGATTAAACAGCTACAACACAATTTATGGAAAAGAAAGACTGAAATTACTACGAAGCGGCCGTTGATATACACAATAGAATGTCTAAAAAATATGAGATCTACAATAAGTCTGGTAGTACTGCGGAAACAAAGAATTATAGACCAATAACATGCTTACTCACCGTATACAAGCTACTTACATTCATTCTGACCATCCATTCTGACCACAAAAATAAACACGCATTGCCAAAATATTGTTACAAACAATATTTTGGCACCTACTCAGAATGGATGTAGGGTTGGGTCCCGTGGTGGAGCTCCTCCTCATTGACATGGCCATTAGTCTACAGGTCAAACGTGACAGAGGGAACTTGTCGGCTGCATGGATAGACTATAAGAAGGCTTATGATTCTTGGCCTCATGCATACTTGGCTTGAGAGGGTCTTAGAGTTGTAAAGTAGATACTACTTTAAGATCATTCTTGCGATAATGTATGAGGCAGTGGACCACTGTTCTTCGTCATCCAGGGAGCCGAATGGATCCAACTGCCACTAATGATCTGATAAGAATAGAGAGGGGTATATTGCAGGGCAACAGTCTGAGTCCCTTGTGGTTTTGCCTAGCTTTGAATCCACCCAGTACTCTACTGAAAGATTTAGGAATAGGCTATCGCCTTCGGAGAGATGGTGAGGTCATTTCTCATTTGTTGTATATGGATGACCTCAAGCTGTTTGCGTCGAATAAAACACAGTTAATGGCGCTTCTGAATATCACACAGATATTCAGTAGTGCTATTAACATGGAGTCCGGCGTTGATAAGAGTGCGGTCATACAAATACAGCGAGGGAAAGTTGTGTATTCTAATAACTTACAACTTTCAGAGAGAATGTCCTTCAAATATCTCTCAGAGGGTGAAACCTGCAAATATTTTGGTATGCCAGAAGCATTGGGTATAGTAGACGGGGGACATAAAGCAGTCGGTGAAGGAGCGCTTCTTTTGTCGCCTCACAAAAGTGCTAAATAGCCTTTTGTCCGGTGGCAACAAGGCATAGCCCAGCCGTTGAAGGCAAGTATCAACGGCTGGGCTATGCCATTGCTCATTTACCTATACCTTTAGCATACTAAGACGGATTCAGACTGAACTAGACGCCTTGGACTATAAGGTTCGTCAACTTTTAACCACTCATCGCATGCGACTCCCCCGAGCTTCGGTAATGAGATTGTATATCCCGCGGAAATGTGGTGGTTGAGGCTTTTTAAACGCCAAGACCTACACAACCGTGAGGTATGCAATCTCAGAAATCATTTCCATCAAGCCGAATACCAGATACATCGTGATGTGGTTGCAGTTGATAAGAACCTTACTCTTCTCTCCTTAGCTAACGAGAACTGGCGCAAACCTAAGGTAATGAGCATTCAGGACAGTAAGGCTATATGGGAGAGCAAAGCATGGGAGATTCTACAAGGTCCTCACAGGACCTGATCTCCTAAGCTCTGTAAACTGGCTACGCAGCGGTGACCTCTTTGTGGAAACCGAAGATTTTGTCTGTGCAATTATGGATGACGTGGTAAAAACGAACAATAACCGAAAGTATGTAATGAAAGATGGCACGATCGATATTTTTCGAGCGTGTCATCTTCCTGGGGAGACCCTCCGTCATATACTTTCGGGTTGTTCGCACCTTGCTAACTCAAACACAACCAAGTAGCCAAAATTATACACCAGCAACTTGCTCTCCGATATGGCCTTACTGGCCCTTAAGTTCCGTACAGTAAGTACACACCGGCGCCAGTTCTCAAAAAATGGCCGTGCAACGCTCTATTGGGACCGATTTATCATTACAGACAGGACTATTCTTACGAAAAAGCTGTATTGTACTGATAGATCGGTTAGAACGGAGGGCGATGCTCGCTGATGTCACCATACCACATGATGTTAACTTCGTTAAAGCTGAGAAAGATAAACTTAGCAAATATCTTGACTTGGCTAGCGAGGTTGTCAGCATGTGGCATGTTGCTTGAGCGACCGTCGTTCCGATAGTCAATTCGGTTAACGGCGTAATAGCGAAGAGCCTTGATTAACATCTCAAGAGACTCTCGCTAGGAAGTTGGATCAAGGGTCAGATCCAAAAGGCGGTACTCCTGGACTCGGCGCGCATCGTCTGGAAGTTCCTCTTTCTGCAGCCCTAGTCACCGCGCCTAGTTCGCGGCCGGTGATTCACCGTTATGATATATTTTTTACTGTAGAATAGTTTTATAATATTTTATTTTCTATATTAAAAAAATTAATTTATAACGAGATTTAAAATAAATGATGTGAATAATAATTTTAATAATTATTTATTCAAAATAACTTAGGACGAAAAGGATAACAAATTTCATCTAAAATTCTAATGGAATTAAATAATGCGTGTGCCTGAACTAGGTAAAAACCTGTTTATCAGGCAAAAAGTTTAACAACAAATAAAATAATCATATAGAACTTAATAACGTTACAAGGCGAAGGTGCATACTTTAAAATAATTACTTATACTAACTATACTAAACTAGTTTTAATACTACAGGTGCTTGCAAAAACTTTTTGGCCTACTTTAAAACACTCAATAAATTTTCTGTGTCATCATATGACATACATTGCAAGGTACCCATAAGATTTTCTTACAACTATTATAATTTAAGAGATTAATATTGGCTAACAGATTTATTCTTTTATATAATAAAGGACCAAGGATACTGTAAAATTTATTTGAAAAAGTATGCCTCCGGCCTAGTTTTTTAGGGCAAACGTTATCGTTCTTCCTTTTGTTAGCGCTTCCAGTGACATATTTATAATGGTAGAAAGGTTTTATCTATCTACCATAGACTACTACAGTTAATACTAGTTCTAATTTGTTTCTATTATTTGATTGTAATTTTCTTTCTGACAAAATAATCATGATGAGATTTTATCCAATAACAGGATAAAATCTCATCATGATTATTTTGTCATGTCTTGATCAAATCTACGCAAGGCTATTCTTGGTCAAAATAACTCTGTGTCATCGAAAAATATTCATAAAGGTGTAAATTGAAGTTCCACAGTCTACGAAGGATAAGAGCTCTGTTTATTCGAAGGTAGGTAAAGATTTCCGCTGTTCGTATAGTAGTAAAAAATAGAGCTTTCTTTGTTTTAGGTACCCACTAAAAGCTTTATTTGTGGCTATAATTTTCTTTTCTACGCGCTTCCATTAAACGATAAGTTTATTCGTAATTTGTCAAGACTATTCGCGTTATTTACGCGCCTACAATTATGTAACCCTGTTTCAATTAGGAGTGTAAATAAAAGGTGCCTAAAACTAACAAGCAAAACCGCGATATAATTGAAAACTCGCAGAATTTCACGGGCCGAACAAGCCTCTAACATCAGTACATAATTAAATTCGCAAATACAACCATACCCTCAGCTTTGAAGGTATGTACTCGTATTATCCAAATTGTTACTGCTTATTCGTGATAGTAGCTAACGGGCCCGAAGGGAAATTCTTATCGTCAACTTTTTGATTTATTTATAGAGATATATTTCTGTGATTTAAGCAGTGGAGACTAATCCAACCGCCCTATGGATCAGAGTGGAATATATTTAAGCAGTAAAAGCTAATCCTCCCGATCAGAGTGGTATAAATTCTAGCAGTGGAAACTAATGCACCCGGGCTATGGACCAAATTGGAAAAAAGTGGAAACTGATCCATTAATGCATTAGGAAAGTGGATGAGAGTGGAATAGGCCGTTCCAAAATGATAGAGTAACTGTTGATTTTACTAATATGACTGAAAGGCTGCTCAAAAACCCCTTTTTAGGGTTCCATACCCGAAGGGTCAATACGGAACCCTATTACTAAGCCTCCGTTGTCCGTCCGTCCGTCTGTCACGTGGCTATATCACATGATCACTAAGAGGTAGACAGTTGAAATTTTCAGATAACGTGTATTTCTCTTACCGCTATAACAAAAAATAATAAAAATAAAATAAATATCAAAATGAAAGGGGGTTCCTATACAACAAACGCGATTTTTTTGGCTATTTTTGCTCTTAATTTGTCAAGGGTGTATCTCTTGAACTACTATAGGTAGATACATGAAACTTTTTATAATTAAGTAACACTTAATTATAATTATTCCAATAGTTACTGCAACCATGTAATTCGTTACTAAATAAATGACTTAAATTACTTAATTACTTAAGCTTCTGGTACAAAATTTCATCGAAATCTGTTTAGCCCTTTGAGCATGTAGGAGTAACAAAAATACAAATACAAAATTCACTTCAACTGTAATAATACCAAAAACTAAAAATAAAATAAAGTTGAAAATATAACAAGTGAAAATTTGATGTTCATTGAAAAAGTTTCCTGATTTCTACAGTACGGAAACCTTCGTGTGCGAGTTGACTTGCACTTGGTGGTTTAGTATTATTCGTCGGGGTTTCTATTTTGCGGTTGTAGTTTTTTTTATTGTGTTGTGGTAAAGCATTTGAACACCATCTCACTTAATAAAGTGAAGATGTGTCCTAAGATTATTGTTAAGTGTGTGCTGTTCCTGTGAAGCCAAGTAAATGTATATTTACCTTTTATCTTTAAGATATAGTACGCTTTCCTAGAAGGAACTTATTCACCCTGGACTTGAAGAATCCGAGATTGGTACTAGTTGATAGTTGAATTATAATCTGAATATATTGGAATTTGTATAGCGATGCTGCGGTGAAAAACCCTGAAAGTTTGTCTTGGGTAGTTTAAAACTTGAGTCGTAAAGTCGCGAGCGCCCGCCGCTAATTAAATAAACACACGGACTTTGCAGCCTCGAACTCTATTTCGGTCTAGTTATATTTAAGACCATATAAAGGATAGGGGCGAATTATTCAGTAGATAAGTTTTAATTGAATTAAAATTTCACTTGTTTGCCTCGAAATTCCGCTTATCGAGGCTGTGTATTTATTGAAATTTTGTGCAGAACTAAATAATTACTGTTAGTTGAAGTTAGCACTGATCTACTTTATCCTTCCCGGGCATCTATTATAGGATTGTGGAGTTTCAGAATATTGTTATGCTAGTCAGCTATTGATTAGCTGCGAGTAAAGCATCGGCAATACGTCTTGTTGGTCTAGCAAGCGTAGAGCAACTTCGCTAATTGGCTGGTTCCGTTATTGACTGTAGTTCATAAGTTAACACCTCTGGCGGTCGCGTGGCGTCGGCAGCTAGGCTTTAGATTGTTGTGACGCTACTGCTAACTATTCAAAGTTTATTTGCATCAGGGGACCAATGAAGTTCGAGAACATTTTTATCGTTCCCATGAACTTTAAGGTTGAGCCAGTTAATGTTTCAAGCCTTTTGTTTTACATAATAGGGAATGAAGAAAACTCTTATGTTTCGCTTTTTGGATTTATTTTGGGCTACTACAATCAGTCTTCATTTCGGATTGATCACAGACTAGAAGAGATACAGTTTGTGTTTTGAATTCAAAGACATGAAAACAATACCCACTCCGCATCATAGACAACAGGCACGCACTATTTATTCTGGAGTTTCCTTTGTCATATGTATGTCAGTAGTCATCATTGATGTATTGGCCGACCATTTATTCCTAGGAGCACTAAGGTGGTAGGACTAAACTTGGCAATAGATCAAAAGATAAAATGAGAAAACAAATTGGACTAAACCTATTTTACTAAAATGGTTGTGCATTTTCATTTGAAATGTTAAGGCTCCACACGCCTGTTGTAAGATACCCGAAGCTAGTAGCATTAATTCTTGGAGATGTCCACGTCAGTCCAAGATAATGAATCTGACATTGTAGGGACCGCAATACCGGGGCTTACCGTTGAACCAGCCAGTTCGGTTGGTTCTACATATAGGTACACCTGTTTATATAACAATGAAGCAGCAGAATGGAGCAGAAGATACCGAGCTGAGTGCATTGTAAAACAAACCTTTTTCTCTAGAGAATAGGAAATATAGCACCGAAATAAACCTACATTTTTATTTGTGTCATCATAGGAGACGGAATTTTCTCTCGCAAAAAGATTTGTGTTTCGTTCTAAGATAGCTATGCTTTACGAATATAAAACAAACTTTGTTTTTGTATAAGCCTTTTGGCTTCGCAATCATGAGAAATGAAGCGTGAAATGGGATTAATGAACGGTTTCACATGAATACAAGCGTACATCGTCATTCCGGTTTTATTCGTCTTGTGCAAACCTCTATCAATACCCTTGCTTGCGGTTTACGTGGTGAACTCAATTATTGAAGAGGAATCACACACCTCGCAGTTTCCTCGGTCAATCAGTTAACAAACAATCAACTAATGCAAACAACGCCCGACCACTAACTAAAGGCTCTTGCATACAAGCTCAAATACCAATTCCTTAGCAACATCATCGATTTCCATTTTGGTACAAAACGAGAAGTTTAAGGCATTTCACTCTTTTTTCCAACCAACCGACGTTTTGTTAAACGAAACTATTCAAGTGATTTATTTGTACTCGTTATTGAGTTTAAAATCGCTGATTGTACTGTAAATCACTGTGCATCCAGATTCGTATCACAAATATTACCAAATTAATACGAATCCGTTAAATTGACATGTAACCTACGGTTTCGCTTAGTTAGAATTGGAATTCAGTCAGTTAAATTTGATTTGTGCAAACTGCATATCCTACACCGAAATTTGAATTATCAACATCTTCAACGATAATAAATCTCTTGAGGGATCCTTTGCCTGCATTAAACAGTTAGCGGCCAGTAGGTTAAAACTTTGAGAAGGTTTATCTATCTATCCTGCACCAAAATACATGAATTGTAACGCAAAGCGGTATTGCAGTTTCGATTTGTAAGTTATGTTAACCGGTGGACCGGAGCAATTAAGGACATGACGTTTGACACATGTATGCCTCAAGTTGAAGCACGCAAGGCATTGCATTTGTGGGCACGTTTCTAACTTGTGCATGACAGGCAAGCGAAGTGACGCTTTGACATAGGCTATGGGTCAGGTGGCCTGGGTGCTTGTTTGTCTCCAAGTTATAAAACAATTTACGTTTTGTAAAAAAAACGTGAAGATAACTGTAATACCACGAATATAGTTTCTCGCATTAGGGAATTGTTGTTTTGTCGCTGTAAAACAGTATACTAATCTACCTTTTACCTTTGTTCAACGAATAAATGTGAATAATCGACAGGGAAACTAAAAGAAAACCAAAAAAGCGAAATTTTTACAATGTCTGTTATAAAATTATCTAAACTTATAGATCAATATTTCATCAAGGAGAAAAAAATACAAATATAATAAAAAAATTAGGAGAATCAAAAATTTACTGTCTTCATTTACATAATATTGACCATCTCGGTTTGACAACGTATTTGATCATCTTTGAATAAAATTATAATTTTGCTACTACTTACTAGTGAAAAGTGATCCCTGATCATTTAAACCTTGTTTGGCTCCTGCATCACTTCACAATACATGCTGGCATAATGTTTTACAGCTAAATTTAATTCGAAATTGATTGCGAAGATTTGACGTGTGCTCGCTAACAAAAAAATGTTCGACTGATGACGCGCTGAACACGACGTTTTGGTTGGCCATTTTTGTATCGCAGTTAGAGGTCGCGCAAATCTTTATGAACTCCAGCGCAGTCACTCGCGCTTACTTCCGAGAGTTCATAAAGATTTGCGCGACCTCTACATTTCCTGACTTATTATTTATTCGGGTCCTTTATCAATCATCTTTCCGCATTGTCAAGTGTTCCGTCCATTTTCATTTTGCTCACACAAACAGATCTCGTTTATCTGTCAAGCCTGTATCTGAGGTACACCTCAATTTATAGCGCAGCCTTTGAGCATTTTTAAACCTGCCCGTATGCCCTACGTAAATTCTTATCATGAAGGGTTCCTTACCGCATGTAATTTGACCTGCGTACGTAAGCTCTGTTTAGCATAGGGATGTACATTATGTAAACGAATGGTCTACCGATAGCTTGCATACACTGATCAGGGCAGATTGCTTGGCCACTATTCAATTTAGTCGGAATTCCTTGTTCTGATTATATTACCGTAACAAATCGCTGGTTAATTTTGTTGGTAGCCAGAATTTAATCCTGAGGAGTATACCTATTCTATTGTATTACAACGTTTAATAATAGTTTTATAGCAACCATGTATTTGTCTGGTTGCTATACAAGATCGCCGCAACTTTTTACGCAGTTAAATGTTGAATTTTAAATTATTAGAAATCAGTTGTACTCAGTATAGGTACTTACTACGATATCATTATTGAAAAAGACAAGTCAAAATCAAGATCTTTCACCAAAAAATACAACTAGTTCGTCGACTATTTTATTTCAAGAACAATAAATAGCCGGGTTTGTTAGACTCACTGTCTGGTGTCTACAACGTTGAATCAAATGCAATGTCTGCCTATGTTATCCTGTTTGTAATATCTTCACCATCTATCTATCTATACATAGAATAAAACTGTAACAGGTCCAATTATGTACATTGAAGATATATTGAATATTTTTTTGGAGGGGACTCTTTTATTGATACTGAAGCCAAAACTGTATATTTTTTATTTTTGTCTGTCTGTTTTTTGGCCGCGCGTCATGTGAAACTACTGAATGAATTCAAATAAAACTTGCCAGGACTTGAGTTTACACTACGAGGACATTGAATACTACGCGGTTGGGGCAAAACTGAGCGCGAGTGGCGGCGGAGCACTGATAGTACAGACAAACCAGAGTTATTTTTGCATTGAGTCACCAAACTTACGATCTTACAGAATACATACCTCTGCAAATCAGCAATATAATTTTTCTGCGGCGTGATTCTGCTTCTGTCAAACAACCATTCAACTACAAAGCTGTTGCAGATAATGTCTAAAGTTTTCACCATACGCCGTATACACTCTAAACTCAGCTTACACCGACTCCATTTGAGGTTTACAATGTTAAAGCTAAGTGCATATGTCGTAGGATTGCATTAGGTTGAGACAACAGCTTTCATCTATGTAGTGTTTGCTCTCAAGGCTTCTAATGGTCCATTATTTAGAGAGAAATTGACATGTTTCTATAAGTTATATATTATTATTGTTACCTATAAACATGAGAATATTTTAATAGTAATCAAATGAATCAACGTGCAACTTCGAGTTCGGGATTACAATCTGCATCGAATAGACTTCTACGATTGAAGAAAATCACCTCTTCTAAAACGAAAAAAATCTACTCAATCAAGTAATTACTTACATGGGGGTCCATTCAATGCAGACTAGAACCCCCAAAGACCTCGCTTCGTTTGATCCTCTAAAAATGGAACTTGCAGTCCTATACGGTATATGTAGCGGCAAATCCATTTTAAAAAATATTGTAGAGCACACTATTCCATTCTAGTAAAAGTTTTTTACCTGTCTCTACGCATTTACAGAGCTATCATATTACTGTTTCAGAAACCCTACCTTCAAACCGTAAAAATACAATCTAGGTTACCTATCAAAGGTAGAAACGATTGCTTTCGATAGAGAGCTGTTGTTTGCCTGATGTTTAGTTTCTTTTACTTATCGTCGTTATTTCGGTAACACGATGAGACCGTATTTCTTTGAGGTGAGACGAAGATCGATGATCTGAAATACGAGTAGGTAATGTACGATATGATATAGCATTTCAGTTATAAATGCGTTTTTTTCGATTTTGATTTAGACCGGTTTTATTTGTAATCAATCCTATGACGTCTAAGTAACTACGAGTATCTTTGGATGCTTGTTTTATCCTACCAGAGTCAAACTTTTTGATAACTTCAAGATCACCAAAAATACAAATTGATATTTTAATGGTATCATAACATCATGTAATATTGATAGCTTAACTTTGAACTCAATTTTTTCCCATCACAAGCCTCAATGGCTCAAAATGTTTTAGATTACTCTGCCTTTGAATTCTCTTCACCAAGGCCATAATAGTTGTAAGCCTTCGGTACTTTGATCTATAGGATTATCTTAGTGTCGAACAAATATTGCGAATTGAGCTCACAATTTATATGAAATTTAACCTTGTTTCGTACATCAATCTTTTGTTGTCTTACTGAGCGATGTATCGTTCTTGCACTTTAAAATGTTGTTTATTTATGGCAGAACGTGCGTGTAGGTAATTAAAATTATAAATTCTGCAATAGCACAGAATAGAAGAAGGTATGCTTTTTGTATAATTATGATAATTTTGTCTTGTATCAACAATTTTCTCAAAATCAACGCATTTGAGCCCTGAGTTTGGTGTCTCGATAGTAGCGAGACGTCATCGAGACGTTTAATTTTTGTATGGGATTTGCGTAAGTCCATGTGGGCGTGATATAGGTAGTTATTATGTGGCACGGTGCAGGAGGCCTATTTTATTTATTCAATACGAAATTGCGTCTTTCGTTTCGGCCAATGTTGGTACTCTAGTACACCGAATTAGAGTATCTATTACGAAACCCGCAATTGCGTATTTTGGAGAATTAGAGTACAGCTCCAGGCGCTCCAAACCCCACACAAAAATAGACAAAGTAAACTCAGGACTCCTTAAATCAACCAATAATCTCATGCCTACTAAAGCGCTTTTCGAACTACAGTTTATCTCTAACTATATCAAAGTCTAACCCGAATTTATTTTCACAGCTGTAGCAGAGGCGGTCTAAGAAGACGGTCGACGTACGCCAGCGGCCGCCTCAACCGGTCGAGCTGGTCGTTCGTTTTCGACCCCGCCGGACGGCTGTGCTACTACTGGTCCATGGTCGTCTCGCTAGCATTCCTCTACAATCTATGGGTCATAGTCTATAGGTTCGCTTTTCAGGAGATCAATGGTGAGATTTATTTTATAATAGCTTCAGCCCGCAACTTTTCACGCCTTTTTCACGCCGGGATAAAAATAGCCTAATTATATGTATGTTAGCCCAGGTTTAGAACTACATCGATACAAAATTTTTGCCTGATCCGTTGAGTTTTGGCGTGACTACAAAACTTTCGCATTTATAATATCAGTGTGATTAGTGTGATATGTATTGTATAGTCCACGCATCGATGAGTCCACCCTAGATAACTTCTGCGTACGGGCATAATATTATAAAATCTGTGATTCGGGGGTAGCATGGCTCTCTGGCAACTCCTACTCAATACAATTTCTTTAGTGCGTATTGTAGGGTGAGCACAGCTGCCTATATTACAGACTACTTAGTCTAGTTTAAGCAACTGAGGCTAATACATAATTATTTGAATAAGAATTCTAACAAGTGTAATATTTCATAATGTCAGACAAATTGTTATGTAATTATTTATTATTATTATAATTGTTAATAAATCAAATAACAGTAAAGGATTTAACAGGATTGGATAAACTTCAATGTTTCCATAGGTGGAGCTAACGGCGCTTGAGTCCGAAGGAAGTCCCAAAGTTTTTCGACTCCTACGTCACTTGACCTCGTGGTGTAGTTGGTTAGCACATTCCCGTAATGAGGGAAGAATGCGGGTTCAAGTCTCGTCGAAGTAGAATTTTTTTTGGGATATTATTTTAATTCTTATAAAAGCTCCGAGTGTGAGGGCTTACGCACTATAATGATAAAAAACGTACGCAAAGTTGTCTGACGCAGGCGGAGAAATGAGAAATACGGTCAATGACGCGCATTTTGCTTAATTAGAAGTGCTTTCTTACTTGATTTATGTAAGTCGGCTTTTATACTTTTTCGCATCTGTGCTTTGCAGCAATTACTGCGAAAATGTTTTGCAAACTCGAAAATATTTTGCAAGATTGTAAGTCAAACACTTTTGGAATAAAGTAAAGCTTTTTACGTAATACCTAATGTAACCGGCGATGTTAAAACGCTACAAATAGAGAACCAAGTTAAAGTCTTGAGAATTTCACACAATTGATGCTTTTCCGAACGGAGGTGGTTAAAAGGATAAAAATCCAATTTTGACTGCGAGGCTTATGCAAAAGGCACGTCTCCATTTAGATAGCGAGTGAGATAAGCGGGGGCGATCGGCGCGGCGCTGCGCTCAGAACTTGCACAAAAACTGAATGACTTGCCTGAATACTGTAGCTATTCACACAATAATCTATCCAAGTTTGAGACGAGATTGGTCGCGCGATTCGTTGCTTATTCGCAAAAGGGATCTTTATATTTTACTTTTGTGAATGCTTTTTTTAATTTGGAGGAAGCTTAGTTTCGGTGTTTCGGGGACCAATTAACAAGATGATAAGCATTTGACAAATTACAAGTGAATTTGTCTGAAAAGTTACTTCTTATAAATAAAATTTCGATTAACCGAGAATTCCAATCAGGTGTTAGGACAGACTTGCACTGTGTGAACGACTTACTAAAATAGCTTTTCCAGAGAATTTGAAGCGCCAAAGACAATGTAATACTTTGTAAAGGTAACTGTTTCGCCGGATTGGATTTCTGTTGGTTCGTTTCCATCCCCGGCAAGTCGCAGCCCGATGAGTTTCACCGCTGGCTACGTAATTGTATTTCCATTTGCTCTGTTTGCAACAGTCTTTTTTGCCGCAGCTGCAACTTAAGATCAAATAATTTTATTGGAGTTTTAATTAAACTTTGCGGATAGTCGACCGAGTAACTCAGAGTTCGAGTAAATTACTCACTAATGTCTCTTCTTGATGCGCAATTTGTTTGAGAAACTGAATTAATAGAATGAGGGTCTTGTAACTTATTCTGAGAGTTTCAAATGTATATGATTTAAGTAAATATCACGACCAAGTAAATTTGTATCAGTATTCACTCGCTCTTTAAAGAAGGGACAGACAGACGCCTTACTTTTTGATTTTTGAGCGTTGCCAGCTGAGTCCCCAACCAGACCTCTTCATTGACCGATCTCTTTTGTTGCAGGTGAAACGATAATAGTATGGTTCTGCCTGGACTACTTCTCCGACTTTCTCTACCTGGCAGACATCGTGTTCCACTTTCGCACCGGCTATTTAGAAGACGGCGTCCTACAGACGGACACGGGCAAGCTTCGCGCACACTACATGAACTCCACCACGTTCTACATAGACTGCCTATGTCTGCTCCCACTGGACTTCCTCTACCTATCCATAGGATTCAACTCAATACTCAGATCGTTCCGCCTAGTGAAAATATACCGCTTCTGGGCATTCATGGACCGCACGGAACGACACACAAACTATCCAAATCTGTTTAGATCGACAAGTTTAATACATTATTTGTTAGTGATATTCCATTGGAACGGGTGCTTGTACCATATAATATATAAAAACAATGGGTTCGGTAGTAAAAACTGGGTGTATCATGACACTGAGAGCGCGGATGTGGTGAAACAATATTTGCAAAGTTATTATTGGTGTACGTTAGCGCTGACCACGATAGGTGAGTGATTTTCTATTCATACTATTAATTAGCTTTATAATACACATATACCTACCAAATAGAAATATAAACTAATACATAACAACAAATACAATAGTGACTTTGAGAGACATACTAATTACTTACTTAAATAATATGCGTAAACTTTTCGTTGAAAAGTTTGATGAGATGAGGCTTTTTTTATGTCAATACGATGAACAGTATCGAAGTTTATTTCAGTACGTGTTGGGTAAAGCAGCTGATATTGAATATGAAATCGAACTATGGTTGTGTGATAAGTTATAACTTTTACAGAAAAGTTACGCACTCCACAATTTTACGAGTTACAAAGCCAATATTATTCATTGACCCCTCAAACCAAAACATATGGTTGCCCGCAACCAGTTTCAATTATTTATGACCATCATGTGTGAAACTATTCCATTGAGCATCCGTGAGCGTGCTGCATTGTAATAAAATGTAGGTTTAGTGCCAAAAGGGTATTAGTATTCAGTGCCGCAACTTCGATTTACTTTGTTGCTTTGGATTTCAATTAATTACTTTGCCATTTGTTTTAAAGACCGCGTTTTTTGCGCTGGCTAGTTCAATGAAACAAAACGATTAAATAATTTGAATAATAGTAAAATATAAAATAAAAAGCGCAATGATTTGAGTTTTCTTTGAGTAGTGGTCACGTTCGTAGCAAAAGACAAAAAAATTAGGGTTGATCGGTATGTCTGCCAATAAAAACTCACTCGCAGTGCAGTTATTCCGTGATCATGGCGCTTGAAACTGTGCCGATTTATTCAAAACTCAAATGATGGTAAATATCCTGTTGTAAATGCCTACTGACGCTATTTGTGTATATTTGCAAAAGCATCACGCGTAAAAGCCTGATGACGGTACCGCGGGGGCCGAATACTGATTTTCAACTTTATGTTCAATTATACGACTGAATATTGCTGCTCGACCTGTGCTAAGTTAGTTACTATCGCGGTTGATACATTTGTAACGCCTACTTTTACTCCACCGCGAATAAAGAGAGTCATGTAAAGTCATGTTCTACATCTATCGTAACCGGTAGATGTAGAACGGAGAATTTGTCCGTAATAACGTAGATTCGGTAAATATCTCGGAGACCAGTGAAAAGTAAGAATAATTAGTTTAAATAAATGAAAATTAAAAATGTGAACATGAAAAACTAGAGCTAGCTAATATTTGTTTCTACTTGAGTTTTAAATTGCATACATACATAATATCAAATGGATATAATTATTAAATGGAATAACCTAATAATATCATAACACGAAAGTAAAAGCTGCTTGCTGCTCTCAAACCGAATCGTACCAAAATAAGCTGTTATGAAAACGTCTCGTTCCCTTTATTTACAAAAGCTCAGGGTTCGGCTCAAGCTACCCGGCGATTTTACGAAACTTCCCCATTGGAGTGGCCATTGTTGTGCCAAAGAAACTATTATCCACTTATAGCGCCTTATCTACCAAGTGAACAAAGCGAATATTGTTATTTTTATTACGAACGATATCTATTCTAAGCAGAGAGCATAAATAAATTAATTCTAAGGCAAAGAATGTATTGCCATGTATCATTGTGTACATTAAAGAATTAGATGTTTCTTTTGTCTATTACAGTTATTTTAGCCTTGTGTCCCAGTGTACTTAGTCTTGCCCAGCAGTGTGACATTTCAAGATAGGACTGGGGTTATACTGCAGGGTCCTACCATTTATTTTAGATAAAAATGACTACAACCCAATAAATAAAAACATTTTCATCGTGAAAGTTAGAAAATACTAAAAGTCGAAACATAAACGGCGTTTAACGTTATGCACCTGACGAGCTTAAGTCAAATCCATTCCAGTAACAAGGTTTTAGCACTAAGTATCTAAATACTTACGAAGTTTCACCGAACCAGGCGTAGTTTGTCGAACTTATCAATCCAAAGGTACGCCTGGGACCGCGCAACACGACTAAAACCCCTGATATTAATGTTTGACTTACTTAAGATACCACAGTGCCAAACATTTAGCAACCACTCTGTGATAAATCACACTTTACTAAGTTCACTGTAATGTAGTGAAGAGTAACAAAATACGATTTTGTATAAACCTGTGAACTGGGCATAAAACTTACTTCTACCGTCAATAAATTCAAATTGATTCTTGTAAAAGTTTTACCTTTTACAACCATGGAAAAGTTCATAAAAATATCCCAATTCTGTTTTGATCAGTCGTTCTTCTGCGTTACTTCCGTCACGTCATAAATTTTTTAGGCTTAACGTCACCGAATCCGCGCAAAAGCCACGGGGAAATTGTTTGAATATTTATTTTGTTATTTTACTTACCTACTACTTTACCACCTACTGAATTGCTTTTTTATGTTTTCACATTTTTACACGACTTCCCAAAAAATTAGTGTAATGTTTTCAGGGTTCATGTACCTATGTATGTGAGGTTCTTTGGTCCACCACAATCCTATAAGTGCCTCTTATAGGATTCGGAAAGCGAAAACGAAGTTTCTATTCGTTTTCAAGCAAACGCTAATCTTATGCAAGCGACATAAGATTTGGTTTTGCACGAAAACGAATCAGAAACTTCGATTTTCTTTTTCTGGGTAGGCCCCCTGAACACAAATAGTTCACAGAAATACTATAGCTGATTTAAAGTACTCTTGAGGTGGTATTATAAATACGCTTCAAGATGGCAACATTTCGTCAACTAATAAACAAGTTAAATCGTCTCGAATAGCTCAAACTACTTATTCGTTGGCAGATGGAGCTTTGAACAAACTAACTACAATGTAAAGGTGAGGAAAGTAACAAACTGATGTTACTGCGTATCTAACTTAGGCACTTGCACTTTTATGGTTAAAACTTATATTAGTTTCTGCTAATATCATTAACTATTCGAAGCAGAATGATGCAAACTATTATGTAGCTGGGTAAAAAAATGGCCGTCTCAACTAATTCAGTGTCTAGGTACACGTTTGTACTAAGTACGTACGTATAACTCGTGAAAAAAAATTACTAAAAGAAATAGTAAAAGATACATCAACGCATTAAAATTGTACCAAACATTATGAAGATTTACGCTGAGAGCATCCATTACATACATAAATATACTTTTGTCGTTATAGAAGGTAGCAGGGGCAATATTTAGTCAAATCATTACAAAAAGTTTTTAATTTTATTCGCCAAATTTTAGTCCAGTTGTGTATTTTATTAACAGCAACTTGAACCTTTTCGGCTGCCTCTGCATGCGTTTTTCCAGTGGCTATTATAGCAGTGTCATCGGCAAAAGTTGCGATGGTGTTGCTTTCATGTTCAGGGATGTCATGAGTATATAATAGGTATAGGACCGGACCAATACACTTCCTTGTGGCACTCCAGCTTTGATTTCCTTTATTTCAGAGTAAGAATCCTCTTGCCTTATTCTAAAGGCTCTTCTAGCTAAATATGATTTAATTATTTCTACGTATTCTATTGGTAATATACTATTTAGCTTTATTATTAGGCCTGCATGCCATACTTTGTCGAAGGCTTGAGCAACATCGAGTATCAATATCATCCAGATGAGTATCAATATCATCCAGTTTTCATCAACGGGGCCATAATACCATGCGAAAATACAGCGAAGTATTTGGGCATGACATTAGACGCGAAGCTACGCTGGAAAGCTCACGTCAAAAAGAAAAAAGAGGAGTTACAGATCCGCTACAAAAATATGTATTGGCTAATTGGAAGAAATTCTACTTTAGCAGTACACAATAAACTTCTATTATATAAACAAGTCCTCATGCCAATCTGGACCTATGGAATACAGCTCTGGGGCTGTACAAAAAGGACAAATGTAGCAATCATACAAAGATTCCAGAACAAAGTACTTAGGTCAATTGTTAATGCTCCTTGGTACGTAAGAAATGACGATATTCATCGGGACCTAAATATTGAATTTGTCGACACAGTCATACAAAAATACGCAGAGGCTCACGAACAGAGGCTTCATCATCATGTGAACATCGAGGCAATCCAGCTCCTCGACAACACGGACATCGTGAGAAGGCTCAAAAGAACAAAACCTTTTGAGTTAGTGTAGTGATAATTATAGTGTATGTGCATAAGTGCTATCTTAAAGAACACATGAACAAAGTGTCTTCACCTTAAGTATAGAGACAATAAGAAAAGTGCCAATGGACACGTTCTTAGTAATACGTTGTTATAAAAATAAGTCAAAACTAAATTACCCATTAGCCAATTCTATGGCTAGATTGTAATTATACTCTAGTGTATTTAACATTAATTTAGAATGTGATTAATAGACATAACAAAAAAAAAAAAATTACAAAAAGTCTTAGCATACAAACTAAGTTTAAGGGCGCGCTCACTTTGGATGCGAATTTGTTCGCACGTAAACGCATTAATACTGTTCGTATGAAATAAGTGCGCACTTTGAATACGGTTTTTTTTTGTCCGTCCGTCCGTCCGTCAAATATGCAGTGTCCCAGAAATATTGCGTTTGTGAAGTAATTTTTGTTGCGATGAATTATCTCTATCTTCAAGATAATCATCTACTACACCGGAGATTGCGACGGCGTCGTCATCGTTATCGTAAAACCGAATGGGTGCGCAAAATATTTTAAAAAGGGATGAATTCGGTGAAATTCATCATATTATGGAAGATTTCAGATTTAATTTTTAGAACAACTTCGATCGCTCAAACATTTATGTCCGTAAATCAAGTTAATTAACTTTTAACTTACGACACGTCCTAAACAATGGATGTAGAAATGTGTGGTAAAATCCCAACAAATTCGGATTGTTTTCGGACGTCGCCGTAACCAAAGGTACGTATACGTACGACTACATGGTACCTACTTGGAAGGTCGGGATCATTCGTGCGTATTCGTACGTTTCCGCACGAATCAAATTCGTCCGAATGTTTACAACTTACGTAAACTTTTTTGAAGAGCTACCAGCCAATGGTGGCGGTATCGTTTTTGTTTAGGGTTGTAATAAGTTAAGTACCTAGGAAATAAAAATAAATTGATATACCAACACAAAATTACTACGAGTATTTATTTTCACAAATATGTGCTAAAACAAAATAGAGTTAAAAATGTGCCTTCTGTGGTAACCACAATTTAGCTGTGTTACAGGAAGTCAGCTTATTTATAGTTAAGTTCAATTTTATTGTTATAGCCGTAGGGCTGTAATATTAAACATAGAACTCAGAAGGTTTTATAATTCTATCCATAGATACATCATGCAGATGCAAATCAGGAAATATAAAAATACGTAGATAGCTTTATATTTTGATAAAATACGCTCATAATTTCCATAAAGCTTTACGTGACAGTGTATACCACCGCATCATGTAGGCGTGGCATCATATCTCTGATGCCTTGATTTATATTCCATCATAATCCTTCGTAAATTGCATGCGCGGAATGCGCGGAACCCGTCAAACACAATTACAAAAGGATTCAAATAAATACATTGAATTTTGTGTCTTTAGTAGATTTACATAGGATTTACATGTGACATGTAAACGTGGTACACATACATTTACCAAGCTATGCGTGGGCTTGTCCTCAAAATCTATATTACGAGACAAAAATATCTGATTTTCCTTCAGTAGCAGAGTAAAACGAGACGGTAAAATTAAAATAAACCTAAACTAACCCAATTTTTGTTGCCTTGAGTTATGACGTTAATTTTAGTCAAAAATATAAACAAATCGATAAATCAAGAACCATTTAAATATACATAAACTGTTGATAAAAAAAGGTCTCGCGAAATAATAATATTGAGCTGTAGAAGCTCCCTCGAGTTCAAGCGTCATCCAGTTGAAGTGCCTACGTGTAGCCCGCCTCGATTGCGATCGGTTTTACGAATAGAAATCGAACATCGCTCCGATAGTAATCGGTTGTACTAGGTAATTAGTTAATCTATTGTGCGCAGAATTGGACAATCAATGGATATTGCAGTTGGATAATTAAATTCTATTAGTGCGTGCTTGTTGACCTCAAAATTGAGCTAAAACGCTTAACAGGCTATGCGAATTAACTTCTAAATACCACTTTAATAAAGCCATAGAGAACTCAAACAAACATACTTGATCTTTAATGCAGTCGTTAATGAAACTATAAAATTGTCTATTTCGCTGCCTGTTTTGCTAAGCTCAATCAGTCTGAGAAATAAAGTTATGATGATCGACTAATTTTTTTAAATGGAATCAAACTATTAATGCAAACGTATTGCGGGTGTTGGGCACCGGTAGTCTTAAAAAACTTATGAAGCCCCTGGAGTCGAGCGCCCACTTGATGTGTCTACGTGCACTCTGCGACGGAGAGTCTCAACTCTCGAGGCGATCGTGAGATAGTTGAGTCTTACTTGAATTAATTGGAAAATCGCTAAAAAGTGTCAAAGGAAATTAGTTCGATAGGTCCTTGCGGTGTCCGCCCCCGGGAATGGGATTCTTTGAAAGTTACAGTAAATTGTTTTCGCTTGAATAAGCGGTCTTCGAAAATGTATTTGTCAAATCCGGTTTAACTTTGTCGCTTTGCTATTCGTCGCTATCATGGTTGGTTACGTAAAGCAAAATTTCGGTTTTTCTTTGTAATTGATTTTCTTTAGTAACTTTACATTTGGCAACGTAGTCAAAGAAACAATCAATAGGTATTAAGCGGTAGTAGTAATGTAGTCTACAATACTCACATAACCACATACATAGAGCAGTGTACGTAGAGGTTTGTCGTTGTGATGTAATTTACCTCACAAGGGTCAACATAATACCAGCGCTGAGTAGGTAATTTTTGATTTATCTACTCAGCAACATGTTGAGTTGATTCCTTTTTGACTCGACACTTGGTGGTTTGCCAAGAAGGATGCGGAACTTACTAGGTAGGTACCTACTACTCATAATCTATATAATGTCGTACTGATAAATTTGTACCTAGTTTAGTTTTTTCGATAAATGTTTAGTAATTGTAATGTGTCGTGTCGTGTCGTGTCGTGTCAAATAAATCATTTTCTTTTCATTTCATTTAATTTTCATTTCTTTTCACCTAAGAAAATTCTAAATGGATTATACCTACAAATTCATGAAACAGAGGAAACTATTAAAACCAAAAACTCGGTAAAGTTGTAGGTGATTAAAGTAACAGGGAAACATTTTTGTAACCAAAGAGGATCAGCATAACAAGTTTTAATTAACCCTTTCTCATTTCTTCAATATATCATGTTTCCAACTCGTACTGATTAGTAGGTTTAATAACACTGTGAAATGAAAACTCTGCTGCAGTTAGGGTTACCACTAGCTGATCAGATTTAATCCTATTAGTCTGACTGAACAAGGAACTCCTACCCACTCACTGGTGGTTTTTTAATGTTTTGAAGATTGTAGTAGAACATGCGTAAATAATTTCAAGAATCGGTCTTGCATTACATATAAAATACCTGTTGTTCGCTGGAGAAAAAGAGTTTCCCATCAAATCGCCGTGACGACACTCACTTTTTTATACATCCGCTGATTGATCTGGCCCTCTTATCTACAAGTGGCAACCCTGTTTAGAACAGAGGCGCAACTTCCCGGGGTTGGCACTTTCCGCTCATAAATAGGGAGATAATTGCAGGAAAGATACGCCGGTTTCTATCGTTAATACGGTTTACATTATACGAGGCTTCAGCGAGTGTATTTACTGAGGGATGGTATCGGATCAGAAAGTAAATAACTCTGTATTGGGCTTATAAATATTAGAGGCATCAAAAGATCGCCGGCTTAGCTAAACACTGTTTAATATTTGCTTATGCAAATTCGCGACTTTTAAGACGTTGTACATGTTTATAATTTTCAATGAAAAATATTAAAACGCGCACTTTCCTAGCAAGACTTTATCCAAATAGGGACAAAAATATAAAAGCTCTTCCATTTGTGAGCTTTTATTTTTAGTCCTTTCAAAAAGGTTTTGAATTAACAATTTCAATTTGAATTTATATAGCTCTGTCCGGATAAAAGATTGTATTTCATCTTTACGACTGTAAAAGCCCTTATTATCATGAGAAGCTAAAAATCGTATTTGAGAATCATCGACTTAATTCATTTTAATTGTTATCTCTTCAGCATTTCATTTATGTTCCCATTAAAATGTACACCTGCACCTGGCACCTGCTCGGAAAGTGATTTATTCCTTTTCCAAACGTGATCTAGAAAGTACGTCATTGCAGGTGTACTAGAATGCGAGTGGAAAAACTCTATAGAATTTCATTACTCACGCGTTTGCCGGAAGAGAATAATGTATGAAAATCTATTTCTAACGTGTTATTTCGTTTTAATTATCTGGAATTTCAGCTATGGTGTTTTGATTATAGGTTAAACTACAAAAAGTTTTTACTCTGAGTCCGCCATAATATGATATCGGCCTCTTCCATTCTCGGAACTGTAATTCAAAAAAGAACCAAGCGCCTGAGCCATTCGCGGAAATTTCTTAGAAATTTACATTTGAATTAGGTAATTTTATTAACTACAGAATGTCGTCGAGTGATAGTGAAGATTTTATGACACCGCCAGTAATAGGAGAAACTGCTCAAGCAGTGATTGAGAACCCGAGAAATCCAGAAATAAATACAACAAAACTTATGAAGATTACGTGTATTTGAAAAACGAGAAGAGTGCAACTTCTTTTTCGGAAAATGTTTTATTTCCCTCGTAGGTGTAGTATAAAGCACTATGTATCACTCAGGGAAAGAGTGCGATTCCTACCGCGTGTGTTTTAAGACACTCAAATGACACACTCGTTAGGAATCAGTCATTTTCTCACCTCAGTGAACAATGTTCTATTATCTTTAAAAACTACTGTGAAACCTTTGCTAAAACCGTTTCCTTTGCCGTATATAATCTAGCAAAACCTTGTTAATTATTATTAAAACAGCCATATTACTAATATTTACAATTGTTAAATAAATACGCTAACATAATATTTGTAACTGCAGTGCGAGGAGTTTCGAAGTAGTTATTACTGTGGAGACAGAACACTTCTTAGTAAACATTGTACATTAATAATATTTCTGAGACGGCTTGGTGAAACTCATAACAATATAAGTGTTAACAGGAAATACTATCTGGTCTACTTCTGTATTTACTGCCTTACATAATGCAATTGTATAAGTGTGGTATAAGAGCTGTATTGCGAATCGGGGCTAACCAGCATCAAATAAACAAAACTCTAGAGGAATTCAACACTATAGATTTATGCACGCTGACGCCACGAACAAGATTTAAAAGCACACAAATAACAAACCCTCATAGTAAATAATATATTAGGTATATAACATGAACTTATTCGCTTTCATGAGTATTAAGTTACTAAAGAATCAAGTCCGACGAAAAGCAGAATTAGCTAAATGGTTAACAGCGTTTTCAAAGAATAAAAATAAAGGTTTATGACACATTTTCCATTGCAGCTTACTGCAGCTTCTCCGTTTTAATCACAGATTATGTCTCAATACTTGAATCATGAAAATGTTTCTGATTTTTATAAAAATATCCTGCTTCCTAATATTACCTGTAAAAAGTGTTAAGCTTGTAGAGATTTTGTGGCTTTATAATGTTTTAAGAGCTATCGCATCGAAATTTAACGCCTACAATTATCAATAAGCTCCCACATAACTTCTTTAACAGTGTAACAAGTAAAAACTCATTGAAGACAAGTTTAAAGAAGCATTACATATCGCTGTGCCCATTATAGTTAATTACAATGATATAAACTACCTCCTGGCCAAAATATATCATAGAACTTTATTTTGCATTTGTAATATTAGTATGGAAATTTCTTACGTTAAGTAAGTATATAGGTCAATCTTGCTAGAATATGTGATTAGTAATTACTTTAAGTTGTCAGGTAAGTACACTTAAAATTGAAGTCTATTGTGTCCACGAAAGCTACTGCCGACAAACTGTTGTACAGTTTGGCAGAAACTTTATTATGTAAACTTTTAATTTGGATAAAAATAAACAAAAAAATGTCAACAAAATCTGGACCACAAATACGTTATTTATGAAGGAACTTTTATCGAGCAATGAAGTTATTGTAAGAATATTATTAGAGTATCGACGCATAAGCACTTTCATGAAATGATCTACCATACATCGATAAAGCGGTTGCAAACTAAAACGCGATAGAGGGCTTTATTTTCTGTGAAGACTCATGTGCCCTTTGTTGTCAAATATCGGGCTAGCTGAGAAAATAAAGCGAAAAATACTGGGTCAACCCTTGCCCACAGGCTAGTTCTAAGGGCCAAGCCGATAAGCCGAGAAAAATGGCGGTAGTTTCGCAATGAGACACGCTCATACATCTCTGCTTGTAGTCGTCTTTCTTTGTAAAACGTACTAGAGCACTGCCTTAGGCGGACTTCAAAAGCAGTTTTACCAGCTTGCAAGCTCTTACATATTTCATGAAATTTCATGATATTACAGACTACATGCCTTAGATATAAAGAAGTAGTCTTCGCGCCGAGCCTTTAGCTTGTTCACAGCACACGGATACTGAAATAAATAGCAATTTGCTACGTGCAACAGCCCACGGGCAAACCGGACAATACTGTTAAAGGCCTGTACCGTTAAAATTAAACGCAATCAGACAGCATTAACCTAGACTGAAACCGCATTGAGCTTAACCATAACCAACTTGTGTAACTGTAGTTCGATGCAGACCACCTTTGCTTGTGAATAATAAACAGTGTATTTTGTGCCTACGGAGTACTGCGGATATTGGATGTTACCTATTCGTATAACAAAGCCAAAGTGCACTGAAACTACTGATTAAACTTGGCAAATAAGCAAAAATAACCTGGAATTCCAGGACACATTTTATCCAGGAACACAAACGAACCCGCAAGCAGAGATGCCGTTAAAAATAAAAACGTTTGCTTATAAAAATAAGCTGCAACACTTAGATTATAAGTTTGAAACAGCTCTGCAGTTGAAGCGTTACTGTTCTTTGTATAATTTCTCGGCCGCTGATGGTGGTGTTTGCATTTTCTTTGAGGTATTGTTGCAGTAAAACTAGAAAGTTTTGCGTTGTTGGTTATACAAGAAGTGCCTAAGACTATCCAATCAACTACAAAATCAGGTTTTTAACGCTTTGATTGAGAGTTATTGAAGATCTGGCAGATTTTTTTGCGTATAAATGATATAACTATATAGCAATAGCACATACGTAGCCCGTCTACGTACCTAGAACGTCTACGCACGTGGCACGTCTATGAACGTAGAACGTCTACGCACGTGGCACGGAGAACGTCTAGGCACGTAGAACGCCTACACTCGTAGAACGTCCATACGCATGATACGCATAGCCCTTAGTAAGTCTTGCAGAGCTTTACACATATTATACCAATGTGAAAAAGGTCTGTGACTGTATGTAACGACTGACGGGTAAACATGAAGAAACTAAAGTTCCCTTGTGTAATGCTGAGGCCAAACGAGCGTAATTTTCTGAGTAAAAGGAGTCGCTTCGTACAAAAATCCCGTTCGTGCCTGACGATGTGTCGTCATTTATGTTGGAAAAGCGCATTTTAGCGACTCTCACCTCAAAATTTTCGCTCGTTTGACCTCGGCCTAATAACATTTATAAAAAGCATGTACTACAGTTTTAATCGCTCCCAATTTGTAATTTTTAATCAATGCCATCCCTTTTGTGGTGGAACGGATCATAAAATTTGCGAAATGATCAGTGTAAGCGAACACGTTCCTCTCTATCCGCTCATTTCCCTAATCTCACACGATAAACGTTAGTCCGCCCGCTCGTACGAGGGCACGGGTGCAATTTTAAGCTCAAAAGGGTAGTTAATTTATTAATTACTACCCTATATACTGTAAGTTTGAAACAACATTTAGTATTAAGGTTGGCTATGTAGTATTTTACCAAAATATCAAAACAACATTATGTCTATTAGAGAAAGTGCAAAAGCATTAGTTTGCACGATATAAAAATCCCCCGTTTTGCATACCTGATGCAACGTCACCACGAAAGGCTAGCGTTTTGGCATAACCAGCTCTGTCATAGCTCATGCCGAGTGGTGACTAAACTTGTAACGTTTTCTTTTAGATTTTTTTTGTATTATAATTTTCTGTTTTATTTTACCTTCTAGAGGTATGTCATCGTCCAGTACATATAGTGGATGGACCAGCATTATTATTATTGTATAGCATTTCAGGGTTTCGAGATCGGTTTCGAAACCTTATGGTATTGCTATGTCTGTCCTTTTTTTACCCTTTATTATTGCAGCAACTATCGCAGCTAATAACTTGAAATTTAAAATTATAATAAACTTCGTGCGCCTGTAAAGATTTAAAGAAAATAAATTAAAAAGACAATTTTCAGTAAGTACAAATTGTTATGTCGAAATTTTAAAAGATGCTTAGGGTCAAGCATGTGGGGGTATCAAATGAAATGTATCAAAGTGTTAATTTGATACCTTTCATTTAATAAATCTCAAAATATTTTTTAAAATTTTGTAGGTTTTAGGTAGGTTACTTTTAGAAATATATTAAAAAAAACGAAAAATGTAATTCCCCCCGGAGCGATCCATCTGAAATGTATGTAGCGTTTGTAGATATAGATCTCTATTTTAAAGGAAAAATATAAAGAAATCTGCGAGAAGAACACATTTTGAAAAATGTTCAAAAAGGAGGGGAATATTATTCAAAGGGGGCACCCCTTACCTCACCGAGTGGGGTATCGGTGAAAGGTATCGGTTTGTTTATTCAAAAAGTTTTAGAAATTCAAAAATATTTATAGTTTTCCTGAAAATGGGGTAAATTGGGTTATTAAAGTTTGTGATTCGTAATAAACTATAAAGTAAATAATGATTACACGTAATTTTTATTTTTATAAAACTACTTGTCTAGAGATAGTTTCCGCGGGGCGCAGCTAGTGTCGTATAAAGAAACTAAAAAAGACCGCATTGGAAAGAAAAAATTGGAGTAAATTGCATCATTGCACCGCCAAGAGCAGGCTCTTTAATTTTTATTAAACCAAATAACAAGGAATGAAACTGGCGGGAAGTAGTTTGCCGACAATCGCAAACTATTTTTTATGAACTCATGTTTTATTTTTGGAAAAGATTAAATTTCATTAGATTAAATGATAGTTTTGGAAAATTTATTTATTAATTTATTTTCAGTTACATATTTACATTGTCATTACAGTGCAGCACCAAAGCGATAAGGAAATATAATATTAGATACAAAATACACTTAACATTAATAAAATTACACCAACTATAACTTAATACTACAGCTTCAACTAAACAACTTAATAGTTCCGCACCATCGTAAATCGAACCACCTTAATGCTAACGATACATTTTGCAAGCGCAGTAAAATGCGTAACAATTACATCTTTGAGTGTCCCTGAATAGGATAACGTTCTGCAAAGTTTGCCAAGTGTTTGTACTAAAGGTAGAAACTATAGGAGTTGGTATTAACCTCGTTTAATTTTAACTGTGTACGTAAGTAAGTGGATGCTTATTAAAAGTTTTAGTGAAACAATGTGGAAAATGTTGAAGTGAAGTGAAAAAAAATCATTTTGAAGTGATCACTTTATTTCCTAGTTTTACATATGTAATTTGAATTGTCAATTGGAATGTGTCCAAAAGTCCTGTAAGGTCTAAAGGATATAAAACATATTTGATATTTGAAAATGAAATCTAAAGCAGCATTATTCTGACTGTGCGTATTGGTGCGTAAAATCGGCAAGAGCTAAAAAAAAGCTTCAAAACAACATAACTAAACTAAAGTTTTTGTATCATTCAAAAGTCGTAGTATTATTTATCGTAGAACTTCTTAGCACTCTCTACGAACCGCTACGAAACGTCTACGCATTCTCTCGATAACAATAATCGACTCTCTCTAGAACTTCTTTAATAACGCCGATCTGAAAATGGATTCTTTGCCGACCCTGTTACTGTCATTTCTTGAGGGGCCATCCGTCTTCCAGGCACGTTTATACCTGGGCCCGTATCCGCAATGATTACGTACCACTAACGCACACAGACATAACGCGCTCTGCAAGCCAAAATGTACTCTCTGTGTTTGCTTATAAGGCTTTTCATTGTATCAGTTGAAATCGTAGCCCGCTGTGTATTTGTTTTTGATGATAGCAAATAAGGACCTCATAATACTTTCTTATCGGAGCTGGTACGCAAAGTCCCAGGGGCCTAGAATTTATTCTGATATCTATTGCAATAACGAGATCAAATATTTATCATGTTCTATTTCAATAGGAAATTTGATTACAATTGTGTGAAAATGAGATAAATAAATATTAAAACTATTATATATAAAAATAGATTGATAAAAATAATATGATGAATCTTCGTTATGAATGAATATCTTTATTACTTCCCTGAATAACCAGAACACACGTATTTTCCATGAAAAATTTAAATTGAAATAATACATCTCAAAATCCAGAGCTATCCAGGAATCGTATTTACATCGATTTCAATTCGGGGAATCAAAAATATGTATTGCTTTAAATGAAATAAAAGCAGTGAAATATGAAACGTTTCCGTCGCGCGTGATATCCAATGAGAGATATGAGAAGGCACGCGATAAATAAACATCTACGTCAAACGAGCATTAAAATTGCTATTTTAAAATAAATTCCTCTTTTATCCGTGGCTTCTCCGCACAGGTGGCAGGATAAAGTACTTACACGCGGGGCTTATCTGACATTGACTCTCACGGAGCACGAATAAAAGTGAAGCCAACCCACGTATATTTTTCACAAATTTATATTTACCGGAGTACTATATTTACTCGAGCACATGCGACATATAAATTTTTACTTGTAACGAGCATGCCTAACATAAAT
This sequence comes from Eupithecia inturbata, assembly GCA_963662085.1. Lineage (NCBI taxonomy): Eukaryota > Metazoa > Arthropoda > Insecta > Lepidoptera > Geometridae > Eupithecia > Eupithecia inturbata. Next base: position 9,809,280 of record OY759178.1, on the reverse strand, counting down.
AATATAGATGCTATATTTGAGAAATATTAGTTTGCGAACAAGTGCCCGTTGACCGCATCATTATAGTAAGTTAATGATTCATGAAAATAGCACATTTTGCAATAATGAAACACTTTGACGTTGTTAATGATCTGTTCATTTGCTGATTTACGTTTCGATGAGCTTCATTAAAACAGTTCGGCTGACTGTTTTCATTGTCGGTGTAACGTTGGTAACTCAGTAGTTTTCTGTGCTGTGGTTTTCTCGTTAAAACATTGAAAGATGATTTTTCAAAGCTGAGTAAAATATTTCCCCTTTCCGCAACAATATGTCCCGTAACGTGTTCAGCCGAGAGAACACTAAAATAAAATGAGAACCGAGTCTGGTGTACACTACACTTGGTTCAGATTTTATTTTACTAACGTTCGTCCTAGGTGTGAAAGGGGAGTGTTTATTTTTTAATTGACTTTAAATAAACCGCCAAGTGCGAGTTGACTCGCACACGAAGGGTTCCGTACCGTAAAAATCAGGCACCTTTTTCAAAGAACATCAAATTTTCACTTGTTTGGAAACCCCTTTTAATTTTAAACTTTATTTTATGTTTAGTATTTGTATTATTACAATTGAATTTTTACCTAATTATAGACAGTTTCATGTGTCTACCTATTGTAGTTCAAGAGATACAGCCTTGACAAATTAAGAGCAAAAATAGCCAAAAAAATTACGTTTATTGTATGGGAGCCCCCTTTAGTTTTGATATTTATTTTTATTATTTGTTGTTATAGCGGCAAGAGAAATACACATTATCTTAAAATTTCAACTGTCTACCTCTTATGGTTCATGAGATATAGCCACGTGACAGACGGACGGACGGACAGCGGAGGCTTAGTAATAGGGTTCCGTTTGACCCTTCGGGTACGGAACCCTAAAAAGGAGGAGTTTCTATGTTTGGCTGTATGAATGTATGTTCATCGATTTCTCCGTCAATTATGAACCGATATTGAAAATTTTACGCTGTTGTATAGAAAACGATGGTCCCATTAAAAATTTGTATCCAGTTTATAAACAGTGTAAAATTAAAGGATACGAAGACGGTTTTTAGTTTTTTCGAAACAATCAAATTATTACATTTTAATAGAGGAAGTGTATGTGTAGGCTTAGAGAATTTTGCAGAATTTCATGAGGATCCCATGAGAGATTTCATGGAATGTGAGCAACGCCATCTCGAGATTCAACGTTTACTAGAGCCGTAGCTAACAGAATCTTTGTGTTGGTTGTCCTCTTTGAAAAGTGTGCTGAAAAATTCGATGTATCCACATCGAATGTTTCAGCAGGAGAATCTAGGACACCGTGTCCACTTACTACATGTTGCTTTTTTTTTAAATAAACCTACTAAGCTCCGCTTGCGCAAAGATTTTTAAATGCCTATTCATATTTAAATTCGACGTATTTCTATGACAAGTCACTAATCATATTAAAGAAAGTTAAATATCCTTATGCAAGCTGGCCTTACAGTTATAGATGCTCTGTACTAAATTAGTTTCGCCTTTATTTCGATAAAACCTATTCTTAAATGCACGGAAAACCCCGGAATAAGCCTTACGTAAGGTTTCACTACGCCTAGGTTTGTTCAATTTGCATATTTTGGCGTAAATGTGAGTATTCATGCGTTCTGCGCTGCAGCATGCACCACTCTACTAGTAGTTTTGTTTTACCGAAGTAAGAGAAACTTTGAATGTTTTTTCGGTTATTTGTTTCTGTTTTAACATTTATGTTTACGTACTCGTAGGTCGTAAAAATATGGATTCCGTATTTCGATGAAAAAGTTATTCTTATTTCATAAGGTTAGGCATAGGAAGGCAGACAAACGCGAAAAAAAGCTAAAAAAAAACCTCGCACGATCGGACGCCGCAGATATCCGATCCCTTTCAAGGGAATTTCTGGATTGTACATTTTCATATCACTTCCATTTATTAGTTCCGTTGTTCTTATTTTTTTTCAATAATCGATGAAAAAACTTAATAAACCTAATCATATTAACCTTGAAAAAAACTTCTATGTTGATGTCGTTAGAAATAAATAAGTCACAAGGCATAGTCGTCGTAATTTAGATACTCAAAGTTATCGTTTGGTTTTTCACATGACGGCTCATATCAACTCTAAGTTAAATATCCTTATGCAAGCTGGCCTTACTAGCTGCTGGCTTGCTGGCTTATAAAATGCTTCCCGAAGTGTTACATCAAGAATTAGCCTTCCAGGGAGGCATTTTATTGAATCTAACAGAATGTCAGCTACATCATCTGAAATTTCCAGGTGATCTTCCAAGGCCACGGAGTAAAGGAGAGTACGTGTTTGTGATAGCGCAGCTGTTGTTTGGACTTTTGCTGTTTGCTACCGTGCTGGGCCACGTCGCCAACATCGTCACTTCTGTCAGCACTGCCAGGAAAGAGTTCCAAGGTAACGTTGAAAGTTCTGTTGAAAAATAAGCCGCTACTTTTTATTCCAAGGTCACGATAAGACAGATATTATCGTGACCTTGGAATAAAAAAAGTTCTATGTATGTAAAAATATCCTGAGAACATAATACCTATATTAACATAATATGTAAAAATTTGATTTTGAGGGTGCAGTTTTCAAAATGAATGGCATAAAATAAACCCTATTGGCACAAAGGAAATCTTTTCTATTCAGTTCTACTCTCAGAGTGCTGTGCTGTATATCCATCGTAGCACGGCCTTGTCTGTCGCAAGACTCAACCCATATTTTCAATGTCATACAATATCCGCCCCCGAGGCCTCGGTACAACTCGGATAAAAATAAACGCAAGGAAATAAATTCCAAAAAGTGTCGCCTCATGTTCCGCCGGTAAAATTGTTTGTATCGCCCCGGAGCATAAAAAGCGTAGGTGCAATCTCCGTAATACGTTGGATAGTTAACACGATAAATCATTGTGAGCATGTGAGAAGGTTCAAAGAGCTCGGCGGCAGGGTGGGGGCAGCGTGGCTGTCACATTAGCGTACTAAGCAGGTAGACGTGCCGGCACGCGCTACGTGAGCGCCCTCCGCGGCCAGTTGACGTCATACCTACACGCCGCGCGCACCCCGCGCCGCTTCTTGAAACAATAAACTTTACGCTAACGAGCATTCTTATGCCCAGCCGTACTCATAGGAAACAGAGGAAATTAATTGCAACCGCAACACTCGCCGTGATCAATTCCTACGATGAGACCGGCATTTAAAAAGAGATACGGCAAATTGTCAACAACTTTAATTAGCGCTGCAGCTCGGTTAAGAAGACAATGGCGCCGCGATGGCAGAGAGCAGGCTGAACCCGTGACCTTCCTTGGCGGCGCTGCAGCGAAATAGGTCAGCGGCTTGAATGCTATAAATAGCTCGGCGAAAGTCGGGCGCCGCGCCCCATCCCCGCGGGTGAGCGGTCCGCCCGCCATCGATCTGCCGTGCGGACGCCCGCGCCGCCACTTGTGCCTTCGCTGCCCGCGCTTGCCTCCGCCACTGCTGACGGCTCTTCCTCTACTCCACACGTAGCCTTTACCAATTCACATCAAAGCTTCGAATAAGCTCAAACCATCCTTTCGACATTGCATTGTCGGCTAAGTGCACGCGCACAGTGGTTTCGTCTTCGTTAAATTGAGTTTGACACTAGTATTACTTTTATTTGCACAGCTTTGCCTTTTCTTTTTTATTCTGTTTTATACTGTCTTTGTTTGGGATGAATTAATGTTTTATTTTTTGCATTGGAACACAAAGTATGCACATGATCGTAGCTGCATCCTTTGATAACGAGTCGTTAATAATAATTTTAAATTCACAACGTTTTCTATTAATGTAAAGTAAAATAGTGTGTACGCGGAATAACAGCTCTAATCAGTCCGCCCATCGCTCTCCATCGCAACAACTTGAATTGACCATCAGAGACGATCGGAAACTTCCTACAACTCTTTCAATTAAAGTGTTGATCTCAACTTTGACTACTCGTATTTCAATTCTGCCTATTGCAATGGCGTTTATGTTGCTGGCAGCTTTTATTTACTCTTTCTTATTTCCGATTTTGAATTGAGAAAGTTAGACTAACAAACCGAAAACGTTAGTTTCTACAATGCTAGTCGAAAACGGTAAAGTTTGCATTCCCGCAAATCCATTAAGGACAACCTTATTGCACTCACTTCCCACTCGCAAATTAATATTATTCATAAGTTAGAACGTTTGCGAGAAGCCATCTAACTCCCGGCAACTGTAATAAGTACTGCATTGCCAGTCTGGCAGTCTGGGCTCGACTAATTGCGTACTTACGTCTTCTACTGCGTTCTACATCAGCTGACGTAAGGGCCAGATTCTTTGCACACATAATAAAACGTCGGCTCAACCTACTTGCACCTCTGCCTATTCAGACTCCGCTCAGAGACTAACATATAAAACGCAACACGTATTTTCTTTCAGTTCATCTGACTTGTGTATACTTTACGACCTTTTGATACGAAAATAACTTATCTGTCTCGTAAAAATCGCGGGATGCTTTTATTACGATAGCGCTGTGTTTGATAACGCTTTTCCAGGGTAAATCTGTTATAAGGATTGTCATATGGGTCGATATGTGTTATCATACTTCTCTAAACAAAGAAAATTTCGTAGTGGCCTCCAAGTAAGTACATAAATATCCGATTGAAGACGAAGTTGTTATTCGACAACTCAAAGTTATAATTATGTTTTACATAACGCGAAAACATGTACAAAAGTTTTCCGATAAGCCCTCGGGCACCTGATTCTTTGGTGTCGTTAATGAGTCCGATCCAGTGGAGTTGAATGGGGATTAAGAGATTGGGTAAGACGGCGGCGGCTCGCTGCGCCAAGTCGAGTAAACAATCCAATGCACTTCCTCCAAGCACCTCGTTTATATTCAGATTGTTTTACGCGTTTCTGCTCTCGGCTCGAGTACGCAGCCACTGACATAAACAACCCAGGTATTCTGTTTGAGCTTCAGATTTTATATTGATGTCTCGTTACCATAACAATGTTGTTCTAGAGTCAAGTGTTTCAGAATATCAAATACATATTTACCTTCGCAAAATGTATTCTCTCCCTTCAGGGCGAACGTTGAATTTAGGCGATTTTATTTGGCGTGCTACGTGTGAAAACCTCAGTCACACTCCCTACGCTGCGAGCGTGTACCACTAGAAGGTATTTAAAAATGAAATAAATTTTTAAAATGTATAACCCAGAGCAATCTCTGTGTCCGTCTAACTTGTTTTGTCGGAATGTTGCAGTCGACATTTCTGTAGGATATTTTCAATTATTTACATTATGTTTGGCATTCCAAACCCAATTCCACCGGAAAATACCGCTCTGCAAATAAGGCTTGTATTGCTTGTTTCTGGGGAGTCGTTTCGAGACTAATGTAGCATGGAAAGCGCGGGTCGGCAGCGGGTAGCGCGGTTTGCAGCCGCCGCACCGATGCAGACCACACTGCCCTCGCTGTATTTGAGCAAGATTAAATTGCTCTATATGTCCGCACGCTATGAAATAATCGATCACATTGCACCACTTAAAAGGATTTCCCCTGTAAAGCAAATCTATCTCTGCCTGAGTGACTTTGAATAATGAAGGTATAACTTCAGCTATGGCTCAGCCCCTTTCTAAACATGCTTTAGTCCAAAGTCCAACCTATTTCAATAAAAATTGTCTTTCAGATCCAGTAAAGGTACGAACTTTCAAGGCACGTGACATTTTTGTCCACGGTGCAAAGTCAGCCCTACGAGTACCCATATCATTATTCTAAACGACTCACAGTGTGTGCTGTAAAAACTCTGTTGACTCGCCTGGTTTTTGTTTAGATCGTTTATTGTTGGTTGACGTTGTTCCCTAAACAATCGTCCTTTCGTTCCTTGTTTGCATGTCGGACTCTGTTCCGGCGGTTCTGCTTAATTTGGCAAATTAAACAAAGCTTGTACACGTCGAACTGTGGCGAGTGATCTCTTAATGGAGATTAGAATTACTTATAAGTTACATTATACCGAAACCTTATTTGTGAAAAGGGAAATGCCTTTTCTGGAGTCAGTACCCAACAAACATTTCAGTCATATAAGTTCTAGTTACGCGACTCAAAGTGCTATAAGCATCGTATTGAAGTAATTTTTGCGTGTAATATGACTTAGTGCCTCTTATCTTTATACAACTGTTAGTCGTATATAGACATCGCATAAACTGCTATACGACTGTTTTTACTACTGTGGATTTTGTACCACTCATTCATACTCTGAAATAAAAGAAAAATCCCTGTGGTTGGTTTTATTTATTATTAATTAACCAAAATTTTCATCACAAATAATCATCAATCATAATCATGAACAGTACCTATTTACTTAATTAAGTAGATTCTCTCGGTAACATGGGTTTAAACTAATTAAGGTATAACAATCATAAACTTTTAATATATAGCAACCCTTTTTAGATAGTTATTATTCAACGTGGGCTGTCTGTGTAATATAATACAAACTAGTTATTTTTACAATCTTAATAATTGAAATTACAGTAAGTAACGAAAACACTTACAAACTTAACTTAGTACCTAGAATCTAGATTATCTCTGGGACTTGGGTTAAGACTTACAAAAGTATAACAATCACAAAATTTTAACAACCCTTTTTACATAATTATTATTGAAAATGACCAACAGAAATCACTAGGTAGTTAACTTACATAAGTAGGTATATAAAACAGTTTTCTGCATGGGATTTATTTGAACTGCACCCTAATTTCGTTAATATGGCTGATAACAAAGAAGCGCACATAGTGAAAAGTCGTTAAGAAGTTGTATTACGGTCGTGTCTAAAACTCTAAGTCGTATAAAGGTAACTGTTAACACGTTCGTCAAATTAGTGTAAAATTATTGCCTAAATTTAAATAATTTATAAGGCGCGTTGTTTATATTAATCTTAATATAATGAACGCGCCTTATAAATGCTAATTATAAGTAATACTAGCGCATGTCACCCGATAACATTAATTTCCCAATTAAGTTTTGAACATGAATTTCGATGATGTACATACGTAATACGAAATGATGAACAATGGATGTACCTACAATAGCTGTACCTTATAAAATACAAACTCTATCACAGTAAAAAAAAAATTCTGATTTAGTTTCATTCACGATATCAAAACCACTTCACAATAAAATCCCGTAAAAAAGTCGTAATTAACACTACATATTCGATAAAATGCCTTAAAGCAGCCATCATAAACATCATAACTCGATTAAAAGTGAATCACTCGACATCTATACGGCCACTACACGACCATTTACATACGACTGCTACAAGACTCTATTACGACATTGATTCGTATAATATGGGCCCGTCCTGGGTCGTGTTAACGTGATAGCGACGTATTTACTACCAGAGTATGGAACCAAAAGTTAGAATAGGAACGTTGTGGCGACTTATGAAAATATATATGTTTGTTGGGTAGTTTTAATATACCTACACTAAAACCGGCGGTGTTTTTTTAGTATGTAACAGTTGTTAATTGTGTCGTCAAACGGACTCCACGGTTACCTACTGATATAAATATCCCGTAAAATATACGCGGAAACATTATTTTGTTAGCGAGTCTCCAAGAAACAACATGAAATTTGCTGTTCGTTAATTTTGCTTGCGGTGGTTAACCGTGAAATTAATAATGAAGTAGTGTGTTAACTAGGATTAGAGATGTCATTTTGTTTTCACAAAAAGAAGAAGTGTCATCAGAGTATGAAGCTGTTGCTACAGTGCCGCGATGAGCTGGTATAAATTAAAACACGGGAGCGATGCCAAAAATTATATTCCTTTTTAGATATTCGTCGACGGTTTAAGCAATAACTCCAAACGAGAACGTCTTACATTTTGGCATGCATTTTCAAGAGAAGATTATTTGATATTATAATGCGATTTTTAACCCGCCTAACTCCGTACGGCTTTTTATTTTAGTGTAACGCATAAAGCATTAGCTAAACTAATTATGTTCAGGACAAATAAGGTTCGTAGTTAACCCGCATAAATCCGTAATGAATGCTCAGGTCAATAATTATTTACCAAAAAGTTCCAAGAGTACCCAAGAGAATATTCAGGAATGTTCGGCTAAGCGCAAAAGCTCTCAGCGGAACATTCCTAAAAAAAATATAAAAAATTTGTATAAAAATACATACTAGCGCATAGAGCAAACAGTACAGAATGTAGAGTTATACTGAAATCAGAAAGCATCAGATCACAGCGTAGAATAACAAATTGTCCTTGTCCTTTTCGCTGTGTATCGATCCCTTGATATCTTCGTATCGGCTGCGTTTCTTGATATGTTTTTATTGGGGTTCTGAAAATCACAAGAAACCGGAAATCTTAAAGTTTCGTGATGTGTGCACACCGCGATAAGATATTTTACGTCTTGGTCATAAATTTGCCGAAAAATGTCTCGAGAGAATCGACATGTTTTCGTTTTGCTCGTCCTGTGAGTAACTATTCCGATTAGAACACGCTTGCTAATCTTTTAGTCTATGTTCTACTAGAGTGGCTCTGAATCCTGGCAAAGAACACTTAATTGTACCTACTAACTAATGATGTGCAACTTTTTATTGTTTCGGTATACAGGTTGTTTGTGTGTTTGTATATTTCCCTGTTCTATGGCTGTATTTGATGTTTATGAATGCTTATGCTAATTTCCCCGTTCATTTAATAGGTACGCCAGTTATAAGCTGGTAAGTTGACTGAACCTTCTCTCTAGAGGGAGAAAGTTCTCATTGTAACTTTATAGGTACCTATCCGGAGGCTTAACGAAGTTGTGTAATGTGTTGCAAGTTTCCTTTTGCCGAACAAGGCAAACTGCTCACTATTAACTTTCAATCTTTAGAAACGTAGTCAAAACCGATTAAGTAAGGGCACGTAAGGGTTGCTTTGAAGGTGCAGGTTCTTTTTTACATTTGCAACGTATTTTAAAAGCCTTTTCTTGGCACTTTAAATATAACGTCCTTTTCCATATTGCAGGCGCGCATATTATGTTCATAAATTGAATTTTATGAGCTCTGCTTCTAACGTGAAGAGGGAAATTCTCATACATGTAAACTCATCATATATTGTCATTTCTCATTTCCGTAGAGTTTGTATAATTAATTACGATTTAATAGATTTGCGGTCGAAATTTGTTGCCTATATGGGATGTAAAGCCACAATTTTGATTAATTTTAATTATTGAATACTGATTTGCGTGCTGTGTTGACTTGTTAATTGTACCTACTAACCCGGAGCATAAAAAGCGTAGGTGCAATCTCCGTAATACGTTGGATAGTTAACACGATAAATCATTGTGAGCATGTGAGAAGGTTCAAAGAGCTCGGCGGCAGGGTGGGGGCAGCGTGGCTGTCACATTAGCGTACTAAGCAGGTAGACGTGCCGGCACGCGCTACGTGAGCGCCCTCCGCGGCCAGTTGACGTCATACCTACACGCCGCGCGCACCCCGCGCCGCTTCATGAAACAATAAACTTTACGCTAACGAGCATTCTTATGCCCAGCCGTACTCATAGGAAACAGAGGAAATTAATTGCAACCGCAACACTCGCCGTGATCAATTCCTACGATGAGACCGGCATTTAAAAAGAGATACGGCAAATTGTCAACAACTTTAATTAGCGCTGCAGCTCGGTTAAGAAGACAATGGCGCCGCGATGGCAGAGAGCAGGCTGAACCCGTGACCTTCCTTGGCGGCGCTGCAGCGAAATAGGTCAGCGGCTTGAATGCTATAAATAGCTCGGCGAAAGTCGGGCGCCGCGCCCCATCCCCGCGGTCCGCCCGCCATCGATCTGCCGTGCGGACGCCCGCGCCGCCACTTGTGCCTTCGCTGCCCGCGCTTGCCTCCGCCACTGCTGACGGCTCTTCCTCTACTCCACACGTAGCCTTTACCAATTCACATCAAAGCTTCGAATAAGCTCAAACCATCCTTTCGACATTGCATTGTCGGCTAAGTGCACGCGCACAGTGGTTTCGTCTTCGTTAAATTGAGTTTGACACTAGTATTACTTTTATTTGCACAGCTTTGCCTTTTCTTTTTTATTCTGTTTTATACTGTCTTTGTTTGGGATGAATTAATGTTTTATTTTTTGCATTGGAACACAAAGTATGCACATGATCGTAGCTGCATCCTTTGATAACGAGTCGTTAATAATAATTTTAAATTCACAACGTTTTCTATTAATGTAAAGTAAAATAGTGTGTACGCGGAATAACAGCTCTAATCAGTCCGCCCATCGCTCTCCATCGCAACAACTTGAATTGACCATCAGAGACGATCGGAAACTTCCTACAACTCTTTCAATTAAAGTGTTGATCTCAACTTTGACTACTCGTATTTCAATTCTGCCTATTGCAATGGCGTTTATGTTGCTGGCAGCTTTTATTTACTCTTTCTTATTTCCGATTTTGAATTGAGAAAGTTAGACTAACAAACCGAAAACGTTAGTTTCTACAATGCTAGTCGAAAACGGTAAAGTTTGCATTCCCGCAAATCCATTAAGGACAACCTTATTGCACTCACTTCCCACTCGCAAATTAATATTATTCATAAGTTAGAACGTTTGCGAGAAGCCATCTAACTCCCGGCAACTGTAATAAGTACTGCATTGCCAGTCTGGCAGTCTGGGCTCGACTAATTGCGTACTTACGTCTTCTACTGCGTTCTACATCAGCTGACGTAAGGGCCAGATTCTTTGCACACATAATAAAACGTCGGCTCAACCTACTTGCACCTCTGCCTATTCAGACTCCGCTCAGAGACTAACATATAAAACGCAACACGTATTTTCTTTCAGTTCATCTGACTTGTGTATACTTTACGACCTTTTGATACGAAAATAACTTATCTGTCTCGTAAAAATCGCGGGATGCTTTTATTACGATAGCGCTGTGTTTGATAACGCTTTTCCAGGGTAAATCTGTTATAAGGATTGTCATATGGGTCGATATGTGTTATCATACTTCTCTAAACAAAGAAAATTTCGTAGTGGCCTCCAAGTAAGTACATAAATATCCGATTGAAGACGAAGTTGTTATTCGACAACTCAAAGTTATAATTATGTTTTACATAACGCGAAAACATGTACAAAAGTTTTCCGATAAGCCCTCGGGCACCTGATTCTTTGGTGTCGTTAATGAGTCCGATCCAGTGGAGTTGAATGGGGATTAAGAGATTGGGTAAGACGGCGGCGGCTCGCTGCGCCAAGTCGAGTAAACAATCCAATGCACTTCCTCCAAGCACCTCGTTTATATTCAGATTGTTTTACGCGTTTCTGCTCTCGGCTCGAGTACGCAGCCACTGACATAAACAACCCAGGTATTCTGTTTGAGCTTCAGATTTTATATTGATGTCTCGTTACCATAACAATGTTGTTCTAGAGTCAAGTGTTTCAGAATATCAAATACATATTTACCTTCGCAAAATGTATTCTCTCCCTTCAGGGCGAACGTTGAATTTAGGCGATTTTATTTGGCGTGCTACGTGTGAAAACCTCAGTCACACTCCCTACGCTGCGAGCGTGTACCACTAGAAGGTATTTAAAAATGAAATAAATTTTTAAAATGTATAACCCAGAGCAATCTCTGTGTCCGTCTAACTTGTTTTGTCGGAATGTTGCAGTCGACATTTCTGTAGGATATTTTCAATTATTTACATTATGTTTGGCATTCCAAACCCAATTCCACCGGAAAATACCGCTCTGCAAATAAGGCTTGTATTGCTTGTTTCTGGGGAGTCGTTTCGAGACTAATGTAGCATGGAAAGCGCGGGTCGGCAGCGGGTAGCGCGGTTTGCAGCCGCCGCACCGATGCAGACCACACTGCCCTCGCTGTATTTGAGCAAGATTAAATTGCTCTATATGTCCGCACGCTATGAAATAATCGATCACATTGCACCACTTAAAAGGATTTCCCCTGTAAAGCAAATCTATCTCTGCCTGAGTGACTTTGAATAATGAAGGTATAACTTCAGCTATGGCTCAGCCCCTTTCTAAACATGCTTTAGTCCAAAGTCCAACCTATTTCAATAAAAATTGTCTTTCAGATCCAGTAAAGGTACGAACTTTCAAGGCACGTGACATTTTTGTCCACGGTGCAAAGTCAGCCCTACGAGTACCCATATCATTATTCTAAACGACTCACAGTGTGTGCTGTAAAAACTCTGTTGACTCGCCTGGTTTTTGTTTAGATCGTTTATTGTTGGTTGACGTTGTTCCCTAAACAATCGTCCTTTCGTTCCTTGTTTGCATGTCGGACTCTGTTCCGGCGGTTCTGCTTAATTTGGCAAATTAAACAAAGCTTGTACACGTCGAACTGTGGCGAGTGATCTCTTAATGGAGATTAGAATTACTTATAAGTTACATTATACCGAAACCTTATTTGTGAAAAGGGAAATGCCTTTTCTGGAGTCAGTACCCAACAAACATTTCAGTCATATAAGTTCTAGTTACGCGACTCAAAGTGCTATAAGCATCGTATTGAAGTAATTTTTGCGTGTAATATGACTTAGTGCCTCTTATCTTTATACAACTGTTAGTCGTATATAGACATCGCATAAACTGCTATACGACTGTTTTTACTACTGTGGATTTTGTACCACTCATTCATACTCTGAAATAAAAGAAAAATCCCTGTGGTTGGTTTTATTTATTATTAATTAACCAAAATTTTCATCACAAATAATCATCAATCATAATCATGAACAGTACCTATTTACTTAATTAAGTAGATTCTCTCGGTAACATGGGTTTAAACTAATTAAGGTATAACAATCATAAACTTTTAATATATAGCAACCCTTTTTAGATAGTTATTATTCAACGTGGGCTGTCTGTGTAATATAATACAAACTAGTTATTTTTACAATCTTAATAATTGAAATTACAGTAAGTAACGAAAACACTTACAAACTTAACTTAGTACCTAGAATCTAGATTATCTCTGGGACTTGGGTTAAGACTTACAAAAGTATAACAATCACAAAATTTTAACAACCCTTTTTACATAATTATTATTGAAAATGACCAACAGAAATCACTAGGTAGTTAACTTACATAAGTAGGTATATAAAACAGTTTTCTGCATGGGATTTATTTGAACTGCACCCTAATTTCGTTAATATGGCTGATAACAAAGAAGCGCACATAGTGAAAAGTCGTTAAGAAGTTGTATTACGGTCGTGTCTAAAACTCTAAGTCGTATAAAGGTAACTGTTAACACGTTCGTCAAATTAGTGTAAAATTATTGCCTAAATTTAAATAATTTATAAGGCGCGTTGTTTATATTAATCTTAATATAATGAACGCGCCTTATAAATGCTAATTATAAGTAATACTAGCGCATGTCACCCGATAACATTAATTTCCCAATTAAGTTTTGAACATGAATTTCGATGATGTACATACGTAATACGAAATGATGAACAATGGATGTACCTACAATAGCTGTACCTTATAAAATACAAACTCTATCACAGTAAAAAAAAAATTCTGATTTAGTTTCATTCACGATATCAAAACCACTTCACAATAAAATCCCGTAAAAAAGTCGTAATTAACACTACATATTCGATAAAATGCCTTAAAGCAGCCATCATAAACATCATAACTCGATTAAAAGTGAATCACTCGACATCTATACGGCCACTACACGACCATTTACATACGACTGCTACAAGACTCTATTACGACATTGATTCGTATAATATGGGCCCGTCCTGGGTCGTGTTAACGTGATAGCGACGTATTTACTACCAGAGTATGGAACCAAAAGTTAGAATAGGAACGTTGTGGCGACTTATGAAAATATATATGTTTGTTGGGTAGTTTTAATATACCTACACTAAAACCGGCGGTGTTTTTTTAGTATGTAACAGTTGTTAATTGTGTCGTCAAACGGACTCCACGGTTACCTACTGATATAAATATCCCGTAAAATATACGCGGAAACATTATTTTGTTAGCGAGTCTCCAAGAAACAACATGAAATTTGCTGTTCGTTAATTTTGCTTGCGGTGGTTAACCGTGAAATTAATAATGAAGTAGTGTGTTAACTAGGATTAGAGATGTCATTTTGTTTTCACAAAAAGAAGAAGTGTCATCAGAGTATGAAGCTGTTGCTACAGTGCCGCGATGAGCTGGTATAAATTAAAACACGGGAGCGATGCCAAAAATTATATTCCTTTTTAGATATTCGTCGACGGTTTAAGCAATAACTCCAAACGAGAACGTCTTACATTTTGGCATGCATTTTCAAGAGAAGATTATTTGATATTATAATGCGATTTTTAACCCGCCTAACTCCGTACGGCTTTTTATTTTAGTGTAACGCATAAAGCATTAGCTAAACTAATTATGTTCAGGACAAATAAGGTTCGTAGTTAACCCGCATAAATCCGTAATGAATGCTCAGGTCAATAATTATTTACCAAAAAGTTCCAAGAGTACCCAAGAGAATATTCAGGAATGTTCGGCTAAGCGCAAAAGCTCTCAGCGGAACATTCCTAAAAAAAATATAAAAAATTTGTATAAAAATACATACTAGCGCATAGAGCAAACAGTACAGAATGTAGAGTTATACTGAAATCAGAAAGCATCAGATCACAGCGTAGAATAACAAATTGTCCTTGTCCTTTTCGCTGTGTATCGATCCCTTGATATCTTCGTATCGGCTGCGTTTCTTGATATGTTTTTATTGGGGTTCTGAAAATCACAAGAAACCGGAAATCTTAAAGTTTCGTGATGTGTGCACACCGCGATAAGATATTTTACGTCTTGGTCATAAATTTGCCGAAAAATGTCTCGAGAGAATCGACATGTTTTCGTTTTGCTCGTCCTGTGAGTAACTATTCCGATTAGAACACGCTTGCTAATCTTTTAGTCTATGTTCTACTAGAGTGGCTCTGAATCCTGGCAAAGAACACTTAATTGTACCTACTAACTAATGATGTGCAACTTTTTATTGTTTCGGTATACAGGTTGTTTGTGTGTTTGTATATTTCCCTGTTCTATGGCTGTATTTGATGTTTATGAATGCTTATGCTAATTTCCCCGTTCATTTAATAGGTACGCCAGTTATAAGCTGGTAAGTTGACTGAACCTTCTCTCTAGAGGGAGAAAGTTCTCATTGTAACTTTATAGGTACCTATCCGGAGGCTTAACGAAGTTGTGTAATGTGTTGCAAGTTTCCTTTTGCCGAACAAGGCAAACTGCTCACTATTAACTTTCAATCTTTAGAAACGTAGTCAAAACCGATTAAGTAAGGGCACGTAAGGGTTGCTTTGAAGGTGCAGGTTCTTTTTTACATTTGCAACGTATTTTAAAAGCCTTTTCTTGGCACTTTAAATATAACGTCCTTTTCCATATTGCAGGCGCGCATATTATGTTCATAAATTGAATTTTATGAGCTCTGCTTCTAACGTGAAGAGGGAAATTCTCATACATGTAAACTCATCATATATTGTCATTTCTCATTTCCGTAGAGTTTGTATAATTAATTACGATTTAATAGATTTGCGGTCGAAATTTGTTGCCTATATGGGATGTAAAGCCACAATTTTGATTAATTTTAATTATTGAATACTGATTTGCGTGCTGTGTTGACTTGTTAATTGTACCTACTAACTAATTATGTGCAACTTTTTATTGTTTCGGTATACAGGTTGTTTGTGTGTTTGTATATTTCCCTGTTCTATGGCTGTATTTGATGTTTTACATATTACAAGTTACGTTTCATGGTTGTACTGTACTAGATAGATAGATAGATATCGTTTATTGTCATTGAGAATACATGTTTTTGGTTAGTAGAGTCTTAAATCCTATGTTAGGTTAGGTTAGGTACTATGGAAACGTGACGGATGAATGGGGTCGGCGAGTGTGTGGAATGGTGGGCTCGCCGGCTATGTATGGGAGGAAGAGGGGACGCCAGTCGGACCGCGGTAGGTTTAAATGTTCCCGTGGTTCGGCGAAAATGGAGAGAGGGGGGTCACCGGAGAGGTTTTAGTGGGTATTACGTCCTTATCAGGACGTCGAGTCCCACATAATTCTGGTCCCCTCCAGACCAGTCTATTCGTAAACGAATTATCTCGAAAGAGAAAAAAATAGGTTAGGTTCTATATTGACCAAATCCAAGAATGTAGATATTTTATAAATAAATAAAGCCTTACTTATATACCCAACTAGTGGAAAAATGTGAAAGTTCGTGTGAATGTTTATTAGCACGTATGTCCGTAACTACTTAACCTATTTAGATGAAATTTGGTGTGTAGATAGTTAAAGTTCTAGAATAACACATCTAATCTAATTTTTAAAAATTAAGCTTTGAGGGGGTTAAAAAGGGTTTTAAACTTTCTATGGAAATTTCCTTTGTTTGATTCACTCAAAACTCGGTATAAATAAACTATAAAGTAAAAAATGATAGGTACACGTATCATTTATTTTTACAAAACTACCCCTACAGGTCGTGCAATCAATTTCCACGCGGGCGTAGCCGTGGAGTGCAACTAGTGATTTAATAAGTTACAAGTTACAGTTCATGGTTGTACTGTACTATACTGACCAAATCCTAGAATGTAGATTTTTTATAAAATTAGGACAACTTACATACCCAACTTAATTCGAGAGCCTATCCAAGGTGGCTAATAAGATCTAATAATCATTAGATATTATCTATCCAAATGGATTGATACGTTTACAATGACATAGAGCGACATGGTTTTCGCGTAAACTATATCGGATCGGCATTATCTGCTATCCATGTAATTAAGCGGGAGACACGTGAACATGGTTAACTTTGTTAATAGTTTGATAGGTGCGACTGAATACAATATTAGACGAGTTAACATCAAACTTGACTTGCCGCCGCCGGTGAAAGCTCTCTAAAACTGTTTTGGTTAACTTGAGATTGCAATTATTCGTTGCCGACGTTGTCAAGTCAAGGAGACACACGAGGCGCCCCACTTAGCCCAACTTAACTTATCCGACGACAGGTGAGATTAAGTGCGATTTACAAAACAGTATAAATTTATTTCCTCGCAAGAAACTTCATGACAAAATGATAAATGTGTTAAACTGTACATCCGGAGAAAGGTGTGAACGTTGAAAAATGTACCTTGGTTGCGAATTTTACGTTGGCGTCGTTTCAAAAACACATACGTACATGGGTAAAATGGTGCTGATATTGGAACGCTAACTCAACCCTGTGACGAAATGAAATATTTCCCTACTAAATATATATCTAAGTTCCAACGTTTGCCCCTTGATCTGACGTAAACTAATTTAAATAATTAGAAGATTTTTACAATATACTAAAAAGCTTCGAATTCACACATAAAATGTACACTATTTTTTTAAGTTTTGCAGGTCAAATAGTTATCCCTCAGGAATACAATTTGTATGGGACCAACCTGGGAACATTCTCTATAATAAAGCCAAAAGAATCATCTAAATCGATCCAAAACAATTGACGAACAAATCGGTGGACCTACAACAAACATCCCTACTGCTGAACATAGAACGTTCTATTTTCGAAGTCGGTGAAAAATTCAAAACCTCGCAGCCTCGCCATAAAATTTAGTTTCATCTATTTTCATGTTTATATTAATTATTACAGCGAAACTAGATGGCGTTAAAACCTACATGCGCATGCGGCGAGTTCCCTCCCACCTGCAAGTGAAGGTGATCAAGTGGTTCGACTATCTGTGGCTCACGCAGAAGTGTTCGGACGAAGAGAAGGCAGTCTCTTGTCTGCCGGACAAACTCAAGGCGGAGATAGCTATCAACGTGCATCTTGATACTCTGAAAAGGTAATAATCTTGATTCTTGTAACTGATCATCATCATCTCAGTGGAACGACGTCATCTGCTTGACATAGGCCTCCCTCAAAGATCGCCTCAATGGCACTGCGTTTGCTATAATGTTTTGTCACGTTTGACAGGCGAATTCTATAGATACCTGTTGACCTGATCATCATCATCGTCATCAGCCTATGTTAGTCCACTCCTGGACATAGGCCTGCCCCAATAAGCGTCATAGCACCCTGTCTTCAGCTTGCCGCATCCAGCATCTGCCTGCAGTCTTTCGCAGGTCATCATCCTATCTGGCCGGAGAGCATCCTACAATACGTTTGCCGAGTCGTGGTCTCCAAACATGTTTACCCCAGCGGCTGTCGGTTCTTCGCGAGATATGGCCGGCCCACTGCCACTTCAGCTTGGTAATTCTAAGAGCTATGTTGATAACAAAGGTTCTCTGTGGGATGTTTTCGTTCGGAATCCTATCCTTCAGAGATATTCCGAGCATAGCTCATTCCATAGCTGTGCTATGTACTTTGAACATTTTGACTTTGAACTGGTGGACCAACCCTACCGTGAGTGTCCACGTCTCAGCTCCGTAGGTCAAGACGGGTTGGACACCCTGATTGAAAACTTTCGTTTCCAAGCATTGCGGTATGGATGACGAGAAGTCTTGGCGTAGTTTCCCAAACGCTGCCCAGCCAAGCTGGTTCCTCCTCTTGGCCTCCTTCTCAAAATGGTTTTAATCTGACTGCAGAATCTGCCCGCGGTAAGTGTATTCGGAAACGATTTCGAGAAGGTGTCCATGTACGACGACCGGTATTGGATCAATGTGGCCGTTGATCATGTCTTTGGTTTTATCCAAATTCATGCCAAGATCCCTTCTCGAGGCTGAAGCTAGGCCGTCCAGCATCTAGTGGCTTGGACAGCTGAAGGATCAGGTACGCTACCCTGGTCGACACTGGAGATTTCTTAGACTTTGTTAGAGAGAACCCTATTGACGAAAGAATCTACGCCACCCTGGGATGTTTTATCACCCTCGCGAAAGTAGAGAAGATGACCCGAGTCTAGGATTACGGTGTCCTCCCCTTCTCTATAGACTTTACATAACCCCAGAACATGCCATTAAATGTTCCCTAACTCTACTTCCAACTGCGTTAGATGGTGGTCAAGCCTCAGGGTGCGTCCGTTGAACGTTGCCAGGGTCAATTTGTGAAATGAATTGTAGCCTGGGGTAACCTGGTGATTCCTAGCACCCCCTTCCTCGCCGTTAACCTGGCCGCTACCATGGCCAGGAATAGCGACCCAGCCGGGAACTGGGGGCCATTTTTTGGCTTTAATCATTATGCGACTGTAATGCCCATAATCCCCACGCTGGGCGTGGCCATGCGGGTTGGGGATCGGTGGAGTTGTTCTGCAGGAGGCGCTGCCCGCCCCCCGGTGTGTGTGTCCCTTAGTCGCCTCTTCCGTCGTCCACGGGAAGAGTTGGAGTGTTGCAATTCTATGGCGGCACCACACGGCCTATTGACCTAACTACTAACTAACCTACCTTGTCTGTTATGGTGGGTAAAATGGCAGAGTACAAAATGTTATATTCGTTCTTTCGTAATCGGTAGGTACCCACATAACATTGTCACTCTCTCTCCCAATAAAGTTTGCCGGAAGAGAACTCTTTTTAGGGTTAATCTCGCCTTTGCCATTCCTTCTCTAGTTTCATATGTATGTTTTATAAGTGCAATAATGAATTTAGAAGCGAAAAATACTATGAATTGAACATGCATACAATGCTATTTTATAAGCGACAAGATAAATCAGCCAGCAATAACAGTAAAGCAACCTACAAATTTAGCCGGTAGCTACTTTAGAAATAAACCGGTACACAGGCATTTTATGTTCATGACATTTATAGCTAAATTAGAAAATGCAATAACAGTGCTCTTCACTTTATAGTTAAAAATATTATGTTCACCCCGCTTTTATAAAACACATTCCAGTACTATGAAACGTACATAAAATATTGCCTGGTAGGTAGAACGTGAAAGTTAACTTACAGTCTAGACTCTGCAAAAGGAAACCTTAGCCGAATGAACATCTTGATTACTTAGTCCAAGTTCGGTTCCCATGCAGACGATGGGCTTTGGAATTCGGTCTTTCACAACGGCTGATTAGTTTTCGGACACGGAAATTGCCGTTTTGTTCGGAGTGTTTTACTTTTAGGTTTATATGAACGAAGTTGAAGAGGCGGCCTCCTATAGAACCACCAACTGAGTCGCTGTAGTTTCAGGGAAATTATTTCTCGTGAAAATGTACTTCATCGTCATCAATTAAGTTAATTTCAGTTAACATTCTTGATTTTATAGATAGATAGTTAACTCTTTATTGTAACACAAAAATACAGAAGGAAATGCTGAGAAACAAGGAAGTACAAATGGCGGCCTTATCGCTTTGAGCGATCTCTTCCAGGCAACCTTGGGATGAACTGGACTTAAGAAAACAATGTAGACGGTGGCGTTTAAAAAACTTAAAGAAATGAATGCTATTATATTGATTTTGTTCCTAAATTATGCTATGTAGTTACCTATAATTGGAGCTATGTGGCACCCGGGGACCGCTAAAAATTAGCACAGCTACACAAATAAATTATTTTATTTCTAATTAGTCAAAACTGGTATCCCAGGACTAAAAACATAGTGCAAGTATAGCGCACTTTGTAAAGATAATTTGTTTAGACAATTACTAAAATTGCCAGCCTGGGTACCGTTAAGCTATGGCAAAGGATGGTGTTCGTTTTTTGGCACTCACGTAGTGGACTTGTAAGGCCTATACGAGAACGACAGATGAGGCCGCAGTAATGGCATCCAGTAGATGGTAGTGGGTCTGCAGCTGACGGCAGCTGCAGACCCACTACCATCTACTGGACTTAGACGTACACGGGCTGCTACGGAGCAGCCCGTGTACGTCTTAATACTCGCTTGTCATTTAGCTTTTGGAATTATTTTGGAACCGCGCTTCGTCATGTGCTAATATTTTACGCCACCGATTATGGTCTACCAATTTCTATTCCCAATTTGAGAGGTCTATTGTAAAAGCCAGCATATCACCCTTAGCAGAGTCCTTGAAGCGTCACTTACTTCTAAATATTCTGTCTAAAGTATAAAGTCTGATTAAAAATTTTAAGTTCACTGAAAGATTTCAAACTATCTGAACTAGATTGGATTCGATTCAATAAAATCTAAACAATTTACAAGCTGCTACACGCTCCATAATGGAACAACCATGCTCTTTGAAAAGTTGTATGAACTTTGTAAGAAAACAGTCGCGATACTTCAGTGACAATGCCAAAGGACGGACTCAAAGGATAATGAACTTGTCAGTGAATCAGGCAAATTAGAAGGGCAGAACATCTGCTGCTAATGTGATTTGCATTAACTTCTAATTGGGGCAATGTATTAAGTTTTCAGCATTGTACAAATCAGTATAATATCAGTACAAATTGGGGGAGGGGATAGGTAGATATAACCTTTATCTATTACTGTGTACAATGTGATGCGAATCCTATTTTATACTAAACCTTGAAGATGAAGCATACTCAGCAGAAAATTTTTGGTTATAGTAAGGTAAGGTTATTCAAATAGAAGAAAGGCAAATTCAAACTTAATAAGCACGTAGGCAAAGTACGTCAAAGTGATATTGGAAAAAATCAAGTTTATTTTGCGGACCATCTGCCCGCTCGTGACTAATTTCCATAAAAAAAACTTTTCTCAGATGTTTGAGAGTTTGACGGAGCATCTCAATATTCATCATAATGAAATGCAAATAATCTACGAAGGAAGATACTTTTCATTGTTTGTTTATACGTAGTCATTCGTCTACAGTAATGCAACGTGGCAGTTCAAGCTTAATACCCCGTGTTGTATAATTAAAATGAGAAACATTCGCTTTTTACTTCCATGAATTATGCATAAGTGTTCGTTTATACGATCCGTAAATTTTTGTCGCCAAATGGCTCTTCCGAGTGTTTCTGCTTTTCAGCTGAAACCCGCTTTTGGCGAGCTTTTTTAAGTCTATACAGGTGATATTTAATTTACCTTTGAAGCGTCCGCGACCGCTGATTCATAAGTAATTTATATTAAAATTTTTCAGAGTGGAAATCTTCCAGAACACGGAAGCGGGGTTTTTGTGCGAGCTGGTTCTGAGGCTTCGCCCCGTGCTGTTCTCGCCTGGAGACTATATCTGCAGAAAAGGTAAATGGGATTTCGGGCAAAATATTTTCATGATATTAATATATGGCTGGTATTACTCAATGAGCAATATATTTCCCAGGTGAAGTCGGCAAGGAGATGTACATAGTGAATCGAGGGAAACTGCAGGTGGTAGGAGACAACGGCAAGACAGTACTAGCAACATTAAAGGCCGGTTCTTATTTTGGCGAAATTTCAATATTGAACATGGGCACGGCAGGTAAACAACTTGGTAAATATCTCCACGGCCCGAGACGCCACGCCATTATTATTATATTTTATATCTGTTGTAAAAGTTTTGAGAAAAAATGTCACGGAGACGCTGCAATCAGGGCCGAGGGAGCGGCCGCGACGCTACCAACAGGTTTTGGGACATCATTGAGAAAGCGCTTTGCCGCGCCCTCACTCACCCGTGCGACTCTTGCGTCACAAAGCATTAAATTATTACTAACGCTGGGTGAGGGACCGGTAACTGGTTTGTCTTAAAAAATAAGGGAATGCTTTGACATTTCTCTATCTAAATCTCTATCTTACAACTCATCGCATTTTAGTCTACTATTATTTCAATTGTTTTAAAAATTCTTCAAACGATTTTTCTTTTACCGTAACTCGAACCATGATCTTATGGTAAGCTTTACTTTATTTTTTCGAGTTACATTTCTGTCGCTTGGTTTTAGATTCTCCTTAAAGATTTGTAGCGTTTTGAATGTTATTTGTTTGCGTTCTGTTTTATCTCCTTTGGTTGTATGAAGGCAGTGTCCCCGACGCTTTGCATCCTCCCTGAGTATTTCTTGTTATTTGGCGTGACCTCTTGGTGCATGTTTCCCCCTATTTTTAAGCGTCCCCGCGAACCTATTTTTAAGATTGTCTCATGCTGTCGTATTTATTTTTAAATCTACTTTATTTTTAAATCTGATCATGAAATCCTGTGCTGTTTCAACTAGTAGAACTGCTTAGTTCTTTTACAGATATCTACTAACATTTTTCATAGATTTAGAATTTAAAGCTTTATCTCTACAATTGATCCCATAGTCATGGCTTATTATTGTTTTACTGAACGTTATGTGTCCCCGGATCTATCCCTGCGTGATGTCCAACTCTGGTAGTTTCAATTTAGCTTTTTGACATTCTTTACAATGTGCCATGCCGCCGGTGTTTCGGTCTTCCCCGTAGTTTTCAGTGGGTCTTTCCAACTCGAGTCACGTCTAAGTCTCTAGTTGGAACGGTTCACTTGTTCACCTGAGACCGAACACCGGTTGGCACGGAGTGTGTGGATGACACGTCGACAGGCAACCGGCGGACAGCATCGGTGCGCTCCGTGGGTTATTCGGACCTCTTCGTGCTGAGCAAGACGGACATGTGGGACGTCCTCAAGGAGTACCCCGCGGCCCGCGTGCGGTTAGAAGCCATAGCCGTCAAGAGACTTGAGAAGTATAAGAAAGCGCCGCTGGAAAAAGGTGAACAGATTATTTAATAGTGTGTTGTGTGTGTATATGGTGTGATTGTAGGCTGTAATAATGAATAGAAATTTGACCCTTAGGTAGACGAGTGATAGTGAATAGTCTAGTATCGATGAAAGCTACTTAGGATATTGAAGCTTCAAAATGTAGCGTAGACTATCATGATTACAGTTAAACATAGCCTGCATAATTTGGATCCAGTTGGAAGCTCTCCTAGTACTGGAATCCGGCGATAAAAACGGCAGAATTCACCGTTACACGTACTGCTTGAATATTTTGTTTATGTTGCTTTGTTTTGGGCGCAGTGGCGATGGGTCGCTGCCAGTCGACGCCCGGCCTGGTGGAGACGGTCGGGCGCGTTTCCATCGAGGAGATGGAGTTGCTGCCCGCGCCGGCGCCGCCGCCACCGCACCCCTCACACCCGCCTTCCTTCCGGGACCAGCTATATAGGTAATAGAGCGCTGCTATAATGCCTGCATGTGTCCAGGCCTGAAGACGGACGACGAGGTCGCAGAGTTGGAGCCGCAAGGGCGCTCGCGTGCCCCCAGCGTCGAGGTGCGCCCGCAATCCTCTCTGGCGCCGCCCCTGCATGTCTCACTCCCGCCCCCCTACCGCCCTCATAGGTAACACATTTACATTCCTACGGACTGGTAAGTCCCTTTTCGATAATACGCTAGCGGTAAACGGATATACTGGCAAATAGAAGGTATGTCTGCCATTTGTATCCCCAACACATTACCACCAACAAACATTTCTCCTAATCTAGTCTATCCAGACGTTGCAAGCAGATCAGAAAGTGGTTTTCTCCCCTTCTGCCTACCCATTGCATCCAATCATTTCCATCCCATTCAGAAGCTAAAAATCATGTCATGGAACTGTCTTTAGCGTCGTATTTCGAGGTCCTATCCTCATCTGATCACCTGTTCACAGTTCGTCAGTAAGCCCTCACCGCGTGGCGTCCCCCGTGGCGTCCCTAGCGTCCAGCGCGCGAAGTAGTGCCGCCGGCGGGAGCGGCGTGCGACCGACCGTGGTGGCCGAACACGACGTGCTTGAGTGCGAGATCAAACGGCTGCGGGAGCGGCTCTACACCGTCGAGACAGAGAACGCAGCCATGTCAGCCAAGCTCAGCCAGCAGCAGTGGGAAGTGGACCAAAGGTAAGTAATCTCTATAGAAATCGGTAGGAAATAATTCTGAGAATAAACTAAGATAAATTGTGAAATGGGACTGAAATTTGAAGAGAAATGATATGATAAATTAATACGAGCATACCCACTTTTAAATATTTTCGTTATATAGAGTGTAAATGACGAAAATATTTAAAAGTGGGATAATCTGCAATTCAATTGAAGATTATCGGAGGACTCCATGTATAAAGAGTTACTAGATCAAACCATTGAGATCGAATTTAAAAAAAGCTTTTCAATCCATTGGACGGAGCTATTTCCAAATCGCGGCGCATGCAACTATTGGAAATATTGGAAAACTCATAACAACACAAATAATGGCAGTTACCCCTTTATAAATAATTTAGTGAT
The DNA here is from genome assembly GCA_963662085.1 of Eupithecia inturbata. Lineage (NCBI taxonomy): Eukaryota > Metazoa > Arthropoda > Insecta > Lepidoptera > Geometridae > Eupithecia > Eupithecia inturbata. Next base: position 9,784,229 of record OY759178.1, on the reverse strand, counting down.
AATAATGATGTTAGTTTCAAAAGTTTTTCACAGTTGTTTATCTGACTGACAGACTGCAAGAGATCGAGATGCAGATCTGCGGAGGCAGCTCGCTGAGTTCTCAAGAGGAGAACGAGCGGAACCGGGAGAGCATCATCTAGCGACGCGCCTCGCCCGCGCTCCCCCGGCACGCCATGCTACACCGGCTCTCACTTGCCTACTAACTAGGTATACAACCTATTCGGACAAATGTGACAGCTGTTAGTGCAACGTATCAAGACAAGTGTGCCTAAGGTGTTGTGAGAAAGTGCCCATGTGACTCTTCACGATGATTTAGTGTTTTTACGAGTATTATTATGGTATATTAAATACGAATTAACTTTATCAAAATTTATATATACGTAGTATATACGACTCGCTAGTATTTGACGAGTGTCGTGGAGTGAGATTAAGAAAAGACAATATTATCTTTAAAATATAAAGAAGTTTAGATACATCGAGAGATTAGAGTGAGGCGTACGTGGGTTCACCTTTCGGTTTGCGCATTTTGCCCTGAAAGGGCTTTCGGTTCTGTAGCTGTAAGTGACATTTGATAAACACCGATTACGTTCGTCGATTCTATGAATTGAAATGTCCTAAAATGTTCGTTTGTTTGGTTTTGCTGATGTTTACAAAATGAATGGCGATGTGTTTGATATCTTGAGATGTGTACAAAGTAATCGTTCGTCGTGTATGATCAGTAAGTGACTGATGCGATAGTGCCAAAGAACGGCCGAACTGTACTATTAATAAGATTTTTACGTTGTGACATTTAAAATGAGGTGGATATTTCCTTATCCATTAAATTTGAGCTTTAATTATCATAATATCCCGGAAGACTTGAACCATTAATTATAATCCATTTTACGGTAATTTTATTTATAATAATTTTGGTCGTTTATTAAGTCTAGGGAATAATAATTCGATCATAATGACCTCCATATTGATCACCGTACTTTGTTTTGTGTAATTTAAAAAAAAACTTTATGTACGATGTTGTAAACTTCTGATCGATGAAAATTAAACATAAATATCAGTTATAGGAATAAATTGTTTCGTAATTATTTGGATAAAGTTTAATTGATCTATAAAATAAGAATTGTAGTATAAGTCGGTTATGAACATCATTGAAAAATGGAGTTCTTTACTGCCACATAAGTTTAAGATACATAGTAGTGAGATTGTTCTCATATAAACCGACAATCGTCTAAAATAAAGTTTTGTACTTACATCCTTTACATAATAAAAGATTACGAACGATCGTTTCTTGAATAATAGTATATTCTCCGATTTGTAGCTTCCATAATTTGTCCAATGAAGTTATTTTGTCATAATGCGATTACCATTAATTTCAATAACTATCTATCTATAGTAAATATAAGATTGTACCAAGTCGTGAGGTGTTATAAAGAAAGTAAGATAAGAGAAATGTAAATATTTGATTACGATACGTGTTTATAAGCTGTTTTCATTGATAACTATTTATAATTTGAATGTGTAATGGCAGGAAAGCGAGATGTACAATGGATGTGGTTCGAAAAGACGTAGGCACTTGTGTTTCGTTTATATACAAATAGGTAGAAAGGAACTGTTCGATGACAAAGAGTTAATGTAACGGGACTGTAGCTTGTTCCAACCGAATTCACTCTCAAATGAGTTATAAATTAGTAAGTTTAATCACCCACTTTGTTTCCTAAACGCCCAATCAACAAAATAGATAGGCGATAAAAATTTTGAACTGTAAATAATATATTTATTTATTGTTATTATAATTCCATAAATTTTCTTCTTACGATTTCTCGACTAAACTTAAAACGGTAAGAGGGATGCATTATGCAATTGAATAAAATATACTTATACCAAAAACAAGTGCTTTTTACGAGGTAGGTTTGTGCAGTCCGCTCGAGCTCGGCGACCAAGCGATGTAAAATGTAATTACTTTTGTAATATTCATTATTATAAGTACTGTTTCTTTACGGGTACCTTCGATGGTTCCACGGAAAGATAATTGGGAAGAAGGCCGTTTGTAAAACTGAAACAGGCTTGTGCAGAGAATCAAAACGGTAAATCAATTATGTATCCCACACGATTCATTTTATTGTTAATAAAAAGATAATGATAATACAAATTATTGATTTGTTTTGACCTGCCCAAACGAACGCTTATAATGTTTTTAGGGTTCCGTACTCGAAGGGTGAAAACGGAACCCATTACTAAGCCTCCGCTGTCCGTCCGTCCGTCCGTCTGTTGGCTCATGAACCGTAAGAGTTGAAATTTTCAGATAATGTGTATTTCTCTTGCCGCTATAACAACAAATAATAAAAATAAATATCAAAATTAAAGGGGCGCTCCCATAAAAAAAACGTGTTATTTGCTATTAATTTGTTAAGGCTGTATCTCTTGAACTACAATAGGTAGACACATAAAACTTTGTATAATTATGTAACACTTCAACTGTAATAAGAACAAATACTAAAAATTAAATAAAGCTAAAAATTTAAAGGGGCTACCAAACAAGTGAAAATTTGAAGTTCTTTGAAAAAGTTGCCTGATTTTTACGATACGGAACCCTTCGTGCGCGAGTCGACTCGCACTTGGCGGTTTATTTATTAATTCTTTACCTTAACACATTGTAAGATTGAAATAAAGTCTACTATTCAAATTAGCTAATACAATCCAATTGAAAAGTAGAATTCGGAAAGAAGAACCCAATTTAACTTGTTATGAGATTTAGAGGTATGCACGTGGTAGCAACAAGACAGGCGTAATACCGACAGACATAAAAAGTTGACTGCATACCTGACTCTACAACCTACAAGGCTCTAGAAAAAGTTATGAAATATGTATCAAAACAAGTCGTATCTCAAAGCTGCTGCTGCAATTTATTTAATCAAATGAACGAAGGAACAACGTTACGTCTCTTCACTACGTAAGCGTAGCGAAGACTGAAAATAAAGGTTCAACTATGGAAAAGCACATGGAAAAACCCAATGAACAGAAAAAGGAAGCGAGCGCTGCTTTGTGAGGTTACGGGATTTCTCCCGCCTAAATATTTTATTTCGGTTTAACGCGTAATCCTTTTCCCTGTGCACCAATTTTTATGTTTCCACTTGATCCTTTGAATCTGAAAGAAATCTGTCTAGGCTAGTGCTGCCTCTTTTGACCTACGGAAGAGCACCGTTTGCTTTTTTTATTTTATTATTTTTTTTAAGAACACAATCATCATATATGTCTAACGCAATTTATAAGGTAATCATTCTAATACATAATTCAGGTTTTTTTTTGCATAGGTACATAACATTAGCACGAGTGCTCACGCAGTAATATAAAAATTTTAAACAATTCTGAAGAATTAAGAATTTAATCTCACTTAGCTAACAAATACGATTAAATATTACATTATTATTATGTAAAGCACCAGCAAGTTGTTGGCATGCGACATTTTATTGTTTTTTATAATAAAACTAACGTCCTACATTTCGCTAGCTCTTTGCTTTTTCCGTCGTTGTCTTTTCATATGTGTTGACTTTCTTGAGGCGTGTGTTTTCTTGTCGGTTTTTTATCACTCGGATTCGACATAAAAATGTGCATTGTTCTGAGAGCAAAATGAGTAGGTAAAGATGAAACCCACATAAAGGCAAATGAAAAGTACAAACTTAGATCGCTTTTAAAATAAACATTTCAAGCTTTCCATGAATACCTAAGCGCTGTTATTTCGGGATTCTGGAGCACGACTAATTGGTTGCCTAAAGCTCGCATGAATATATTACGGGAGCTTCTTAATCCCTTTTCTGAAGAAATTGTCATTAGTCTGCATTCCTCGCTGGATGCACTTAGATCTGCGCCGCACAGCCTACACTGCCGACGACACTGCGCTTCCATACATTAAGGGATATTTTCGCAAGCTACGCTTCCGCTTAATACTGTTAATTTTGAATTCTGCCTGCGAGTGCAGAGATTTTGTACGCTACGAAATTTGTTAAAATATTCATATTACCCGGGGGCTTTTCCTACACATGATCATAATGTGTAAAAAGTGCAAAAAGGCTTACATATCAGATTATTTAAAGGTTAAAAAATTTGGTACGGGATTTGCTCCAACGCGAAAGAAAACAACTAACAGGTTTCTTCGTCGCTTCTTTACTTTTAGTCTACATACCGAAGCGACAGAAATCAAAAATATCACATTATTTACGTGTCAATGTATAATTTTTAAGACTTGATTTTTGACTTTATCTAAGTGTACATTTATTGTATTTATGTAAATAAAGAAGGTCTGGTCGAAGGTCGAAGCGACGCGTGACCCGAGAGCCGGTGGGTATCTGGCGCAGCGCATTAGCATTTCCATACAGCAGCAGGGCAGTGCAGCCAGCGTCTTGGGGACGCTTCCGACTAGTATTGATATGGATCAGTTGAGCTACCTTAGATTGTTTGCAACATTCTGCAGTTAGCTTAATTGTTTCAATTGTAAATACTAGTTCTAATTTGTTTTTATTATTTGATTGTAATAAGGCCATTGCCGGTTGTAAATAAAGAGTTTTTGATTTAATTTTATTCCATTGATTAATTGATTTTATGTTTTTTTTTTTTATTTTATTGATTGATTGATTGATTTTATTCGATTTTATTAGAATGTTTATAAGCAGGCAGTTCTGAGTCCACTGGGTTATTAGAATCGTAGCAAATAAAACTGGTCCTTGATTTTCCGAAGCCGAAGCAAAAAGGAAATTCGATTTAAAACTCGTTTGTGAATCCATCAATATTATTCGATAGACAAGAGATAATAAAAATTCAGTACCTAACTGGCGACGTGGGTCAACCGAGGTAAATCATTCTCTATTTTAGGTGATCCAATTACCAGCCTGTTGTAGGTAGGGAGTACCTATCTACGTGATTATATCGCTCTGTTTGTTCTGTTAATGGTGTGGGCAGGTAAGTACTATTTCTGGTTACGATGTAAGTACCTAAGTCATCATCATCAGCCTATGTTAGTCCACGCTGGACAAAGGCCTCCTTGAATGAACGCCATAGCGCCCTGTCTTCACCTTGCCGCATCCAGCATCTGCCTGTGTCTTTCGCAGGTCGCCATCCCACCTGGCCGGAGTGCATCCTACACTACGTTTGCCGAGACGCGGTCTCCACTCAAGGACACGTTTACCCCAGCGGTTGTTGGTTCTTCGCGAGATATGGCTGGCCCGCTGCCACTTCAGCTTGCTAAATCTTTAAGCTATGTCGATAACTTTAGTTTTCTGTCGGATGTATTCGTTACACGAATCCTATCCTTCAGAGAAACTTCGAGTATAACTGTTTCCAAAGCTCGCTGAGCGACTTTAAACTGGTGGACCAGCCCTACTGTAAGTGTCCACGTCTCAGCTCCGTATGTCATGACGGGTAGGACGCACTGATTGAAAACTTTAGTTTTCAAGTATGGATGACGACATGACTCGACGCAGTAACCCAAACGCGGGCAGCATTTGAGAAACTGCGCCTAGCTGGATCCTCTTTTACGTATATTCTTACATTATTATTTATATCTTGTTTTTGTAATAATTTTATGACCGAACACTGTTTTTACAGACCAAACCAAGCAAACCACATTTTGAGAAATATTTTATAATGATAATACAAGAATGCGTGACTTAGCGACAAAGTCCCTTAATATTTGTTTAAAATAAAAAAATAAAAAAAAATGCGTGACCAAGAACTCGAATAGGAAGAAAAAGACCTTAATAAAAATTAACGAAATTCAAAAAACCGTTATTCACATGTTGATCCCCTCGGGGTCCAGAATAACCCCTTTTCGGCTTAGTACACAATGTACCTACACATGTTACGTGGCATCCCGTATTATGTAGTTTTGTCTATAGCATAGTTATCATCAGTTTTCATTACTGGAATACAATTCCGTACGATAGAGCTATATTGCTGGGCACTCATTGTTCAAAGACATATCAAACCTCGATGGATTTCAAGGAGGTGTTAGGTAGGTTCGCTCTACAAAGCTATTAATATTTCTGATTGAATACAGCCTGAAATCAATAATCGGCAGTAGTTCGATGAATCTTCGCTTGTTAGATGGAAACTTGATTTCAAACGATTTTGTGAGGTCGCACTTATAGCACTCTGGACACTCGACCATTTATCCAAAAGCCGCGTCTCGGCATATACATGAAACTACGTCGAGTCTTCTCGTCATCCATACCGCAATGCTTGGAAACGAAAGTTTTCAACCAGTGCGTCCTACCCGTTATGACCTACGGAGCTGAGACGTGGACGCTCACGGTAGGGCTGGTCCACCAGTTCAAAGTCGCTCAGCGAGCTATGGAAAGAGCTATGCTCGGAGTTTCTCTGAAGGATAGGATTCGTAACGAATACATCCGACAGAGAACCAAAGTCATCGACATAGCTCAGAGAATTAGCAAGCTGAAGTGGCAGTGGGCTGGCCATATCTCGCGAAGAAAGACTGTAGGCAGATGCTGGATGCGGCAGGCTGAAGACAGGGCGCCATGGCGCTCATAGAGGGAGCCCTATGTCTAGCAGTGGACTAAGATAGGTTGATGATGATGATGATGACGATAATGAGGATGAGCAAACAAATAAAAACATCGAACACCATCAGCGTCGTCTGTCAAAATGTCATCTGCGTCCGTGAGTGCGCCGTAGGTACATCCCTTGCGTTTGGAACGCAATCCGAACTGGAAAAGGGGCCGGTGGGGTGAGGAAGCACGGTCAGTTGGAGGGCGAGGAGTGTCCATTATACATATACGTTAGTTATATTATATTAGTTGTATTATATTTTATGTTTATAGGTACCCATTGATGGTTATAAGTTTAGTAGCAAATGGTTCGAAGCATAATAAGTGCCCTTCAGAATAAAAAGATAATATTTGCATAAGTTACCTTAGATCTGAAGGCGTGTTATTAAAGTAGCTCTGGGAATTCTATTCTATTCTATTTGCTACGACAAGCTCTATGCATAATTATTCTTTTATAAATTATTTCTAAGTTAAGTGTGCAATATAGTATTATCTAGTATATATATATCTATGCTAGTGACTTTTTGTGTGGGAAATAGACCACCAGCGGAAAGATTGGTGTCGTTAGCTACCTAAAGATTGGTGTTTGACGACCGGTGTGGCGCGGCGGATGAAGGTCCGCCTACGACGCAGGTGGTTGCGGGTTCGATTCCCGCCTTGGGACATATGTTTGTACGATCTGCAAATATTTATTCCGGGTGGTCTGGGTATTTTCTATATAATATAATAAAAATATATATCCATGAAATGTATTGTATTAAGTATATCAGTCGTCTAATACCCATACCACAAGCTCTGCTTATGTTGGGGCTAGATGATGCTGTGTGAATTGTCCAGCATTATTTATTTATGTGTTAGCAAGGAGCAAGGAGTATCAGAAAACAAGGGTTTAAAAATTAAATTGCAAAAAGCAAGAATATAAAAAAAAACTCATTACCAACTCCATCCAAAGGAGGAGGCCTTTTAATATAAATATAGCGAGAGACTTGTAAGCTTCGTGAGCTTTTATCTCCCGCCTGGACATTTCTGCAATTATCTTAACCCCCCTGAATTTATGGACGTGTTACCGACGTAATCTCTATCTCAGCTGTGAATTTGATGATTTTGGGACTTCCTTATTTAATAGATAATCTTATTGAATTGATAGTCGTTGGTACATATTTAAATAAAATACCTTGTTAGAAGACATAAAGTTTTAACCATCCGAGTGGTTACTGTGTGATGATTTCACTTAAATTATATATGTAAGAATTTTCGATCTATTACCGATTCATCCGCAAAACTCATCCGAATTATTTTAGTTCCCGATTCATCCGAAAAAATATTCCCGATTCATCCGAAATCCAAATTATAATTATATAATTACCAATTCATCCGAAAAAATATTCCCTTTTCATCCGGCATGAAAATATCCTTAAATAAGACAAGAAAAAGTATAGATAGCAGAAAAAATATTTTAAAATATATTAACTCATATTTTTAATATACTGTATTAGGTATTACAAATTATATGTATGTATAAATACAAGTACTCACTTTTTTACAATATTTTTTCAAAATAATTTAAAAAAAAACTGACTTCTAAAAGGTAAAAATAATAAACCTTCCCGACTTCTCAGAATTGAATATACCTGTCCGACTTCTAAGCCAATTGTTCTTATTACGAGAATTTTGCAGTCGGCAACCGAACAAAAGGGCTACGGAGCGTCAGGTAGGTATTTAAAAATACGAGCTCTATATTGCATAAAAGGGGTTTTATGATGGGATAGATAACACTGGTGAGAGTTTTCGGAATGGATGATGTAAAAGTTTTTAACTTTGCTTTTGTCGGCATCATAACGCAAAACCACCCTTCTTTTTAAAAATTATGTCACATATTTTGCATAAATGAAAATTTAGTTGACTTTTCGCTCGCGATCAGGAAACATCTCTACTATCACTTACTGTAATCACTTTCTAAACATTTGACCCTTGCTCGTGATCGGATTTGTTGTTATGCCTACGATTTGGATTAGTTTATCATGGATTCTACTTGTGAACCTAGTAGTTCCAGTCAGACTCAATTAGTTTTTGAGCAATCAGAACGAGGAGGACTTCTTTTATTGCGTGGTGGCTATCAGCATAACAAAAAACGCGAAAACAAAAACGGTACAACTGTTTGGTGTTGTGTGAAGTGGCAAACTCTGAAATGTCGTGGACGTGTAGTCACAAAAAACAATCTAGTTGTGAGTGATGATCCTCATACATGCCAACCAAATTTTGCTGCCAACATAATAAAGACACAACTGAACCAATGCCGAAAATTAGCTGCAACGAAATCAGACCCAATACCAACGTTATTCAACAATGAGATGTCTTCGCTCGCTGATTTTGGCCTCGACCTAGTAGCAACAATACCGAAGTTTACATCAATAAAGAACAGTTTATACCATTCCAGAAATAAAGCACTGGGAGTGAAAAGAACCACATTTCAAACTGCTTCTGCCGTTGAAATCCCAGATGCATATAAAGACAAAATATTGCTGGCTGACTATACAGACCAAAGGAACAGAATCATAGTATTTGGAACACATAATGCGAAGCACTTACTAGCAACAGTTGAACATATTTTTGCAGATGGTACGTTTAAAATATGTCCTAAGCCCTTCTACCAACTTTACACAATCCATGGAGATTTGGGTAGTTCCGAAGAAACATCTAACGTTGTCCCGCTGGTATACGCGTTATTATTAAATAAGAAACAGGCTACTTATGAAATCCTTTTTCAAATAATAAAGTCGCAAGTGCCGGATTGGAATCCAAAAAAATTTCAATCTGATTACGAGGCAGCAGCTATGAACGCAATGCAAAAAATAATGCCTAATTGTAAAATTGTAGGTTGTTATTTTCATTTTAAAAGTGCTCTAAGAAAAAAAGCAAAAGAATTAAAATTAAATAAAAATCCCGTACATAAAGTTCACGTTGCAATCTGTGGCGCTTTATCACTTCTGCCACAACACTTAATCAGTGATGGTTATTTATATATAATGGAAGATTGTTCCAATAACGGGCAAATATTAGCTTTTAATGACTACTTTGTGAACGCCTGGATTGAATCTAGTTTTTTCGGAAAATGGTCATTCTACGGTGAAAGATTCAGGACCACAAATCATTTAGAAGGGTGGCATTCAAAGTTAAATAAAGGAATATCGAATGCAAAACCGTCATTTATTAAATTTTTAGATCTCCTATTGAAAAATATAAAAGAATTTGATCTCAAAATAAAACAATTTGAACAGGGTATTCCAATTTCATATAGAAACAAAAATGTCATAGATTTTGATAAACGCCTCGCTCATATAATTACGCAGCATCAAAACTGTGAAATTACCTTGGGTCATTGCTTAGAAAAAATTTGCAACTTAACGTAGTTATTAATATTAAAGTCTGAAATTTATACATCATAGGCTTTCGATTTATATGTATCAAACCTATACAGGAAGAATAATAGATAAGTCCTAAAGTTGATTTTTGTGTGTATTACTTAAAAAATATTATTATCCAAATCTGTATGTATCAAACCTATACAAAAAGGGTAATAGGCATTAAAGTTGATTTTGTAACACTTTATTACTAATGTAGTAATTTAAATATTGTATTTGTTACTGTTTACAGCTTAAAAAAGAATTAACAAATAGTTGTATATCCAGATTTATATGTATCAAACCTATACAGGAAGAATAATAGATAAGTCCTAAAGTTGATTTTTGAGTGTATTAGTTAAAAAATATTATTATCCAAATCTGTATGTATCAAACCTATACTTACAAAAAGGGCAATAGGCATTAAAGTTGATTTTGTAACACTTTATTACTAATGTAGTAATTAAAAATATTGTATTAAAATTTGTTACTGTTTACACCTTAAAAAAGAATTAACAAATAGTTGTATATCCAGATTTATACGTATCAAACCTATACAGGAAGAATAATAGATAAGTCCTAAAGTTGATTTTTATGGTACTGTATTACTGGTGTTATATTATATGTTACATCTTACTATTTAAAGTTTTACAAAGAAATAATATATATTTACATAATTAAAATATTTGTTTTATTTGTCAACCCTCCATCACTTTTTTTATTAATAACTATCTTTAAAACTCTCGGATGAATCGGACATACCATTTACTCTTCGGATGAATGGGGAAAATATCATAGGTATTTCAATATTTAATCAAATTTATCCGGATGAATCGGGAATAGATCGAATTTTCTTTCTACATAATTATTAATATTGTTTCATAAACGCTGAAAATGTTTCTAGCAATCTAATCAAAATCTATTGAAGCATAGCAGTTTCTTTATACAATAGGTAAAAGGAATATAAAATAAAACCATAACTAAAATAAATGCAAGTTTATTTTGTAAACTTATAAAAATTAAACATACAGTGTTTGGAGTCCCCCTGCAATATTTGCTTGTATTAGAGGACCAGAAATATTAACTGTTATAGAAATGGTGGAATGGTGGTGTGAATAGGTATGACACAATTTAGAAAGAGAAAACAGCACGCTCCAATGGTTTCTGAGGTAGACAAATAAAGAAATGGTCCGTGCATGCGTAACCTTTAGTTAAATTTAATCCATAAAGAGACAGTGTTATTGAATTTATCGAGATAAGCACGACATTAATTCCTTATTTATTAGCCTAATATAACGGTAAATGTTTATATTGAACGGATCCTATGCATACTAATGTGCTTTAATGCATGAAGTGTACAGTCAGACTGATTAATTTAATTAAGACTATAAGTATTAGGTCTTAGTTCTGGGTAGTTCCCACCTGATTACGGTGCATCCGATCACGGCAAACGGCGCTAAACAGTTTCATCCGATCACGTCATACAAATAGTGCCTTAATTTTTTTATTTACGTTTGTAATCATTATAAATAGATTTTCATTATTAAACTTACTAATGTTATGCGTAGTGTGTGTTTATGATGATTCAGTAGTTTGAAAATAGAAAAGATGAGAAGGCGAAAATATAAACATTATGGTATATATGATCAGTCTATTATTTAGGTCACTTTACCCGTCTTTTTTTACAAAACCTGTTATTGAGAGTATATGAATATTGATTTTTATTGATAAAACAAATATGTAGTTCTTAATGACGCAGTTTTTACCGAGCGATTTAAAATAGAACGTAGAAAATAGCTCTGTAGACAGTGCAGTGCTACGAAACGCTACGAAATACCTACTAAAATGATATTACAGTGTTTGGTAACAAAAGGTAGCTTACAGTTTTTTGGTAAAAAAGTAGTTTACTGTTAGCCATTTTACATTTTTCTGGTAAACCTTGTAGGCGCTTATAGTATACGCAGCCGACCAAATTAGCTTCAAAAAAAGGTTAGAATGTCAACCGACACATTTAACATGGAATATCCTGATTTTACAAAATGAACTTATTTTTCAAATAACCGTTATTCACGACAGTTAGAATCAGTTTCGAGTCTACTCTAACTCAGAGCCTAAAAAAAAGTTCCAGTAAAACCAGTCACATATTGCCAAATACAAAGAAGTCAAGTCAAGTCAAGTTCCAGTAGTTTTACAGACTGTATCTACGCTTGTAATTACGATATTACAACTCGTCCCGACAAAAGCCAGCGAAAGTTGCCGATCGGAAAATTTGGGACTGGAGAGTGAAATGATTTCCGTACCTTTATCTAAAGGCACATTAGTTTAGGGGGACGTGGCGGTGCGGTGAACAAATTGTCGGCATTTACATCGCGGTGGGGGATCAGGATTACTGTCTGCCAGTCTGCCGTAATGGGCTGGATTCATATCAAATTGCTGCAAACACTTCCGCAGACGTTTCGATCTTTTGCTAGTGTTGCGGCTATTCTGAAAATTAATTTGATTCGTTATGAATTTAAGCGGGTTAACTACGAACCTAATATGTCTTGGAAGAACACCAACGTTTCATCCCTTAACGAGGGACATCATCTGGATGAGTGCAAATCTAGAAGCGCGCGCTCCGCGTCCAATCGTGCACTGCGTTGGTTTGGATGGCTCGCTAAGCACGAGCCGAAAGCTACGAGAGATTTTATAGTAAAATTAACCTGATTTTGAAAAATCTAGTTAAACTTGCACACACAAAACAGAAACTGCAAGAAAACCTCTCAAAAAATTAAAACAAGAAAGCGCGCTGAGCTAGATCATTTTACAACTCCGTTGCAACTAAACATTTTAAAACAGTGCTTAGTAGCAGAATATTTTTTAGAGTAAAATATTATTTAAAATAAAACTTACTTTGGCAGTAAACCAATAATAAAAACAAAAATCTTTTATTTCGGACAGCAAAAGGATCCATAATTTGTTAGTAAATTTATACAAGCACTTATAATTAGGGTTAGTTATTTGACATATTATTGACTTGATACTTAAGGGCAAAGAATTATAAGTCAGGCCGCAGATTTTTTTTTGGCCATGGACTCCAACATCTGATTTTATATCTAAGCCACGGGAAAATAAGAAGGCTTTTAATAAACTAATTCGCCTTTATTGACAAAGAAAATTACAATTCAATAATAAAAACAAATTAGTACTAGTATTTACAATTGAAACAATTAAGCTAACTGCAGACTGTTGCAAACAATCTACAGGTAGCTCAACTGATCCATATCATTCGCCTTGTTTTGAATGCCACCTGAATATTCCAAAGTAAGCGTCAAATAAAGAACAACAATTCTTTTTACTTGTCTCACTGCTTTATACATCATCACCTAATTTACTAACTCAGCTACGGATTTTACAATTAACCAACATTTTACGTTTTACAGAATCAACTTATGTTCCATAAAAAACATAAGTTCAAGCTTCAGCTAGAAAGCATCATGCTAGAAAGATCATGGTAGGTTATTGGTCGTGTCACAAGTACGTGATCGTTTTTAGGTTTTGAAGGACTTTTTATACTATGATATATTTGAGATTATTTTAGACCTTGAAACACAAGAAAAAAGTAAGGCGGTCTATTGTGCAGATTTTTACAAGAAATCATCCTGCAAGATATTAGCTGATAGAGGAAAGTTTGTGATAAAAATCCTCTCCACAATACCGTGAAAAGTAGTTTCAGTCGCTCTCAATTTTTATCTGTTTGTTATTTACAGCATCTGCAAAAGCGGAATTGGTATTTATCTGTAGTTTTCTTTGTTTATTCTTAGAATTATTTATTCGATTCCATATGGTATGGATAGCTTTTGCCTTTTATTATGCAGCTATTCTGTTAAATCCCTCGTTAAGGGATGAAACGTTGGTGTTCTTCCAACACAAATAAGTAAATTCGTTGTGAAGTAAAATCGTAATGAAGTAGCTATTCTGTTTTTTTTTTTGCTTTTTTTGTATTAAGTTGATAGCCATGTAAAATAGTATTAACTCTGCAGCAGGTTATAGTCCAGTTAATGAACTATCTCGATTCTAGATAGGCACCTACAAAATTAAATACTACTAATAAAATTTTAAATTATAGAAATGATTGTAACATTTATTTAAGGAAAGCTGGAGAGGTTCAGACTCATTTTTGCGAGAGGAAACCGCAAAGACAATGAATGGATGCCATTTGTTATTGCTACACCATAATTAACCATGTTTATTACATTGTCTTTTTGTTAGAACACAATTGTATAAGAATGTGCGGTTCATTTGCTTTGCTTGCCGTGTATTTAAATTAAACCATCGCCTATTTATCTTTTTCAAGGCAATTTGAATAATATCTCCGCGACTGTGAACGCTTCTCCGGAGCCGAAGGCCGTGTTCATCATTTATCTCCGCGTTTGAGGCGAGGGTGCCAGTAGGTACAGACATAGCTTCTTCGAACCGTCGCCAGCACATGTCGCTGTCTGTTAGCTAAACACGGCACGAAAACAACAAATATTTCATGCGACTTTGAAGCAACCGCGTGAATCCTGAACTAATGGACGAGAATAAAACCCCAATCGTTACTTTATTTGCTCGGCCGCTGAAAACACCTGCTTCGTGCGCCAGCTTTCTTTTTCTTTCATTTTTAGTTTAGGTACTTTTTAACCTCTCTCGACTCTAAGCAATAGTTAGTATTATATCTTCTCTGGCAATAACTAACCGTCGTTTGTTTTTTTCTGTTGATATGAGTCAGAATAAGAAAAGACAAAACACTGCTTGCTAGCCATTGCTAAAGGTTGAGAGAGTTTTACAAGTAAGACGGCATGCCTTATTATCATGTAACATACCAATTGTAGTTTTAGGAGTACATTCATAACGTAAGTATAACGATTCATGCGTCATAGCCCTAACAACTTATAAATTATTTCGTGATTTGCACCCGTATCACCAAGTGTATCTCTATTTTATAACGAAACTATGAAATTGGAAAACAAATTGTAACCTCATATCAAACAAACTTCTGGTTTAATTAATTGGGTTTGTTCTAAATAATTACCAAGCTCGGAATTTGATTGTTAAACAACACACAACATGGTTACATTTTAGCCGAAATATCGGTCGACACTTTGAACTGGAAAGTACAGGGCAGCGAAATTGGGAACAAAGTAGTCACGTTTCGGGGTCTAACAAAGTAACATTTGTAGCGAACATTTGTAGCGGAGTGGCTAACCGCATTGCGTCCATCCAGACCACCATAGACGTCTGCACGATGTAACACTGCACTACAAATTAATGATTTGCTGGACTCGAGCCGAAATTGTTACAAAGCAAAGTTATTGTACTCCCGTCTATTGAAGCTTACGGCGAAGGTAATTATTACATGGGCGTTTGGATCGACTAGCCCGACCAACTATGATTTCGAGTAAATGTTAAAAACAGCTTTGAGCTAATATATGAATATGCTACGAATACGTCTACGAACCTCTACGAAATGCTACAGTGCTACGAGATATTACAAATTTTAGAAAGAATTTGCGTTTTTAAATTTTAAAATGTATCAGTCGACATGATTTAAATTATATGTGCTTTGCTCTTTTATGTCAACAAACCATATTCTTATACGTTCCTTAAAACTTCCACAACATCAAGTTGCAGTGCAGTTCCTACCCATGGAATTAAGAATTACTTAGGTACCTACATAAATCTTTGCAGGTATAGTCGGTGGCATTAAGAAGTAGACACTAATGGGACCTTACGTCATACTAAAGAGAGCTTATTGGTAAAAGCGGTCGCCGTATGGGTCAACTTTAAAGTGACGTTGTAGTAATTCGGTTCTCTCTAGGCTAGTATAGAGAAAAAAAATACAATTCTAAGTTCTTTCAAATTGGCGGATACAGGGGGTGGCCTGGCCCCCTGCCCCTCCCCCCTGTATCCGCCAACCTCCCCAAAAGACCAGAAATTCCATTTAATGCTGCCGGAACACCGTGGCAAAATGAAGGAAATTAAAGAAAGAAAGAAAGAAAGAAATAATAATAATATTTTATTCAAAATAACTTACGACTAAAGGATAACAAAGTTCATCTAAAATTCTAATGGTATTAAATAATGTGTGTGCCTGAACTAGGTAAAAACCTGTTTACCAGGCAAAAAGAGTTCTTACATCACATAAAATAATCAAATAGAACTTATTAACTATACAAGGCGAAGGTGCATGCTTTAAAATAATTACTTATGCTAACTACACTAAACTAGTTTTAATAACAAAAGTTGCTTGCAAAAATTTATTGGCCTACTTTAAAACACTCAATAAATTTTCTGTGTCATCATATGACAAAATGGTCTTATGGTCTTTTGAATAGCGTAACAGAGAGTGAATTTATAATAACTACGTATTCTTTAAGTGACATTTTAGGATCAACACTCGTGTTGAGTCGGTTTCTGCAATCACCTGCTCTTTATGCGGTATCTGCCATTGATGCAGTAAAATACGTTATTTCAGTTGTACAAGAAAAACGAAATACTGTTGATAATGCATTCAGAAAAGTATATGAGAAGGCAGAAATAATGGCAGACAAACTTGAAATTGATATATATCTAGATCACAAACAGCCCGAAGTTTACAGGGCTAACCACTTCAACGCCGTCAGAGGTCAAAGTCTAGAATCCTATTATAGATTGTTCGTCAATATCCCTCTGTTGGACGAAGTTCTAAATGACCTAAGAAATGGCCTCTCTGAGAAAGTACTTTACACCTTCGACCTTCGCCTGCTTATGCCCGTAGTCATATTGAAAACTGTTGAAGATACAAATAATATAACAGAAGTGAAATTTGACCTCATGAGAAGGTTTACAATGCTCGATCAGATCTATACAAATGCTTTGGGTAACCAAGACGTCAGTCTGGAGCCAGAATATCTTGTATGGATGGAGAAGTGGCAGCGAACAACAAGACAGGATGAGCGTATATCAAGCACTGCTGCTGGATGTCCTCAAGGCAACGGATGGGCACATGTCTCCTGCAATTCAAACGCTGATGCATATTTTAGCAACATTGCCAGTAAGTGTTGCCACGGCCGAAAGGTCATTTTCCACTCAAGCCAATTCCACAGGTTTGCAAAGAGCGGCACAAGGCGCGTCAACTTTATTTTGTAAAAATGCTAGTAAAAACTTATTTTTTTGTTTACTTGTGATTATATGATAAGTATAACCGAACTTTATAAATAAATTAAAAAAAAATATTATTTATTTATTTTATATCCGAACTTTGTCGAAATGGCCCCCTCCAAAAAGAAATCTGGATCCACCCCTGATTCAATTGTTATATTTAAAAGGGCGCAATGCGCACCATTTTGTGAAAAGGATAGGCTTGGGATTTCGCGTTCATAGTAGCGAGAGAGAGCAAAAATTTTTGGAACGGCGTAAGCGCAAAAATCAAATTTTTCCTTATTTACAAGAAAACAGCACAACATATGAAGAAACTGGCTCAAGGAACCAAATAACCATAAGTCATGCAATAGACCGCAGTGTTACAAAGATCTCAACCAAATTATTTGCAGTTTTATGATCCAGTTTTCAAGTTTTATAATATCCATTAATAAGAAACCCTTTGATAGGTATGACAGAGATTAAGACCGGTTCTCTGTCACCACCGCTTTACCGTATAGCCTCGGACTCCCCAGTCTCTCTATGTGAGAAACACTGCACTTTTATGTTATTTTTTTGTATTTTTTTTTCTCAATCGTGTTTTTACATTCAAGGAACCAAATATTTTTTTTAAATTATATTCTTTCTAGTTGGTACTTAAAGTTTTTACCATGAGGATCCCGCGAGTACTGATACCTACGCTACGCCTAGTTTGACAACCAAACCCGTTAGGCACGCCCCTTAAGTTAATTCATATATCAAATATTTTGCGCATTTGATATAATCTAACCCCTTTATTTATAATAGTCTGCTAACTTAAAGCATTGCTAATTCTCACTCTGTCTTCTTCTAATGACATAAGTCAGAGTGAAAAATAACGCTGCTTAGTAACTGTTTTAAGTTAGCAGACCATTATGAATAAGGAGGTAAACGTATATTTTCTATATTTTATCACCAATCCGCCCGCTAAGCGTGGTGATTATCGAAAAACCGCCTTGCTTGGGGGAGGCGCGTAGGTATGAGTGATGGGGAAGTCTATTCTATCGTAGACAAATCGCTGTCAAGTGATCATGCTAAGCCTGCTGAAAATTGTGCTACGGCCCTTTTGGAACATAATTATTTCAAACTAGTTTCTGCCTGCGGCTTCGCGCGTTTGGTTTCTAAAGGTACAAAAGGTCTTCAGAAAGGAAATGATTTATGGGATAAAAAGTAGCCTATGTGTTTTTTCAGATCTAGGATTATATACCTATTTCAGCCCGGTTTGTCAGTAGTTTTGGCGCGAAGAAGTAACAAACATACATCTACCCAACCATACATCCAAACTTACCCATTCATAATATTAGTGTGGAGAATGTTGAGATGATTAAGAATCATTTTATTCGATAAGGCAAGGATAGGGTTGAGTGGGGTTAGGTAGGGTTAAGAAATTTTCGTAAAATAATTACGCCACTGTCAGTTTCAATACGTACCGTACCTATCCATCCGAAGGTGGCCTGGAGAGATCGCTGCTAGCGATATGGCCGCCGATTGTGCCACACTAGATATAGTTAGTATTAATCTCTTGATTTATGTATTGATGGTGCAATAAGTAATTATCTATCTAAAACTTCTAAAAACTTAGACTTAGAATAGGTAATATCTATATTCCAGCCAAATTGGATGTACAATGTTCGTAAACAAACCACCCATATATAACCTAAAATTCACTCTGATACCGCGTCTTTATATACGCGATTTACATTACTTGTCAATTTGAGATCCTTCCTTTAATAAATATTGTGTTTACTTACAATTATGTCTGAAACTAGACGCTAAGCAAGACGTGAGTTTTAATTTTTTGTTTACATTTAGAGTTTGGCTAGTATATAGGGTTATGATGAGTTATCGGAAAATGATAATGATTTAAAACGAAGGCTAAAGTAACAAGTCGTTAGAGTCCGGAGTGCTTAGTATGGGCTGTGCGTATTATATTAGGTCCTTACATATGAAATTGGCGTTTTTCGTACTGGCCACTTTAATCACAAATTTCTCCTCTTTGGTAAGGAATTCCAAATTCATTCATTCTGTTTTTTTCTGTTTGCGTCACTCATTTTACAAAATGGAAAACTTAAAATATCGCATTATTTACGAGTACGAGTTCCGCCGTGGCACTAGTGCTGCGGAAACAACTCGAAGGGTGAATGATGTGTATGGCGGTCGTGTTGCAAAAGAAAACACAGTTCGTTTTTGGTTCCAACGTTTTCGTTCTGGAAATTTTGACCTGCAGAACAAGCCCCGTGGACGGCCTGAGACTCAAGTTGATAATGAAGAGTTGAAGGCTATTGTGGAAGCGGATCCATCGCAAACCACGTCCGAGTTAGGCTGCAGCTGCAGGCTGCGATGTTAGTGATAAAACTGTTTTAATTCACTTGAAGCAAATTGGGAAGATTAAAAAGCTTGAAAGGTGGGTACCTCACGAATTGACTGAAGCAAACCGGCAAACGCGCGTCGACTGCTGCGTTACATTACTAAACCGGCACAATAATGAAGGTATTTTAAACCGAATCATTACCTGTGATGAAAAATGGGTTCTTTACGATAATCGGAAGCGCTCAGCGCAATGGTTGGATCCTGGCCAGCCAGCCAAATCCTGCCCCAAGCGAAAATTAACCCCAAAAAAGTTACTTGTAAGCGTTTGGTGGACTAGTGCCGGTATTGTTCATTACAGTTTTCTCAAATCTGGCCAGACTATTACGGCTGATGTCTATTGTCAGCAATTGCAAACCATGATGGAAAAGCTAGCGGCTAAACAACCTAGGCTGGTCAATCGCTCCACGCCACTGCTGCTTCACGACAACGCTAGACCACACACTGCGCAACAGACGGCTACTAAATTAGAAGAGCTTCAATTGGAAAGTCTAAGACATCCTCCGTACTCCCCGGACCTTGTTCCAACAGATTACCATTTTTTTCGAAATTTGGATAACTTCTTGCAAGGGAAAAAATTCAACTCCGATGGGGCAGTCCAAATCGCCTTCAAAGATTTTATTGATTCCCGTCCGACTGGTTTTTTTAGTAAAGGGATCAATGAACTACCTATAAGATGGCAAAAGTGCATAGAAAATAATGGTTCATACTTTGATTAATTAAATATAATATATTAAAAAATATTCGACTTTTTGTTCCTCCCATACAAAACGCCAATTTCATATGTAAGGACCTAATATTACGAACACTTTGTTCGTTTTCGAGTCCTTAGTATACAATTACCGCCTTGTAGCGCCTCTACCGGATCGAGAGGAACTACTTTCGTAGTATTTCTTACAAACTCGATGATAATTTTCGAAATTTGAGTGATTTGTTGCACTTTGACATGACAACGGCAGTCATATTCGCGGCATTGATATTATAATAAGTAGATAGGGCACTAACAACAGCGCTTGATCGGACTCAACCATGTCCAGGGACTCACTTACTCTCAGTACTGCACGGAACGTCGTCGACACCTCTGACACAGGTCGTCACTAATCCTAACAAAAATAAAACTCACTACAACATTCATAAAAATGTCTTCATTTGTTGCTTTAAGAGAAATAAGAACACACGGGAAAATATTTCCATCATTAGTACAGCTTAAATTTTTGTGAAAAATTATTTTCTACTGTGTACCTACAACATAATTTATTGTTTACTACCAATCTGTGTATTTCAATTTTCAATGTATGGTTCTTACACCGAGTCTAAGTCCCTTGCGATCTATACCAATCGATCGTACCAATTCTTCCCTAAAACACGTCAATCTTAATTAGAGGTAAAACACGCTTTTGCCACCATTTTGTCACAGCAGAGGGATAGTGTCACTCAACAATTCTCTTGATTAAGAACGCAAAAACGAATCTATGTGTGAGTTGTCAAGCAAAGAACTTCAGTGCTTTCACGCACACGTACGCAGCGCACGTATGCGAATACGAAAATGAGACGTATTTGTCGCATTTTTTTGGCTACCCCTCGTTTTTGTCTACTATCATTCTAAGCCTTTTTCTTCTAAGACGTCAATGGTTCTCGGTTACTTTTGTCGTTTACTTTGATCTTATTGTGTCCGTCGGTGCCTGTACTATAAAGATAAATTTATATTGAATAGATTGTTTTCAAAGTTCACGGCGAAAAAATGGCAAAAAACTGTTACTAATGATCATGTCCAAAAAATTAAAACAATTACTAGGATCGCGATAGTAGATTTGATATTATTATCGATCCATTAATTATAAATTTGCAGAACGACTCTGATTCAAGTGCCGATGGCGAAACGGAAGATGAAGTTGAAGCAGAATCTATGTCAGAATATCTGTAGATAATTTCGTTATAAAAAAATATAAACATATCGTTTACGATATCGTAAGATCTATCTGACAATATCGATCTCATGTGTACTCCTGCTCTTTTTTCCTCGGCCTCCACCTCGCCGCACTTTCTTAAGAAGAGCCACAGCGGTTTTGGTCAAACTATAGGCGTACAGTTTAAATGATTTATTGCTTACGGTGACACCGTTGATCAATAACAACCCGTGAGAAAACTAGCACAGTCTTTAGCTTCATTTGTAAGGAGCTTATGGAATTGATATTAATCATGTTAAAGCTTTGAACGGTGGTTCCGGACGATTCTAAAAGATTCAGAAATGATTCCTCAAAATTTTGGGATATAGGTACGGTATAAATCGAACTTTGCCAGCGCATGAGGAGAAACTAAATAAATTCAAATTCATGTCTCTTGAAACCCGTCGTCAATACCTCGACATGATCACTTTTTTCAAAATTATTCACTCAGCAATTGATTCCCCTGTGTTACTTCTCTCAGTATAAATATCAGGCCCAGATCTAGACATCCCTATCAGCATACTTTCGCCC
Source organism: Eupithecia inturbata (assembly GCA_963662085.1). NCBI lineage: Eukaryota > Metazoa > Arthropoda > Insecta > Lepidoptera > Geometridae > Eupithecia > Eupithecia inturbata. The sequence continues at coordinate 9,762,251 of OY759178.1, read as the reverse complement.
TACAGGTCCATGCCAATAATACCTCTTATTACAACCCTATAGTCAGAATGTGTCGTCAGTACAATGATCATTTAACTTATAACGGTGACAATATTGACATTTTTAACAAAAGATTATTCAAATTTAAAAAAGACATTGAAACCACTCTCATTAAGAAGAGTGGTCTAAATTTTTTGTAATTGTTAATAATAAAAATATATATATTTTATTAATTAGTTCATTATAGTAGCTAGGTAGGTTCATACTCAAAACAAATGTATTAAGTTAATGTTTTATTTATGAACTTTGTAATCTAGTTTTAATGCATGCTTTAAACTTTTTCATATTATATTTACACGGAACTGTTCTCAAATATTCATAATGTGTACACATACTTAGGGATACAATCTAGATCTTAATATAGTTGCTTTCTATTTTTTTTTTTACTATTTGATTGTGTTCTGTTTTGTGTGCCAAATAAATAAATAAATAAATAATAAATAAATTCTAGATATCTGTTAGGATAAGTATTAGTTTAAATAATTTTGATTGGATTGGATTGGATAATGTTCGTCAACATAATTTGTGTTTATGTTTTAACTTTGGTTTATCCACACTTAGAAAACATTCTAAGATATATTTTATACTGGTCACGTGGTGGATTCATAGGCGAAATTAGCAACTCATTCCCGTACAGAGTTGAAAGGTTGCGAGTTCAAGTCCCCCTAAGTCATACATTTTTGAATAAAAAACTCGCTGTAGTTTAGTTAGAATGCAGATTTTTAATCAGAAAAACATCTAGGTAATACACTGCTTATTCTCCTTGTGGACATTTTTAGATTTCAATCAGCTACCTACCTGTCTCCTCAGACAATCTCAGCAAATGGTGGCATTAGGGGATGCGTGCAGCGCGCGGCGTAACGAGCGGCTTAACCCTCGCGGATCACCACTTTGAATAATACATGAAACACTCCTTATTGTTTTACAAGACCCCCGGAAACTCCCTGCCAACTTGCGGAAAAATAAGGATAGGTACAAATCCAACTGAGGTTAACTTTAGTGATGGCAATGATCACACATTAAAGGGTAAAGGAAATCCCTTAAGCCACGTCAAATCAACCTTTCACAATTTGAGAAAAGCTATTTCATAAGTCCCAAGTTTAATAGGGGTCTGTGTCAGTCGCGACCCCAGGGCTGGGGTCTCGATTTCACGTAGATCTCGTTAAATACCGTTATCATCGGTGAGCATTGTACCTACTGAAGTTTGGGTTCAGTCAGAATCAGAAATGTATGTTCGTTCTACTCCTATGGGAAATCGCATGCCGCAGCCTTTACATATTAACAAAACTTTAATCTAACCGGTGAGCCCCAGTGGGAGGCCGTAGTGTAGCGAAGCAAAATTTTTGTGGCCAGTAAATTTTCTTTAAGTCCGTCTCATGGCAGATGGCCAACGCTACCCATGTGCTCCTAAAATCTCATTTATACTGGCGCTGGTAACTTTGTTAAAAACATTACAAGTATCAACTTTATATTCTTTTTATTACCTCCCTTTAGCGAGCGTGCGAGAGGCACCAAGTGTTTGCCCGTTTATATTTACAAAACAAATGAACTTCGCCCGAAAAATAACTCATCTAAAATACGTACAATACATCTTCGGCTAACAACGTAGCTCGTTTCAGCTGCAGACAAAACGACGGTGCATATTTCAGACTCTATCAATAACGTTGGCTGTCTATCAAAGAATAGAGTCGCTTGTTTGAACATCTCCCTCACATTCACTCGTCATTTGGAGTCTGAACAAAACCAATGGTGCATGAAGGTGCAGTCTACTCTATATTTCGGCCAAAGTCAATATACAATGTTGGAAACATTGCCCCATACAAATTTATTAAATTAAATATAACTTTCAGATTGTTGATTTTTGGACAGAATTTACACTTCTTTTGGATTTAGGATTTTTCCTACCGTTATTTCTTGAACTCTAAACCAAAAAGAGAATTTGGGTTTTTGTTTACAAACATTGTATCTAGAGAATGGCTTGAGTACCCACATTAGTATCTCGTCATAATTTGGTTAACCGCACCTAATTAAGACGAGGTTGGCAGACTGAACGCGGTCGTCGAGTAAGTCAACATTAAAGTGACGTGATACTAAAGTGGCAGCGGCAGTAAGAGCAACATAAATCATCTTAGTCCAAATGACTGTTCTCTGCTACGTTCTCTGCGAGAAAAAATATGGGAAAATAATAAATAGCTACAGTACGGTGGATAGATTTCTTGACGAATTGCTGTGTGCAGTATAGGGCGGCGGCGACTCCGCACTGCCTGCTTTGTTGAGTTAGACGCTGGATGGCGCGGTAGGTACACGGGGTGCCTTTTTCCCCATCTCTAATGTGAATGCACTGTCTTTGCATCGTTTGTATTGTCAAACTGACTAGACAGAAATAATTTTGAAGTTTATGCTGTTATCTAAATACTTTGATTTGAACTCGTTTAGAACATACATTCATAAAACTGTAACAATAAATTTTTATAATTGCGAAAATGTCTCAAAAGTAATGTAAGTTTTTAGTTGTTTTATTATTAGATACTATTTAATTTCAATTTAGTTGTTACTCTATGTTTTATTAAAAAAACAATATTACAATAAAATATGAGGTGCCTTTTATTTTCTCACAGGGGGTGATGAAAAGTAGAGTGTATCACTCGGGCGCAAAATATATTTTTGGCTCGAGCGACGTACTTTGAATCCCTCGCTACGTTCAGGATTCTACTAAAGAATCCCTCACTTCACTCTGGATTCAAAAAAGCGCCCTCGCCGTAAAAATATTTTTTTGCTCCCTTATGATACAATCTACTATTTCATCCCTCTATTCGAAAAGGACGACTTGGTTCGCCTTTAAGTACACCCAAAGGTGGTGTTTTCTATAAGAAACTTTTAGCGGGCAGTAATGAGTTTTTAATCCTCTTTATAAGTGCGCCGCAATTATCTTTACTGCGCACTTTTTGAATTTGGAACATCTTAGTGTTCAGCGCCAAAGAAATCGAACGCAAATATTGTTTGAATAAAGACGGGCTGGTACTACATCCAAACAACGAGATTCACCGTCACATTTTAGTCAAAATGAGCCAGATTAGGACATTATTTCAAACACGCAGTATATAAAATCTACATTAATCTCTATCTATTCTTATAATAAAACTGTAACAGGTAAAATTCTGTACATTGAAGACATATTACAATTTTTTTTGAAGGGCAATTTATTATCGATACTGAAGCCAAAACTGTAATATTTTTCATTCATGTATGTCTGTCTTTCTGTCTGTCTGTCTCCGAAACTAAACGCATAATGAATTCAAACGAAACTTGGCATGATTTGAGTTTATACTACGAGGAAGGATATATTATACTTTTTATCCCGGAATTCATAACGGTTTCCTTGGGAGAGGGGATGAAAGTCAAAATGCGTACTTCGTTGTAATTCATCAACGCGTTGTCCGATTTCATTGATTAATTTTTTGTTAGAAACAATGTTGCAAGATTGTAAAAAATAGGCTACATCATCATCATCTGAATTAGTCCACCCTTGGGAGAGGGGATGAAAATCGAAATGAGTTATAATTCGTCAACGCGTTGTCCGATTTCAGTTATTCTTTTTGTGTTAGATATAGTGTTGCAAGATAGTTAAAAAAACAGACACCATAATCATCATCATCAGCCTTTATTAGTCGCTCGCTGTGCGATTTTGAACTGATGGACCAGCCCTACCGTGAGTGTCCACGTCTCAGCTGCGTGGGTCATGACGGGTAGGACGCACTGATTAAAATTTTTCGAAACAGTGTTGCAAGGTACAAAGTGAAGTAAAATCAAAGTAGATTTTGAAAAAAGCTATTATTTTTAGCCATAGACGCGATAAGTGTGTGATTACGTTCTGCCTCATTATAAGGAGTTACCACATTTCTGATTTATATAAGTAGTTTATTTTTAGGTTGAGCGAATGTGAGTGTTTTTAATTTCATCTAACCGTGCGCTTTATCTTGCGCGCGCCTAAATCATCAGATATATGACCTGTTGATTGTTTTTACTTTACCGTGCCTTGCGCGCTGTACGCCGCTAACATAAACAACGCTCATAAGCTTTATATCACAAAGCAATGACTGTTTTGTAAAGGAGATTAACAAGGCACACAACGCAATGTATTATTTAACTCCTAATGGTGTAAGTATTTCATAATAAACTATCTACCTACTAACTAACTGCCTAGGTAGGTAGACCAACACACAACTTCACTCACACAATGTTGATAAAAATTCGAAACAGTTTAGGTAAGTAGGTCTAATCGATTATCGAAGTCACGCACATCGATCGAAAAATCATTCAAAATACTGATCTGACCCACGAATAGGAAGTTACGGAAGTAAAAAGGTATAGGTATAAAATGTATCACAAAACGGAAAACGCACGAAAGTGCGGCGCTTTTTTGAATCCCTCGCTACGTTAAGGATTATACAACTATTCTGGAATCCCACACTTCACTTTGGATTCAAAAAAGCACAATCTACTATTTCATCCCATCTATTCGAAAAGAGGCAAAGGGATCTTCGATAAGTGCGAACAAAGTGAATCATTCCAGCACACTTAATAACATTGACGAAATGACTTTTGAATTTGGAACACTAACAGTTTGAACGCAATTCGCTTCAATAAAGTCCTGGCCGGTAATAAAAAAGACGACCACTGCATCCCGTCTATTCGAAAAGAGGCAAAGGGATCTTCGATAAGTGCGAACAAAGTGAATCATTCCAGCACACTTAATAACATTGACGAAATGACTTTTGAATTTGGAACACTAACAGTTTGAACGCAATTCGCTTCAATAAAGTCCTGGCCGGTAATAATAAAGACGACCACTGCATCCCGTCTATTCGAAAAGAGGCAAAGGGATCTTCGATAAGTGCGAACAAAGTGAATCATTCCAGCACACTTAATAACAGTGACGAAATGACTTTTGAATTTGGAACACTAACAGTTTGAACGCATTTCGCTTCAATAAAGTCCTGGCCGGTAATAAAAAAGACGACCACTGTGGCGCAGCGGGCGAAGGTCCGCCAGCGACGCAGGAGGTTGCGGGTTCGATTCCCGCCTCGGGACAAATGTTTGTACGATCTGCAGATATTTGTTCCGAGTGTTTTGGATGTTTCTATGTAGTATAATAAGTAATATCTATCAATGTAGTGTATTTGTATTAAATATATCAGTTATCTAGTACCCATAACACAAGCTTTGCTTAGATTGGGGCTAGATGATGCTGTGTTGATTGTCCAGCATTATTAGTTAATAGTAATTAATATAAATATTCGTCACTACTAAAAGCATCTCTTATTCATTTTTCTCGTTTGATGATTTTTTCTCATAGTTTAGGATGAAAAGCATAGTGTGCCACACGGGACATAAATGATTTAACCTCGAGCGAAGTACTTTGAATCTCTCGCTACGCTTAGGATTCTACTCTGGATCCTAAAAATCGCTCTTGCCTTGAATACATTATTTTGTTCCCTTGTGATACTATTTTATACCTGCTCGGAAAGTGACCTATTCCTTTTCCAAACTTGAGCTAGGAAGTACGTCAATGCAGGCGTACTAGAATGCGGGTCAAGAATCTATGGAATTTCAATTCTCACGCGTGTGGAGATAACAATGTATGGAAATCCATTTGGAACGTGTTATTTTTTTGAATTTTCTGGAATTTCAGCCTTTAGCTATAGTTATTTTCATTATAGATTAAAAAACTACAATAAGTTTTACTCCGAGTCCGCCATATGACATTGGCCTCTTCCGTTTTCGGAACAGTAATTAAAAAAAAGATTCGCGGGAATTTCTTCGAAATTTACATTTGAGTTAGGTAAGTTTATTAATTCTACACATGACGTCTCAAGTGTTAGTGAAGACTTATGAAGATTTCGTGTATTGTAAAACGAGAAGAGTGCAACTTCTTCACGTATTTCTGTGGTTTTTTATATTGTGCGAACTCATCCTATCCTAGCCAATCTGTACGAGTAGGTACTTTTGTACTTTTTACTTTTTACTGTTACGTAGTGTATGCGGTATTACGTAACATAAGTACAAAATCGTGAAACCAACCGTGTAAAATAAAATATATATGTAAGATCTCATTTCACCAATACAATTCTCTACATTTCGTATATATAGAGCCCAAAACTATAAACCTTCGTAATATTCTCTACAAAATTGCCTAAAAAGAAAACACCCTGCTCCGTGTTTTCGTGTTATCAGTAGTTCCCAGTAGTTCCCACATATGGAAATGTGGCTTTATTTGATTTGCGCGGGCTGCAAAGGCACTGTGATCTCACAAACGCCTGTCGTTCCTCGGAACTCTGAGGCTGTTGGTGTTGCTCGGGGAACAGCCGTAGGATCTCTCTAGGTGTGTATGTACCTTTCACAACTTTTCACGGTAAGCATGTTATATCTGTCCACCTGTCGGGCTAGTTTTAGGTTTTTGTTACTGTTTCTACATTTTCACCAGTCACGTCTTCTCGTTCTCATGACTTTGATGGAGAAAACCACTTTCATTTGGCAGTGGAGGCTTGTTGGCTGCATTCGGTTGCCAATCATTGAGTAAGATTACCATGTTTGGTGTTGGTTTGTTTCGTTAATAGCCACACAGAACTACATGTGTTAGTTCTGTCAACTAACATACTCGTATGTGTGTGTTAGTTGACAGAACTTTCTAAAATTAAAAATCCACCTCTATTTTTAATTTTTGTATTTACCTTATATAAAAGCCCGTCAGTATAGAAACTTCGACGTGAACTTTCAACGCAAGTAGCAGAAAACTAATTTCACTCCCAATACCTTCATGCAAGTTCCCTATGTTAAATGATTGACGTATTACAAGTTGCCCGTTGGGTTCAGTTTTCTATATTATATATAGGTATGTTTGCAAAGGGTTTGACATGCGTATTATTCGTGCATATGAATGGCTGTTTCCTACTCCAAAGTAGGCACCTACTCACATGTACGCCACGAATAGCAAACTAGTGAAAGCAAAAGACCACATCATTAATCATTTAAGAACGCTTAATTTTGCATTGCCATGTTTGTTAGGGCATCGTAGAGAACATCAATAGAAATGAAGAAAGATAGAAAATACATTTATTTGGATCCACGATACATAACACGACACATTTCAATAATATACAGGCACAAGAAACACACAAGATTATAGTTAAAAAACTGTAAAATACTGTGTGTTACAAAAGGGGCCAAAAAGGTCCCTGTCTCAGAATTATGTCGCTACAAGCCGAAGCTAGTAGCGGCGCTGATTTTCAGACAGATCCTGGTGTGGCGGCACAAAGCTGGATTACTTATATGTACTTATCTATAAAAACGATTTGATCAATAGGAACTTACCACACAGGGTTCTACTTACTTCGTAAATTAAGGCGGAGATATTATGGGAATGCGGTAAGTACGTATGTCCAAAGGTAGATTGATACAATATCACAGACACAATATCATTTGTTTTGACATAGAGGTTTGTAGATCAGTGTGTGGATTTGTCAAGGCTAAGTTAGGTAAAGAACTTAAAAAAATCTGAGGAACTAGTTACATTAGCTTCAATCAACCGAAACAGTTTTGCTCGACTTCATAGTCTATAAATCTCGAATTACGTGTTCTTCGCATTGGCAAGGATCCAAGCCTTTATTTCGTAGATGCTAAGTTAATTTGTCGTTTAATTTTGATGAAACTTTCTAATCCGATGGACTTCCACTAAAAGGTACCTAGTGGACATTTACTAGCCATAATTATATAATAATACCCAGTTTGGAAGGAAGCTTGTTCAGCAGTGGACGTACAGTTGCGGTAATTTTTGAAGGCATACCTTAATGATCATATTCGCTTGAAGCTTACATACTACGATTTAAAATAGTAAATTTCGTCTAATTCTAAATTTCAGGGTTCTTCCTTATTTTATTTTTAACATAAATTTATTTTTCTTGTTGTGTCTTTATTTTATATCAGTTACGATTAAACTATAAAAAATAAATAAATAATAAATAATAAAAATTTAATTAATGAGTTTGTTTAAATTTGCATTGGTTTGGAAAACTTAAGAAATCATTAATTGGTCCTATACTATTAATATAATTTTTTAAACTAAAAAGTTTTACACGTAAAAAAATAACATAAAATTTAATGAAACAGGTAATTAACTTTTTCAAACCAAATTATTAACATACGAGTATCATTGCATGGCTGCAAGACAATGTCCTTAGAATCTAGGTGACCACTTCTGACCTCTACTGTACCTACATACATACATACGTGTGCTAATGAGGAAATCATTTATCGCAAAATCAATCAAATTGAAATTATTTATTTATCTATTTTATCTACCTACATACTGTTCTAAGAGTGATAGTAGTAAATACCTAATTGTCAAAATAAATTGCACTTCATTAAAACTTCCCGAAAAAGTGCTGGCTATTTCAAGATTAGAGAATTCCCATTAATTCAAGTGTCCTGACTGTGGGCCGACAACTCGCTAAATCCATTATAATGGGCGGCTTTGTTATTTTTGCCTCCACTCCAGCCACCAATCCAAAACTAATTACCGGCCCAAGTGCAACAGCGGACCGACCTCAACAAGTTTCCTTTTTTGAAACAATTTCCCAGCTGGTAAAAATTTAATTAATAATTTAATAATTATATTATTTCATTCTTTTATGGCAAACATATCAACTTACATAAGCCCTACTTCCTGGAATTCTCAACCATTTTAAATATTCGAGCGCAATTAAAAAGTCGTCAGATAAAACTTAAAAGATTTTATAATGTTTTTGTGATTTGCTTCTTCATTTCAGACTTTCTAAAGAGCTCATTGCTTATTCGAATCTTTCTCTTGCAATTAATTTATGTTTATCCGACTTCAATTCGTCTAAAATTTCTTTATACTTGGTTTAATCTGAATAAAGCAGATTTATTAGATTAAAGTTATGAACAAAAAGTAGGTAAATATTACAGAATTAATTACTCAGGGTAATTTAATGTAGTCATCTACTGATCGCAATGACTCATAAAATCTAGATACCGAGCTCGCAAGTGAGTATTCGTGTTCGTAATTAATATCCGAAGCAACATTAAAATAATTTCAGAGCAAGCCTTGTTAAGGCCCTCATTCATCATTTTTCAGTTTCAGCAAAAATTTTACAACTATCCTGTCAAAGAATTGCGATTCATTTAAATTACGCACTCTGTATAGGAAACCGCGGAAGTGCCCCGAGCACTTCCGCGGTTTCCTATACAGAGTTAACCCCATCTTAAAACCAATCACGTAGCAAGTGGACGACAGCCCGTACCCAGAATGTCTAAGAAGCGTAGAAAGACAACGTACGATCCGAACTAGTTCAATACAGCCCATCTTGTAAACAGAAGGGAAGGTAACTGTCTAGTTGAAATGTTTTGTACGCTGCAGATTTTGTCGCAGTAAGTACCAGTAAGACCTTCAATCTTAAACTTACTTGCATTACAACTTACAAAGGGGATTGTTTACTCGTTTATAGAACCAAAAGATTGCTTGATAAGCTGAAAATCATATAAATTATAAAAACTTTTCATCAGCATAACTCAAGCTAATATAAAATTGATAAAGGGTGCGACGCGACGGACCCGCGCCGCCGCCGACACTAATCTTATAAATTATGAAAAACAACGCGAAAGCAATAAATTGCAATTCACAATTCATTTACCCGACACGGCGGGGTAACGAGCCAGCTACTATCAGATTACGTGCTGATATACGGGACTTGCCCACTAAAATGAAGATACCATTAGAACTAGCTTGAAAATTACATAGAAGTTTAGAACAATAATGAGTTGATACATAGGTAGGGACACTGCTCTACAATAATGATTGTAGTGTCGGTTCAGTTTCTGAATTTTGTTCTTATATGGAATCTACACACCAAAGTCAGCGAAATATCACAGCGGGTTGAAGCGTCATTTCAGGGATGAATATTGTAGGCAGCAAAGCAAAGTACGTTAAGCCGTTCGTCCTGCGCTTGACGGCTCCCCGGTCGTGTCGGTCTGCCGTACCATCGGATTATGAGAGTTAGGGAGAGTGCACCTGTGCTTGCGCACACACTTATGCACTTTAATGTGTCCTGTGCATTCGCCTAGTCTCCGTTGAGACAGACTGGCCGCCGCGCCGGACATCTAGGACATCATCATTCGGTGTTTCGTTAACTTGAAGGCGGAAACTTTGGTGTGTTGACTCCAAAGGCAGAGATTTTACAACATAGGTATTCGATTTGAGCAGGTAGTCTTCTGGCAATTAACGTGAAGCTTTTCGGTCGTTCGATTAAAAGGTACGTTGGTAACATAAATTCTTAAATTAGTTTCCCTTGGCTCATGATAGAGTTGCGTTTAGCTAGACCTACGCAAGTTCCACATTCTCTTATGCATGAAATGAAGCAAATCCTAAAATATATGTAGATTCAGCGAGTTTATAAAATTTCTCACCGCAGTCGTATTCCATTTTTCATATATTGAAAATTTTCATTCAAATGTTTCACCTGCGGCCCCGTTAACACGAAAATGCAATCTGAGTTTTATCGGTAGGTATGGAAAATATTTACCCGCGTGTTTGGGGACCAAGAATTAAATTTTTTTTATAAGTAAATATCATAGGTTCTTGTGCTGTCAGCGTGTCTGTGGTTCTAGTAGGGGGATCCCTTCATCAGAAGGTGAACATGGTTCATCAGTTCCTTGTAGAATGCTGAAAATATTAAAATATACAGGGATATTGGTACTAAATAATAATAATTTAATTGGTTATTACTACTTAATTAAGACCTGGGTCTTCACAGACGTGTTCGCGTTGATGGGCAGAACCTGCAATTCATGCAGTTTTAGTGAATTACCAATAGATAGATAACTCTTTATTGTACCACACAAACACAAAATATAATACAGAAGAAAATGCTGAGAAACAAGGACGTACAACGGGCGGCCTTATCGCTTTGAACGATCTCTTCCAGGCAACCTTGGGATGGACTGGTACCAATATACATGTATAACGAATTTCACGCAAATCCGTGTCAGATTTGTCTTCGACTCAGAATGGTTTCTGAGTCGAGTGAGATTTTTTTAATAGTCTTGCTGGTCTTATAATCTGTAAAGCACCCATGATCACTCATTTCACTTACAGCACGCAAATAAGCACTTTATTTGAAAATCCATAGATATAAATTGGAAAGTAACCCTGTCTGTTATCTTTTCTTTCACGTCTGAATAGCTGTACGAATGTCAATGAAATTTAAGCAATTAAGAAATTTAAGCAAGTAGATAGATGGCATCTCGGAGAAAGCCATATCCCGAAAAAAAGTTTTACTGTTTATTGTCTCGAAAAAACGCGTGCAATGCCGTAGGCAGAAGTTAGAACTATATAATATCAGGCAATTTATATTACTTAGCAATCAATTAAACCCTCATTAAATGTCACTCTGCTATTTTAAAACGATGAGTAGGTACGTAGGTTCCCTTGTAGTCCAAAGAATTTCTAAGCCGACCACATTTTCTCCTCGCTTGACCAAACCCGCATCAAATTAAACCTTCGGCGACCCTTGAAGCCAATTTAAATATTCCACAGATAATAAGCCCGGTACCAAGGAATAATTAGAAAATATTATCTTTTTCCGTGCACAACAAACAGTTTATAAATCGCACTGGCATGGCCTCGAGATTTCGACGACTAATCTCAATGCTGTGATTCTCCATTTCATCGCTTCGAAAAAGGTAATGTTATACGGGGTTAATCATCCATTCTCGGAACAAAGAAAATAGGCATCTGGGTTTGTGTTTTTCTCGTACATTTATTTTTATTATGATTAAAATCATGTTAACGCCTCAGTTTCTGTTATGCGCACGTTATTTTATTGTACCAGTTTATATAACTAGAATGGTTTCTTTCGAAAAATTATTCGTATAACTTATCAAGTCAAACATTTTCCCCGATGGACCGACGACGTCCAAAATAAACTTCAAAATATGTTAAAAGGTGTTTTAGGGTTCTGTACCCGAAGGGTGAAAACGGAACCCTATTACTAAGCCTCCGCTGTCCGTCCGTCCGTCTGCCGCGTCACGCGTGGCTATATCTCATGAACCGTAAGAGTTGAAATTTTCAGATAATGTGTAACAACATATAATAAAAATAAAGTAAATATCAAAATTAAAGGGGGCTCCCATACAACAAACGTGATTTTTTGTCTATTTGTGCTCTTAATTTGTCAAGGCTGTATCTCTTGAACTACAAAAGGTAGACACATGAAACTTTCTATAATTATGTAAAACTTCAACTGTGAAATGTGTGTGTGTCTATGTGTGACAATTGAAAATTTAAACGGGTCTCCGAACAATTGTATATTTGATGTTCTTTGAAACAGATGCCTGATTTTTACGGTACGGAAACCTTCGTGTGCGAGTCGACTCGCACTTGGCGGTTTATTCTAATATTGGAAAGCTTCGAAGAAATAGGTGTAACATAGATCCTAAATAGAAGAAGTACCTAATTTATTAATAAAGAACATTATAATCAAATAATAGAAATGAATTAGAACTAGTATTTACAATTAAAACAATTAAGCTAACTGCAGACTGTTGCAAACAATCTACAGGTAGCTCAATTGATTCATATCATTATTAGTATTATTTGACGGGTATTTATCGCGATTTTTCACCTATTTTTCCCAATCTCGATTAGTGTTTAGAACGCGTAAGTTTAAAAATATTTATTGATCCATATCAATACCAGACAGAAGCGTCTCCAAGACGCTGGCTGCATTGCCTCGCTGCATGGCAATGCAATGCTGATGCGATCAAATGATGATAATGGTAGTAGTACCTACCAAGTACCTACTTAGTTAGTAGTGGTAAAGAAACATTAAGTTTCTATATTCCGTGGTAGCTAATACTGTTTACTACCAACTTTTATGACCACGAACGACATCCGAACAAATTACTCGAGCACCCATGTAGGTAATGAATGATGTAGCAATAAAATAGAAAATGCCAAGGAGCCTTCTGTTGTTATCCGCAACTTTCCGTAGAACCTCTGCGAGCAAGAAAAGCATTCGGACGATCTTTATGATTTTCCACACCTTGGAAGCGATTCGCCACCCACAATTACGGAATTCCATTGAAAAAACGTTAATCGCGACGAGTGCAAGACACCATATGGCCGGAGTGGCCGTCATCCATGTCCAAAGACATAAATGGGCACGCTGTTGTCACGTCACAGTCGGAGTGGGTCTGCGCGTTGCTAGCGCTGCTGGCTGGCATACCGGCGCGGGCGCAGGGGCAGCCTTGAGTGCGCGCGGGGGACGGGGCTCCCGCGCAACCTGCCGCACTCCGCGCCTCCGTCACTCAACTCACGCGGCCAGTGCCTCACCGTGCCCGCTCGCGAGATACTCACGCGCTCCTCCACAATCCATTCACAACATTACTCCGAAAACGAACTCTACAAAAGTGACACAACGAACCAGTGAAGTGCAGAACGGCCTAAATAAAAAATAAACAGTGCCCCCAACGGGTTATAGTTGTTTACATAAGTAAGGAAATAACCGAACAAGGGCATTTACGAGTCAGCGGATATGCAGTTTGGTTATTATAATGGTCATTATCAATATTTATGACAATCCAGCGTCCAGTGGCAATGGTAAGTAAACAACTTGAATTGCGGAATAATTAGCACTAAGTAATTACGAAACAGGTGCAGCTTTAGTGAATGATTCTGTAGTTAAGGGTGGACCGGTTAAGTTGCATAACTTGACATGGAGTAGTGTGTCACCTTATGAGTAAGTGCGAGCCTCCAGGCCCCGAAAGTGACAAAGATTACGAAGGTAACTTAATGACATCACCTGTTAAGTGTTCGCACTACACCCACATCGCACATGTTTGAGGTAACATTCATATTTAGCTCACTTTAAAATATGTTGAGTTTGAACTTAAGTATGTTTGAGAAGTAACTTTATGGGTTGCCTAGGTACGTATGAATAATGATAACATACGCCCAGAAATGCGAATTCCAACCCTTGATTCCGGCAATTCAAAAGCATAACTAATGAGATCTTTCGTATTCTGAGAGCGTTTTATAGTGAAACCTTTTTGAAATGAAGGAATAAAATCTGCATAAATCAAATTTCAAAAAAAATGTTTTAAAATAATTAAAATAAAATCTGCCCTTATAGATTTTTCGAAAATCAAAATCCTAATCTAATAAAAAGGTCTCTTAATCAAAATTAAAAATATGTAACAACAGAAAGAAAAACTTTTTCCAAAATCTAGAGCCATGAAGAGACGTGGTAGAGCCCTTACTAGTTAGTATGGGCATACCTAGATTTGGTAAGAGGTTATGTAGGTAATTGAGTACGATGTAGGTACTTATTTAGTCTATCTTTAGATAAGCATTAGGTAAGTTTTTCTTAACATATTTACCCGCAGCATCAAACAAAGATAAATGAAGCGGGCCCATAACTATATTTACAAATTATTTTTTTTATTTATTGTTAACTGAGATTTCAGTTTTTTTTTTAATTCTTTATTGACAAAGAAAATTACAATAAAAACAAATTAGAACTAGTATTTACAATTGAAACAATAAAGCTAAATGCAGACTGTTGTAAACAATCTATAGGTAGCTCAACTGATCCATATCAATAGCAGTCGGAAGCGTCCCCAAGACGCTGGCTGCATCGCCCCGCTGTATGGCAATGCTGATGCGCTGCGCCAGATACACACCAGCTCTCGGGTCACGCGTCGCGTCGACCAGACGCTCAGATAACTTTTTAAAAACCCGGAGAGCCTCGGTACCCCACGGACCTAGGGTCTCGCTCGACCTCAAAGGGAGCAAATATGTAGGATCTGTCGAGACGGATTAATTGCTTATTCATTGAATAAATCAAATATTTAGGGGTTCCAATCGGATTTAATTACAATGTGCATTGTGATTTAAATTAATCGTCATAGCATTTCAATAACAAACCAGGAGACCTACTTTAATACTCCAAAATATGCAATTACGAATATACAAGCATACGCTGAAACAAAACTCGCAATTGCGTATTGGACAATTAAAATTGTCTTCCAGGATCCCAGGACTATTCGCAGCATAAATAATCATTTATTTAGTTAAGATTGAATCAAACCTAGGTATAAAACTTTTTAAACTTTCGCGATCTGTTAACATATAAAAGATTAATTTTTACTATATTTAGTAAAGATTATATATCGGCTATTTATCGCGTACCTTTTGTTTTATTTTCCCCTACGTTTCCATCGCGTTGCAGCGATCGTGGTCACGGGGCGACAATAAAACAAAAGGTACGCGATAAATACCCGATAAATAATTTTTAATAATATAAACCTAAGTACCTATATCCAGTAGGAGAGAACATACATTATACATAACAGTACGTAATTCTGTATATTTAGTCTAATGAACAATTTAAATTACACAATTTACTTTTCTAAAAATCTCGCTTAGGGCATTCTGTATAAAATTAAATCAAGGGGCCTAATTAAATAATAACTTAGGTCTAACAAGGTTTAAAAACGTTGCGTCCTGAAGCTTTTATGAATTTGGCATTAAAATATTTGTCTAACAATCACATACCACTTCGTAACGATCTAACATGAGCTAATTTATAATTGTATTAGTTTCTGTCACCGGTTTCGCACGCATTGTTTCTATGGGAACGTTTTAAGGTTATTTCTAACCCATGGGAACTGATTTATGGAATAAAAATGCCTAGTTTTAGCCTATGTTTTATTCCAGGCTTTGTTTTAAGCCTGGAATAAAACACCTGTTTGAAAAATATCTGTAAGATCCGTTAAGTAGTTTTGGCGTGACGAGGTACGAAACTTCCATCCAAATTACTAGGATATAAAATATTTCCTCCACCTCCACCTCCACAGCCTATATTGGTCCACTGCTGGACCCAGGCCTCCCCCTAATAAGCGCCTTACTGGCTTTTATCTCACGGGGGTAATCCCCCCGCTGGGTATGCGGGTTGCGGATCGCAGTTCGGTGGTAGAATTGTTCTGCAGAGGGCGCTGCTGCCCACCCCCGGTGAAGGCACCCCACTCACGGGGAGAGTTATGGTTGTGCAAATTCTAAGCCGGCACCACACAGAATAAAAAAATTACGTAGTAATAATTCCGCGCAAAACCTTCTCTGATGAGATTCAACAAAATACAATTCGCGTGCACCGCCCCACAAATTCACATGCCATGCTATGTAATCAGACTAGGTAAATAACAGACTTCCCAACATCCATCTAAACATTTAAACTATCGTATTTATAGTATTAGTGTGTTAATGTGATGTGATTAATAATTAATATAATTATCTAATAACACTGAATACGCATTAATAGTACATTACAGGAAATACCTAGTAATTTAACCGTTTTGTAATGATCGTATTTTCCCAAGTTATATGACGCTTTCGTTTTTAAAGAGTCGTAAATGAATGCGCTTGAGTGGGCTAAAGGCGCTCCTACACAGTATTTACCTTTATTGAGTAACGTTTCGCAACGTGCGCCATGGGTGCTAAACTGCAACCTATACACGATTGCAAAGTACTAAATCCACCTCTTCTACAGCGAACGTGGATAATAGGTAAAAGATAGTTGCTAGATACTTAGTTGTGCGGCTTCATTGCTTCAACTATGTTACTAACATTATTAGAACTAAGTACGTTAATTTATTTACTACTTACATAGTAACTACTTTTTTTTTTTTTTAAGTAATCGTGCATTTACCTATAAGGAAAAATTTCAAACTTAATCACATTAATTATAATTACCTTAATCGTCTGCCGTAGACGAAAAAGCAACATGGAACTTGAGAAATGTTATTGCGAAAGGCAGTTCACAATTTCTTATCATTAATCTTTTTTCTATCTTAATTACGTACCAATTCTAAAAGCCTGATTGTTTAAATATCTATCTTTAAGTCTATCTATCCACTTGTTGGCCTAGGCCAACAAGTGCACCCCAAGACTAGTCTTGGGGTGCCTAGGCAGGTAGCACTCGATAACATGTGAACTATTGTGAACGGATTAATAAAACAAAAGACGAAATATCACCTCTATCAAATTAGCTTGCTTACAACAAATGCCTACTACACTATAGAATAGACGGTCGTTTCTAGCTGGATGGTTCACATTATTGGGGGCAGCCGAGCTTGAAGCACGCAGACGATCGTTAAAAATAAAATTATACAATTTTAGCACCCTCGTAGATACCTATTCGTTTTGCACCTTCGTTCGTGTATCGATCAGGAGCACTTTGTGCCACAGATAATGCAATATTATTATTACATTTCTCCTGAGTGGTACGATCTTGTCGATGGAAAAGGGCAAGTTGAACATTTCAGCTACTTTCGATACCTGATTGATATTCTCGTAGACACGCACTACCAAATTCTGGCACTTAAATATTGGTTCGGGCTTGCTCCAACGGCATTATCAGCGTGTTCTCATTAGAATTATTAAGAATAATTTATTAAGTTATGTATGACTGCATTTATTTATTAATATGTCCCTACCTATCACTACTCGAGGATGCACGTTTTCACTAATAAACTACATAGTAGATAATGCTGTACAATCCACACACACAGTCTCAAAGAAAGTAAGCTTGTTATAAAATAACAAAAAAAATTCACGTAAGTAAGTACCTAACCTTTAAAATTATTTACTTGTAAATCTTCTATTGTGTTTCTTTGTTTTGATTATTGTCTTGCTTTGTAATTTAATGTTTTTGAATTTAATGTATCCTTTGGACCTAAGACGTAATTCTGTATTGTACAATACATAGCATGAACTTATCTAATACGACATATATTATATGTACATAGGTGAGCTTTTAATAATAATAATAATTAGTTGTAAGCTTCTTAACTTAGACCATCTTTGACACGACTTTCTTAAATGGACTAAGATTGCAAAGTATCCTGGTGAAGGTAAAAAAACAAATTCTTTTTAAGAACGGGCTTAGCAGACCTACAGGATCAATGGAACCGAGCCCTGAATTAGCAAGAAAACCAGTTTAGTTTTCGGCAGACTGGCACAATGCGTGCAAACTTCAAGGTCGTAAAAATTATCTTTCCAACACATCAAACTCAACCTTTCTATGTGAAGGGCGACTGGTAAATCTTTGGTATTTTCATTTTAATTTCAAGTAGTTCTAGTTGTTTTCCATTTGTGACGTTTTTAAAAGCCGTATTAGTCCAAACCTGTGATATATGTAATTTAGATCTGTTTCTGATATTTTGAATTTTCACGTATTGTATTGTATTTTCTTTACACTTTCTACTGATATGGATCAGTTGAGCTACCTGTAGATTGTTTACAACAGTCTGCAGTTAGCTTAATTGTTTCAACTGTAAACATCAATTCTAATTTGTTTTTATTATAGAATTGTAATTTTCTTCGTCAATAATTTTCTTTATTAATCAAAACTTATTCTATTCTTATTTGTATCTTGTCTAGTATCGACAGTTACAGCTTGTTGCCACACATTTGGCATCACTAAGGCATGCACAATTATTATCATAAACATATTAAGTCCCTACGTAACATTGTTAGTGAATAAAACATATAATATCAATACCTACAACAAAAAAACAAAGCCCCAATACACAGTTTAGGTACCAGTCACTCCACCAGTACCTGTCTGTTTGATCCCAAATCCTCTAGTATCACTTTATGATAGTTACTTTTTTTTTCTTTTTCATGACAAAAAACAATTGTACAATGCAGACTTTATTGCATGTGTTTTGAGATATACAACCAATCACATTATCCACAGATTACGTCAGAAGTTTTACTTGCTACATAGTTGGCTGTTGTTTAGTTAGAAGATCTTCATGATTAGGTTCATGATTAAAGGAAGGATCCAAACAACCTAATTAAACAGAATTTATAATCAAGTGTTGCTATTGTCACTTAAATTAACATAAAAAGCATAATCAAGCAAAAACTTGCTGAATCAGATAATTGTGATACAAAAACCTCTATCCAATCACAGTGAACAATGCCCATGCAAAACCGAGAGCTCGCTCACCTGTCATCAATCCACGTCGGCTGGTAGGCGCGGTGTGAACTTCACACAAGATCTTCCTACATTTTGTGTTATATTTTTGTACCAATTTGTTCGGTAACGGTTATCTTTAACTCTATCTTTGATTTGATCTATAAGGTAACCTTTAGATTCGTATCATTTCTATAAGTTGTATTTTGTTTGTTGTGTTTTGTTTATGTTGGACTGTCGGTATTTTGTAATGTAAATCTCTTATTGGCCGTAAGTTAGGTTATTAAGGTTAGAACTGTTTAGATATAAGGGCTGTTGATTTTGTTAAACAATAACAATAACAATAAAATTTCTGTCAGAAACCACCTGGATGAATAAATAAATAATGCTGGACACTCCACACAGCAGTATGAGCAGTATCTGTCCCAAGCTAAACAGAGCTTGTGTTATGGGTATTAGATAACTGATATAGAGGTACATAGTACATTACATACATTATTATACATAGAAAACACCCAGAACACCCGGGACTGAACACTAACATTTGCAGATCGTACAAACCTTTGCCCCGAGGCGGGAATTGAACCCGCAAGCTCCTGCGTCGCCCGCTGCGCCACTGAGGTCGTCAAATTATGAGACTGAGCTCACCAAGGTCTTATGCTAGCTTGATTGGCTGCCCCTTGCCTGGAGGAGAAGCCTGCGTAGTGCAATCAAACAGATAAAGACAATGAGTGATCAAGACCAGGCTACGGTTTTGATAAACCTGATTAATCTCCCAGATCTACATTATCTAGCTAGACCTATTCTGATTTATGAACTTAAGTCGACGTCTGGCACTTCTACAGGTGTTCCACGGCCATGTGACATGGAGGGCAAGTACCAGAAATATTAGATAGGAAGTTTTACTAAAAGGAAGTATTCCTTAATTTTATTTAAATAAGTAAAACTGCATTCACGGAATTTTGAAAAATTATTGTTTCGTAATCGAACCCACTAAAATATCTAAAAAATAACTCTGTTATTTTTATGGCACCAATCGGTAGAGTCAATCATAAGAATCATATCTATCCATATATCTATTTTGGCAGATGTCATGGTGTTCCTTTTATTAAATATGTATGTTTTTATAGGTCTACTAGCTGCTGCCCGCGGCTTGGCACGCGTATTTTCAGTATAATAAGTTGCCTATTATCTAAGTTAAACTATGCTCTAAACGTACGCCAAATTTCATCTTGATTGCTCAAGTAGTTTTGGAAATTATGATCTCCTACCTTAGGGTAACACATAAAATTCACGTTTCACAAACTTTCGGCTTTATAATATTGACAAGATAGGATAGGATGTTAAAATTCCAAACACCCAGCTAAAATAGCGTAACAGTTCTGTTTAGTGAAATGATATGTCACCGTTATAATATTACGGTTGAGGTAAGCTAGAGGCACGCTCTGTGTCCGAGGCGGCTTCGAGAACATAACTCGTGAACAATATACTACTCGTAGAGCAAGATTACTGCCTGCCAGCTTCAAATTACAGTTAATGACGCTTGAGACGTCATTTACACACGCTATAAGTTGGCGGTTTATTTGACGTTTAGCCAATATTTGAATTTCTGGAAACCCTTGTTCCGAACATCTACTGAGGCATATTCTTTTCAAAGTGGTTAAATATATAAAAAGCTGAGCCGGTAGAGCGAGGAAAAGAAGAATTATAATTGATAAAGCTCGCTTATAAATCCACGCACACTTGTCCGCGACGAGCCTAAAAATCAGACTCCATTGGCACGATAGGTTTAGATAGATGCCTGCTGTCATCTTGTTAAGTTTATTACAGTGTTGGAAGATTGTGCCGATAAAAACTTGAATATAACAGAAGCATTAGAACCATGTTTGTTAAAATTTGCCTGCTGATTATAAGAGCCGCAAATATGCAGCTCTCGACAGAGCCTATAAATGATATAAAATTGCAAATTTTAAGTTACAATCAAATTATTATTAAGGTTTAAAGAAATATTTCATGATAAACAATTTTGAAGATTTTTATAAATTAATAATCCTCGGTCGAAAAGTGACTACTTACCATGTAAGCACCAATAAAAAACATGTTATCCTGAGTGTGGTCATCTCATCCAAAACTTTTTTATAACAGTATTTTTTACCAGTATTTTCATTAAGTAACATCAACCAAAAAGTATTTTCGCAAAAAGTATACATTTTCCGTAAATTAAAAATATTTTGTGTTGCGCAATAGTTGAAGTTTCACTAACTAGCTAGAAAATACTTTTCATGCTGTTTTTTTTTGTTAGCTGACTGTTATTGAGTGCCTATGGCGTGCCGCCACCCACAAGATGATTGAGAATGATATGACTAAAGTCTTGAGTAATAGTAACCGGATTCTATCAGTCGTAAATCCACTGTTTTATAGAGAAGTTTCCTTGGTACATCTAGAGATGACGCGCACCTAAGAAAATGCTAATTATTGCACTTGAACCTATTATAGTTATGTAGGATGTAGGTGCCTCTAATTATCATATTGCAAATGGTCCTTCAAACACATTGGCATGTTAACAAACAGTATTAAGCATCTTTATTAACAAGGAAAATTATAAAATTATTAACAATCAAATATTGGAAACACATTATAACTAGTATGTAGGTATGTAACTTTCATCTACCGGTAGGTAAAACGGTAGCCGAGTGTAGAGAAGATTGGATAAGACGAAGGAAATTGCTCCGGAAAAGAGACCCAGCCATGTTGTCAAAACATAAAAATACCAATGACTTACATAAAACTGTTTTCTTCATGCCCAAAGTGAGTGAACCAACGTGGCAATTATTCTATAACTTGGCATTTATTTCTTGTTTGGATTGGTTACCTAATTTTTGATTGGTGAATTATTGTTTTCAGTAGGTAAATTGTGAAAATTCACTAAAGGGTTTTAAGATTCGTTTGTTTCGAAATAATCATAGCAAGAAAGAGCCAATACCTACCAGTACAGCTATACCACGTATTCCGGTCGCCTTTATCAGAATTTAACTGTAAATTTTGTGATCTTTTTAAATTTTTTAAATTCACGTAAGCTTATTCTTGCATTTACACACCAGAGTCGCAATTTTGAGTAAGTAATCAATGTTGGTGTAATACAACTTGTAACTCACTCACTAACCACACTGTCTAATAGGTATACCTCAATACGCGGGTTCTACGTACAATCGTGAATCTGACAAAGCCGTACCGAGAACCAGATCCTTAGAAAAGGAGATGCGAATAGGACGCAGTATGAATCAACAAACAAGTATACAACATACCTTTTACGGAACAAGTTCACCTCAAGAACTGTACGGATTTAGCATAAATTCCAGCGTTTATGCATTTTTGTTTACTATTTGCGGTTGAGCGTGATACTTCAAGGC
Source organism: Eupithecia inturbata (assembly GCA_963662085.1). Lineage (NCBI taxonomy): Eukaryota > Metazoa > Arthropoda > Insecta > Lepidoptera > Geometridae > Eupithecia > Eupithecia inturbata. Next base: position 9,739,747 of record OY759178.1, on the reverse strand, counting down.
TGATGACGTAGCTAGCTAAAATACCTGTAGGAGGCATGACAGTCAGCTGTCTTAGCCGTGCTCTTCACGGGTTCTTGGTTGATAAAAACCCCAAAAAGTACAAAAACCAGAAAAACTGGCTATGATAGATTTACCAAATAAATGCTTAATATACGTATATATAATCTGACCAAGCATGTAACATAAAGTAGATTTAATATTTGCAATTTCGTAAAAAGTTACAAAGTAAATGCTCGCAATCAATTGAGCTTGGATTGGATGGTAACAAAATGTATCATATCAATAAAAACACCCACGAGTATACTTCTTATATTCATTTAGAAATCAATAATATGTAGATTAGGTAGGAACCTACCAGATACATCATATTGTGTCGAATGGCGAACTAATTTCAAAAGTTTCAGCCCACGCCAGCCTAGGTTACTGCTTCCTAGCGACCACCCTTTGTGCACGATGAAAATTGTTCATAAGTTTTGTTTTCTTTTTGTGAAAATTAAAGTATATGTAATTTATTTCTTTAAGCAGGTGAAGTCCTTTTGGAGGACTTGACAGTTCTAATCAACCTGATGTTGTCAGGCTGAGTTAATAGCGAGATCACAGAACTCCTATACGATGCGAACTTTTGCGCCCTAAAAAAGAAGGATGGCGGTATAAGACCCATAGCCGTGGGCACCACATACCGCCGCTTTACGACTAAAGTCTGCTGTCGGAAAGAAACCGAATATGTAGGCGACTATTTCCGACCAATTCAGCTAGGCTTTGGTTCGCGAGGCGGATTTTAGGCCGCAGTACATTCCCTTCGCACATTTTTAGACCAAAACTGTGTGAGTTGACACGGAATTGTTTGTTACAAACGTGCTCCAGCTCTGCGGATGGTGCCCATCTCCTGGCCGTTTCTAAATGGGAGTCAGGACATTGGTTGCAAGCATTTCCTTCATTTAACACTGGCACTTTATTGGATCCCGTAACTTTCCGTATCGCAATATACACAGAAGGAAGCTGCTGCCTTTCTTCTGGTAGGTTTCTTATTCACCTTTTGACGACATCCAGGGTTGATTTGGTGTGGTCGATTCTTACTCCGCGACCACCACGGCAAACAGATAAATACTTTTGCAGAAATATTACTAGTCTAAGATACGATAGTAACAATGGCCTAGTGAATACTATCCATTACAGTCCACTCAGCCTATCAGTCCTTTGATGTCCACCGCGCACTATCGAAGTGGACACTGTATCATGTATCTGATGTGTCAATTATGCTCACCTGTTATCTAGGTAATGCGTCCGTGTGCACTAACTGTCGGTAAAAATAACTTAATCTGTCGCTAAAAATAAATGACACGGAAATCGCTTTAAACAACAGTAGATTGATTGCAACAGTCTGCAGTTAGCTTAATTGTTTCAATTGTAATAAAAAAAAATTAAAAAAAAAATCTCCGGTTTTGCAAAAAGTTATCTGAGTCGACGCGACGCGTGACCCGAGAGCGGGCGGGTATCTGGCGCAGCGCATCAGCATTGCCATACAGCGGGGTAATGCAGCCAGCGTCTTGGAGACGCTTCCGACTGGTATTGATGGATCAGTTGAGCTACCTGTAGATTGTTTGCAACAGTCTGCAGTTAGCTTAATTGTTTGAATTGTAAATACTAGTTCTAATTTGTTTTTATTATTGAATTGTAATTTTCTTTGTCAATACAGAATATTTATTTAATGTAACCACGAGAAACAATTACCCAACTTGATCTACATACAATTATTCATATTCATATCATTTATTGTGATTTATTAATTTACACTTATGTAAGGTACATACAACACTCGCCGTAATTAATTTGTATTGGTCGTACCCCACAAACCTCCATTTGATCCCGCAATTTTAATTGAGTCATTGCAAAAAAGAAAACCGGTAAAATTAATTTGCGAAGTAATAAGTCCGAAAATTTCTTTGATAATAAAGTATATTGGTATTTTCTTATTTCGGAAGCTTACTTTTCATACGAAAAGAGACCGCGGCAGGTAATCAAAAGCTTCCTAACGCAGTGATTTAAGATCCTCCCGAAATCTTCCGTGCCGAGTCTCTGGAGGATTACCAGGGGGATTCAAGTATCTGCTCTCATTTATTGCTCTGCTTTTCTTTTCCAAATAAATTGTGCGCTACGGCTTACTTTATTATAGAGGTAGTATCATATTGTGCAAATTACTATACGCCGTATGTTACTACTGCTAGTTTACTGTCTGCTACTTTCGTTGCAATGTTTTTGTAATTTAACAGGCTGTAGCAGACAAAGGAAGTTCTTTGTCGGCTCAGCGGTGCATTATAAGTGGGTTCGTACAACTGGCTGGTTGGAAAGCTCATCAATCATAGCTGAGATGCCTCATCAATCTGCTCTAAACTGGAGTGAGCTCTATTGCGCTGTTGAGTTTTTCACATAGCTCTTGAAACTTTGTTATGTTTTTGTTTGGTGAAATGCATGATGCCTCAAATTGTTCACAAAAGAATTTTATAGATAAGTTTTGAATTTCAATAAATTGATCAAAAATAATTTTTGATATAAATATTTTAGCCCGGATGGCGGTAATATTTGGCGTGTTTCCTCTTTGCATTTTGAATTATCTCGAATTTTGGCTGCATTATTTGAACCCGAATAAAAAAAAACCCTCAAGTGTGTTTCCTTTTAAATAACGCAGTAAAAGCTGAAAGTCCATTTCGTAAGGGCCTTGGTCACTCGTTTGCACAGAGATTTCCTGTTTGTCGAAATCAGAAATAAAGATTCCGCATTTAATTTCCCATAATACATGAACATTTCTGGGAAAACTCACTGATTAGGTTCGCTACTGATATTTCGAGGATTATTATATTATTATGTGAGGTAGGATTTATTTGGCTCTTCGTATACCTGTGCGGTGGAGTAGATCAACACGTTATTAGTAGTACCTAGATACCTACGTACACACTTACCTAAGTATATACACTTAGGTAGCGACTCCAACCAGACGCGCGAAAGTCATGATCAGAACGTTTTGTTACCGCCTAGCAAACGAATAAAAAGAGTAATATCTATTACCCTTGTCATCACCATCCACCACTACTGACCCAATCTGACTTCACCCACTGATGGGTCTTCAGACTCTTGTGGTTCCCTAATGCGGTCATGCGCTACTCCCTGTGAAATACTTACATATATGTTGTTTTCTTGCAGACGACAATGCGTAGCACCAAAGTAAAAGTGAAAAGACATTCGATAAGCTTGTGACGAACAAAAACACCATGGAAGGTGTGAGGGTGAGCCATCAGGGCCTGAAGGCTCACACGCCTGAGGGCTCCGCGGGACGGATCACCCAAGCTGGGCTGGCGGCCAGAAGCACGGCGGGGACAGCTGCCAAGGGCATGGCTATCAAGGGGCATGAAGACCTCTGGGTTGAGATCCAAGCCAACACTTTTAGGAACTGGGTGAACGAGACTTTGAAACCTGCTAATATTAAGGTAAGTAAAATAAAAATGTGTCTTTATTAGGTACACAATGATAAAATTTCAATAAAAATATACAAATTATTACTAGTATTTACAAATATCAAATTCCTAAAAATAAAAGACGTCACCGAAGGCGTAGTGCCCAGAATGCTGGCAGCATTGCCCCGTTGAATGGCAATGCTAACTCTACTTTTGCAATGCTAGTAATAAATAATATAAAATGAAGGTAGCAGAATGAACGCACTACTAAACTTAGCAGTAAGTAGAGCTATTATCATTATCACTGCTGAACTACGTCATTTGTTGGACATAGGCCTCGCCACAATGGCCGGTCCTGCGCTACCCACATCCAGCGGTTCCCTGCGACATTCACCAGACCGTCGTTCCACCTCTTGATAGAGCTATACCGTGCTAAAAAAGTTTGGCAGTAAAGTTTTAAGTTTATTACGCAGGATATAAAAGAGATGATGATTAGATATAGCAATGGTTATTGGTTATGTGCCACTTAACATCAGGTGGGCCATTAGCATTTTTTGTTCCAGAGTTGTAGGCAGGTATAAAAAAACTCGTAAAAAGTATGGTCGAGCTTCAAAATTGCCATCTTCATTGTTACAATAAAAGCAATGTAGACTTTTCCTCATCTCAAAGGTACTAAGCAAACGGAAGCACAGTTCTCTGTTTTTATTCAAAAAATTACAAAGAAAACATAAAATGACGCCTTGTGTGATTTTACTTAATTGCCAAAGTTTCCACAAAACATCTGGTACTTTAAGATTCAACTTTGATATCATAAAACATAATAAGATCATGATTATACCTACCATTACGTTTTGGGTAAAATTATTGTAATATTACGGCACTTAGAGAAATTGTAAAATGGAACATTACCTTCATAAGGCCCTGTTACAAAGCATTATGCCCTTTAAGACGTATGCTCATTTAATTTTGACTTTGAATGTTAAAATGTAGATTTAATTTCTATTTCTATGTGCCAAAGCACGTCATGTGCTTTTTTTACACTGAGTACTGAGCAACAAAAATGACAACGATTTTCCACAGGACTATTAAAAAACAAGATCCGTCAAGTGCGAGTGTGACTCGCGCGCCGAGGGTTTCGAACGGTTGTCAACTAGGTACTGGTTGACAACTTTAGACTTTGCTATTTGATGAATACCAAAAAATTAAAGGTACCTACATTTCACATTTCAGATGTATCGGTTTGCAAACTTCGGAGTAGGTATAGGGGGTAATAGTAAAATTTTCGTCTTGTTTCAAAATATTTCAAAAAGTATGAAACCTACAGATATTTCAAATACCGTTTTAAGATTTACAAATCGATACTCCACTCGGTGAGTTAGCCCCCCCTTTTGAAAATTATCCCCCCCTTTTTGTCAATTTTTCAAAAAGTGTTCTACTTACAGACTTCTTTATATTTTTGCTGTAAAATATAGATCCATATCTACAAACGCTACTTACATTTTAGATGAACAATCCATCTGAAATGTAAGTAGCGTTTGTAGATATGCTCCAAACTTCGGAGATAGGGAATGGGTATTTTTTTTTCCTTTTTCATAATATTTCAAAAAGTATGAAACCTACAGAAATTTCAAAAACTGTTTTGACATGTACAAACTGATACCTTTCATTTGATACCCGGTCCCACTTGACATTATAGGTCCCTTTTAAAATTTCGATTATTATTTGTACTGAAAATTAACATTTTCATTTTTCATTTATTTTTATTTATTTCTCTTTTAATCTGTACAAGCGCATGAACTGTATTATTATTTTAAATTTCACGTTATTTGCTGCTGTAGTTGCTGAGATATTAAAGACGGAAAAAAGGTCAGAGAAAGCGATGCCATAAGGGTTTCGAAACCGATCTCCGATCTTCGAAACCCTAAAAAGGACTATTAACAAAAAAAATAATGCTCTGTGCTCTGTAATGTGAGTACTGTGTGTTAAAGTACAGAGCATTGTTTTTTTTTTGTAAGAAATTCAAATAAACACTCCTTTCGTCCGAACAGAAATGCAAGTCCCCCATTCAACACCACTCAATCGAACTCATTAGAGTCACCTAAGAGGTGCCTAAGGGCTTATCGGAAAACTTTCGTAAACTGTGCATTTCGTGTTATGAAAATCATTATTATATAACTTTGCGTAGTCAAATAACAAGTTTGTCGAATATTTCAACCGGATAGATAGATAGATCATTTATTCAATAAAAATTCGTTACAAAAATTGGTCAGCAATGCCTTAAAGCCTATGTTAGGTTTGTCTAAGCACTGGGTTCTCTTTATTTTACGAATTTATTATTACCTACTGTGGTTAAACGCGTCGCGTAGTTATATAAATAATCCTAAATCTTAAACAAAACAATCAAAGAAAACAGTCATAAAAAAAAAAAAAACACACACATTGGTAACTATTTTCTATGCATTTACTTATCTACGACTGGAATGTTGCAAAGTTCATTTATTCAGCGCTTATCGCCGCTTATTACTATCATCTACAGGGAGGATAGTTATGTACTCAGAGACACACTTCCACGTTTATTAGTAAGAGGGCCAGGTTATAACAAGCTAAATTCTTTCAAACTTTGATCTAAAACAAGCCTACCTAAAATTATTTTTCTTTAGGTGGTGGACTTAGTAGAAGACCTCCGAGACGGCACTATCCTGTGCGCGCTGGTAGAGGCTCTCCAAGGCCGCAAGTTGAAGGGATGGAGCCATAACCCCACTAATCAGCACCATATGCTGGAGAATGTGACCACCGCTCTCCAGGCCATAGAGGACGATGGAGTCAAATTAGTCAATATTGGTAAGAAACCTAGAACTATTAATAGGAAATTTTTTATTCACTTTTTTACATAGAAAATATTCTTACTATCGCAACTTCAATGTAAATAGGCTTAGCATGGACAGCCTAGACAAAGGAATGCGTAAAACATTTGTGTTTACGCAATTTATGAATATTACTCTATTCTAGCCTTGACAAAAGCTTTTCTAGGCTGTCCATGATAATCGCCATGCTGCGAGGCAGGTCTTCAACTATTGGCTAGGTCATAGAATGACGTTTGTTTTGATAGCCTTTACAAGCTTAAGCGACTCAAGAGACTATGCCAACTGTAGCTAAAAAACTTTAAAAATCGGTAGCTAATACAATATTCCCTACCAGCGGCCTAACCTATCCTAATAGAGTCATTTATCTTGCAGGTAACGTAGATATAGTGAATGGCAACTTGAAGTTGATTCTGGGATTGATATGGTCACTTATCGTCCGATACCAAATAGGAAAGAGCAAGTTCCCGCCGAGGTAAGTTTTTCACTTTCAAATTGAGTTTGTTTAAAAGTCTTTCGGTACCTAGTTTAGTTTCTCGCTAGAAAACGATAGATCTAGTTTTGATCCAGCGAAACATGAAACCAGCAGCGGTAGAAAAATTCCATAGCTCATTTCAGCAATGGAACTTTTCTTAACAATATGTAAGACCGTGGCTTACTTAGCTCTGTGTAATGAACATAATATTATTTCTGCGCGCACAATAATTTAATATTTAATTAACTAGTTAAGGAATTATGAGTCATTCCATAGGATAATTCCTACTAAAGGTTCACTCAATGGTTCTCATTTGTCGCGACAATGACGTAATTATTTAGTCTTCCTACGCTACAAGCCTTGAGTCCGAAGCTAACTGTATCTAAACAGCTGAAAACGTTTGCTTAGAAGGTCAATAATTATAAAGGCGTAGGCGCACCTGCATTTGTCTTGCATAGAAGAGCAAATTAAAAACGTTGTACTATTTATTAGCAAGGGTTTTCGTTTTAATTTCTGCTAATTGGTGTAAGGCCGATTTGCTTTTAGTATATAAGGTAATTTAGGTTAGTAGGTTAAATGCTAAGTATCTACAAAAATACATATTTTATCCTATCGTATGACAGTAAATGCTTCAATACAATCGATTTGCGAGGAAAGGCTGGAGAAAAATGAGGCATATTTCCAGCAGTAGGAGAGGAGCGTAATAAATTAATAATTTACTGTTTCATGGTCTCAATAGGAACTCTGGTCGTTAACCATGTTGCGGTACCTTACAGACCTTACAGTGGTACCTTAGAACGGCATATCATAGTATAATACTGGTTATTAATACACCATATAATTTGATTATTATTATTATATTATATAATTTCAGCCTAAAGGACCCACTGCAGGGCAAGGGCCTCCTTCTCCTCCTTCCAATCTTTTCTGTTTTTAGTTTTCTCCGTAACCTCATTCGCGTCAGTGATCGGGAAAAAAACGCGTACGCCCCGCGCGGGCTCGCGTATATATTTGACTATTGACTTACTCAGATTTTAAGGTGTCCGATATTTACAGAAAGCTGATGATGTCATGGCTGCAGTCCGCCCTGCCAGAGTGCCGCGTCGGCAACCTCACCACGGACTGGAACTCCGGCGTTCTGCTGTCGGCCCTCGTCGACCACTGCAAGCCGGGGACCTACCCGCATTGGCGTGAACTCAGTTAGTCATTTTTTATTCACGCTATGCTGCATTTGGGGCTATGCTGCGTAGGGGGAAGAAGTTGATTATTGAGAGCTTAAGGTCGTCGCTTTTCTAGACCGCACTGCTCCAGCACCACTCCTGCACAGCACCCACGTGTCTGCCTCAAATCGTGTTGACCGCATGCAGTCCACTCGGCGATCGCTACCATCAAGCTTGCTCGCTCGTGTAGAATCCATAGGCTGAACAAACATGAATACCTACGAACCGAACATGCCACGGGATCCGAAGTCTAGAATCCTATACTACACACTTGTCGAGCTCGCGCCTGGCACTTATTTATCTATAAATTTATCTACTGAGTAATAACTATCTACTTCTCTCTTTTAACTATTATCTACTGAGGAATTGCTAGAAGCGCAAACACGTAATTGCTTGTGGTTCCACGAATATTATTTTCAACCACCTTCTCGGTAGGGATTATTATAAAAAAATATTGAGAAATATTGTAGAACGAGGATGCTGCAAAAAAAAAACATCATTACGATGAATACCTAATTGGAATCAAAATCATAACAATAATCCTTTACCAACGAATGGAACGAATACAAAGCCGAAAATGGAAAAGGTTCGCATTATTCAGGATCAAAATATATCTTTCAGTGAAAAATTAATTTAGCTACTGGAAAATATCTCGCTGTTTTTGTTTTATATTCAGCTTAGTGTGGTATATAGGCAGAGAATATAGGTTGGTAGTCGACATAGACGGCTTTTTCATTAGGTAACCTATCTAACCCTTTCCACTTCTACCTGGAAAAAATTAGAGGATATTCCGTATATAGGTTAATCTATTTTCTAGCTAGACGCTAAAGTTCATATGATATTACTTTACTCTTTGCTGAACTATAGATATAAGGGGTTTTCGTAATATCAAAAATTTGTTCGACCGGACTATATATTCGGATATGGCGTTTTCGGTTGAATTTTATTCTTCCGTAAAAGATCCCTGCCATCTATTGAGTTTAAAGGTAAATAGAGTTTTTTCTTTTTTTTGAAAACTCCTCATTCTCACACTGATGAATAAAGAAGAATAAAAAAAATATTTATAGCCACACACATGTTAAATAAAAATAAGGGAAATACAAAAAAACAACTTGATGCAACTTTTGTAGAGCCTTAATTTTCATCATGATGTCTTCCCAGCTTCCCAACTATAATAATGTCCAGTATAATTGTCGTCTCTGATACTGGCTGCCATGGTTGAAATTACAACCATGGCAGCCAGTCTCAGAGGAGACAATTATACTGGACATATTATAGTGCACAAATGTTTGCGCAAACACAGATGCACTCTCTATTTTCTCACTCTCATAACTCTATGGGATGGCAGACCGACACGAGAGAGTTCAGGCAACATAATTATGGAGGCACAGCCCGGAGGCTGTGTTACCAACTTCGATGTTTAGATTACATTCTATGATGAAGTCATAGAATCATAGAACTTTTGATAGTATAGTTACAAAGTATATTAAAATCTTTTCGATAATTATTTTAACATCTACTTTCATATTTTCCTATTCAGACCGTCACGAAGCTGTAGAGAACTGCCGGCGTGCCATGAAGCTGGCCCACAGAGAGCTGGATGTGCCTATGGTTCTGGAACCTGAGTACCTGGCCTCTCCCTGGCTGGACGAGCTCTCAGGCATGACCTATCTCTCGTACTTCATGAAGCCGGGCTCTGCGGGAACGAAATCAACTCTTGAGTGGGTTAACTCTCGGCTGGAAAGGGCTATCACCAACTTCACGGTGAGCCACGATCATCTAATGTTAAGCTAAATTTACAAAGAAAATACATTGAAAGAATAAAAAGAAATTAGAACTAGTATTAACAATTAAAACAATTAAGCTAACTGCAAACTGTTGTAAATAATCTACAGGTAGCTCAACTGATCCATCTGATCCATATCGGCCGCCGGAAGCGTCCCCAAGACGCTGGCTGCATTGCCCCGCCACCAGCTCCAGCTACTCACCAGCTCTCGGGTCACGCGTCACTTCGACCAGACGCTCAGATAACTATTTAAAAACCCGGAGAGCCTCGGTATTCTCTGTCGAGACCTGCATAATTGCGCCTCTTGAGATCCGCAGCCAAATCTCAGCTAAAGCATAGCATAAGTTAAATGTATTATATCCGAGCCGATTGCCCCGAGGCAAACTATAGAATTGTATTGAGACAAATTAATTCTGTCAATTCGTCAGATTCGACAAACAAGTGTGAGAGCCACAATTTGACACAGCAAATTCTTAATTTCTTCGTCTTCGGCAAATTTGCCACTTTGTGCTATGTAGGCAATATTATCTGCTCTACCATGGTTCCTTAATTGAAATCGTTAAGTAAGAAACTATGGTACCTATACACATCTTTTAGATTACTATAACTATTTATTTCAGACGGATTGGAACGACGGTCGCGTTGGCAACGAGCTGGTGCGGTCGCTGGGTGGGCCGGCGCCTCCGGCCAGCAGGCTGCGGCGTGACCCGGCGCGGTGGGAAGAGAACAACCAAATGGCTATTGATGCTGCTAAGAAAATCGGTAAGGAGTCTGACGAAATCTCTTGTTTTCATGTAATCGGGCCGCATTGCACGCCATTTTGTGGAAAGGATAGGCATACATATGATTTCGCATACATAGGAGCGGGACAGAGCATACGTTTATGGAACGGCATAAGCGCAAAATTCAAGTTTTTGCTTATTTACAAGAAAACTGCAAAACTTAAGAAGAAACTGGTTCAAGGAACCAAATAATTAGTAATAACCTACAAATGAAAACATAAATCATTTCAATAGACCGCAGGGTTCCTGAGGTCTCGACCAAATTATGTGCGAAACAGTGCACTTTCATGTTTCCATGCAATCGTTTTTTTTTACAATTGATATAAAGATTTTTTTGAATTGTATGTAACTAGAGTAATTTACCACGGGGATCCCGTGAGTACTCTAGGGCTAGTTTGATAACCAAAGCCCTTAGGTTCGCCACGGATCGGGGCATGGCTTCGTCAAGCGCACTCCTTGCGTATGTGCCCCGCAAGGTATTGCTCTAGCTAGGCGAATCGCCTTACCTATATTCTGCTTGTTACATCAATTCAGAATCAAAAGCAGTCATTATACAGGGTGCCACGAAACATGTGTACTAAGCCGGGGTGATTCTAGACCTCGAGAGGTTCAACTTTTTTTATGATTTTATGATTTTCGAACTATATTTTATATAAAAAAAAACTTTTTTCTTCATATTCGTATTATTCTACGTGTATTCTACGTGTTACATTATTATTATTGTTGAAATGTCAAATTCGGATCTACATAATATTTTTGTAAAAATTTAAATGGCAGTGGTATTGCTGAAAAACAAGCAAAAAACATTTGTTATATTTTAACAAATTTCATTAATCCTTTCTTCCCATTTGTGTAAAAGAACACGAATAGGAAAAACTACGAGTACATAGAGAAAAAAATAAAAAAATCTTCTTCTTAGTCTTGACTAGCTGCACCGTAACTAGTAATAGTAGGTATTATAAAATCAGTGACCGTAAGTTTGCGGAATTCTTAACAGACGGGCCACTTTTTAATATTTTTGGTAATAATACCTATATTTTTACTTCATTCATCTAGAAACGGATTGAGCCAAATACTTTTAGCATACACTTGAACTCTCTTTTAAATCCCAATTTTTTTCCCAGGTGTCCAGCCAGTACTAACAGCGAAAGATATGAGTTCGAGCGAAGTGGAGCACCTGGGTGTGTTGGCGTGGGCCTCGCAGTTCCGGAACATTCCACCACGGCCGCCTGTCCACGACATGCTGCGGCTAGCCCTCGACTCTACTTCTGGAAGAGTTGGAGAACCCGTGAGTACTATAGGCGCTACTTTTGATGTGTCTTTATAAATATAGTTGTGGTTGTGTTGGGCAAAAATAGAGGGGGCGTCCAATTGCGAGTTGGGTCGACGATAGTAGTTACACGTCGCACCGAAGCTACCGAAGGACCGTGGCGACCGACAATCTTCTGGATGCCTTAACCTCAGCACTTGGTAAAATCGGATGATGACGGCGATATTTAATGAAAACACATGAGCTTAATGTATATCCAAGCCTTCGGGTATTCTGCGAATCGTTAGTAACGAGCAAGTGCTGCAGGGTATTTGCTGGCAAAATCAGCTCTGCTTTCGTAATTTCTATAACTTTGAGCACAAAAGTTGAGAACATCCTATAGTGTTGCTGGAATACTAAGTAATACAACGATGGTACCCTAATAGAGAACTAGCCAAAATAATTCATTATAGGTGCTCGTTCGAAGCAAGTTTCGAAACGGAAATTAAATTTTATCTAAGTTTGCTTTGAAGTTTTACAAAAATAGTCTCTAAGTCTTTTTGATATCACTGCTAGTTCTTTTAAATTAGGTTTTTCTACAGTTTTTACTATGCTTTGGATTTGATCAAGTATTCAGAACATGTGAACTAACAAATCATTGCTTAATAGTGATCAAAATAATAAATATATATAATATTATATAATATTAATTGTGTGTGTCATTGAAACGTTTACTTAGAATATCTGTTATCATCTGGTTTATAATTGGATAGCAATCTCGACAGCAATTTCAATTATTATAGAGTAGCATCACCGTCGCGTTCTGAATGATCATCTCATGACCTGGAAATCGCTTTCAGACATACATAAAAGTGGAGAGCATATCGAACGAGCTATCTGTCTCCGACGTGAGGGTGTCCATAGTGAATCCTCTGGAGCAAGAGTCCCGGCTAAAGGTGGATGCGAGAGGCGCGGGAGAGTTCGTGCCGGAGCATGCGGGGATGCACGAAGTCGTGCTCACAGTCGATGATGTGAGGTAAGAGTGGCTTTTACCTGAATTCTAAGTTTATCATAAAGCTGCTTTATTATATACTAGCTGCTGCCCGCGGCTCCGCACGCTCTTTTCCGGGATAGAAAGTAGCCTATGTCCGTCCCCAGGATACCACCTATCTCCATGCCAAATTTTATTAAGATCCGTTAAGCCTTTTAGGCGTGAAAAGGTAACAGACAGACAGACAGAGTTACTTCAGAATTTGTAATATTAGTATGGATTATTCCGCTCTAGTGTGACTCTAGTACATACCAAACGAGGTATACGAGACACACTACTGACAAAGGTCTCCCGCCTTTGCACATTTCCCATGAATTACCTACTTGATTTACAACATTTCCGCCTATTACCACCTGCCTACCACCTTAGCAATGGCATTAACCAGTAGACTCTTTAGTTAATTTATTAAATGATATCATGTGCTAGTATTTATTTCGTAACTTCTACTTTTTCTTCAAGTATAATCCGTAGCAGACAACAAAATTCATCAATTTTGTAAACTCCAATTAATTAGTGCTTGAACCGATGCTCTGATAAACAAACATCATTTAATTTTTCCTCACCATTTTGGTAACAAAGCGAGATCAAACATTTCTCGACATCACGTAACTTCAAGTTGTTTATAGCTGTTCCCCTGACCCCATTCCTGTTACAGAAGTAACAGATGTCACATAAATAGCGCGCTAAATCCACCATTTATGTGAGGTTACTATATAAATCAGTAACTAAGCCACTCTAATGAAATTATTACCTTTGTTATTGCTGAAATAGATACCGTGGAACATAGTGGTTCTTAATCACTTATTGGGAATTGTTCTGTTACCTTTCTGACTAGGCAGTAGGCAGTTAAGCCCCAGGCTTGTTACCTTTTGTTATTAAGTCTGGCCTATGCCCCAACGACCTTGAGAACACAAAATAATTATCTGTGGCCGTATAAATAATTTGTTTTATTCGTGAAACGTACCATTACATACTGTAAAATACTTTGACAAATATTTGAGTGAAAGAAAAATAATCAAAAAGTGTTTGAATTAGTACATAATGTACATATGTAGGTGTTAAGCCAAATTAAAATAAGCCAGTTTTAGTACAGAAACAATAGTAACAAATAGTAAATAATAAATAGTATATATATATATAATAGTAGTCTATTCTATTCTATTCAACAAAGACAATAAAACGACAAAACGACAAATATATATACACTTACATCAATTTCCCAAAAAATCTAAGCCGTCATCAGAAAGCAGAGTGCCCAGAACGCTGCAGCGCTGGCAGCATTGTCACGTTAAAAACCAAAATTTATATTTTTAACCGACTTCAATAAAAAGGAAGAGGTTCTACTACTAAAAGGAGGAGACGAACACGTCTGTATGTAGTATATTATGTTTTTTGTGTGTGTTTTCCGATAAAGTACTTCATCAATAGTGGACCGATTTTGATAATTATTTTACCTATAAAAAATGTCGCCGAAATGGTCCCATACAAATTTTATTCCCGAGGGATTAGTCCCGCAAAACTTTATAAAAGTGTAAATATTAAGGAAATTGAAGTCGGTTTTTAGTTTTTTTAAAACAATCAAATAGTAAACGAATAATTTCAATCGTTCTTTAAAAAAGGCGTTAGTTTTGATAAAAGGGAATAGTACTCAGAAGTTCGCTCAGTGAAAATCATAAAGGTTCAATGCACTAATATGGCAGTTGAGTGAGAGCCGCGCCCGGCTGATATTCAGAATGGAAATCAAGGGTCTAGAATGTTCGTTTTAGGCTGCACTTTCTGTAAACAGCGGGAGCGAAAGACGACGCAAAAGCTAAAAAGGATACTTGATGGTTTTCAAGATTTGGGTGTAGCAGACACCAAGAACTAAAATCCGTTTCCGCCTCCGCTCCCACAATCCACCATAAACGCAGCCTCAGAGAAATTATTCTGATGCTTTGTTAGAATGAAACTTGAGCCTTGTAACGTGTTCAGTAGATACTGTTCAAGTTGGAATCCTTCTAAAACATCTGTGCCCAATTTCAGGAGGAACATGTTTAGATATGAGGCAGTACGTGATAATTTATTCAGTACTTACTAAGTAAACATATAGTGTTCGTTGAAACCTGCTGAAATAAATTGGAAGGGGTGGCACAAAACCATAGTTGAAGAGGCTTGCTTTGTCAAAATTGAAAGCCTGCTGCGTATCTACGCAGCAGGGTATTATTAATTTATTATTATATATTTATATATAATAATATATTAATCATAATTTATTAATTTACTATTATATATTTATATATACCTAATAATAAATTAATAATAATTAAAAAAAAATTGTATTATTTATTTATTTATTTTAATATTTATTAAAAATAATATAAGTAATTTTCTTGACGCAGGGTGGATGGGAAATACTTCTTCAGGGTACTGCCGAGGCTGGTGTCGGTGCCACCCCCAGGCATGGCGCCCTGCGCTGCCGGCAGCATCGTCGAAGTACTAGTCAGTGCTACAGGTCAGCTATTATTATTATTACTAACGCATTTATTTCAGATTACATACATACACAAAAACATATAAAAATGTCACAATAAAATCAAATTAAATTAAATCTTAGGTTAGCCTTAGTCTTAGTAAGTTATTTCAAAAATACAATAGTTTTAATTTGACTGTATTTATATCTCTTTAACATCGAAAGTTTCGATATGATTTACCTACTTTTTGTACTAATGGATAACTTCGGACCCATAAGAAAACTTTTTTCTGTGCGCTCTATAACAAAGGCGTCGTATGCATCGAACCTGCGGCGACAGATATAGATCTATCGGCTACAAATGAATTCAAGTTATTGTATTGTGTTTGATCTAGAACTACGTGTAAACCTCTCTTAAAACCGTGCACAGCCCGGCGCACAGCATCATACACTCAAGACAAAACATGTTTATATTCATCTCTATCTAGATAAAGGAAAAGAAAAGCCGAGGTCGATTTGTTGAAATTGAATAAACTCTCATCCTTTACCAACTCGTCCCGGCTTCTACATTCCAAATGGAGCGAAGCCATTTCTAGCTAAGCCAAGATTATCTCGAGCGATTCGCAACTTATTTTCATAGTACGGATGCAGCCGCGAAAGACGTTAGTGATAGAACGACTAGAGCTGGTTGTTCATCCTTTTATATTCGCTTACCTTAGAGCCTGGCTTATGAAAATCGATGGCTTCGCAGTTTATGTTTTTTTTGTTTTGTTTTGGTTTTAGTCTGCTCTTTATTCATTCTTGTACGTCTTTCTTACGAAACCGTACGACTTAACTAGGTGCAAAATTCCCATTAATATACAAATATACTGTGTCGTTCGAAGCAAATAAAAATTAAACACAAAACAGGGAAGTTTTCATAACATTTTGAGTTAGAGCCTGGAACATCGAAACAAATTAAAATTCTGTTCAAGGCAATAATTACCTAAAGCCTTAGCGAAATTTGTGGCAGGCTTGTTTTGCCATGCGGCTTAGTTATTTAGGTGCCTAAGCCGGTCTAAGGGGAGTAAATTTTTCTTAATCCCAAAAAGAGGTACTGGGTACCTCGCTGGATAAGACCAAATCCAATGAAAGTAGAATTCACGACACCACTTCAAAGCGCCCGTATAGAACATTTTATAAGCATTTAGAGTAAGTATCTCTAGAATGTAGTCATAAATAATTTCTTGTGACAGGAGCCCCTCGCAGACAAGACATAGACGTGACGGCTCACTCGCCGAGCGGTCGCGCAGTGCCTCTGGAACCCCGACATCCTCCCCCTTCAGCGGCTGGCACCACGGCCTCTAGCGCCACCTTCCAGCCTGATGAGGCTGGCACCTGGACCATAGCTATCACGTACAAGGGAGAACACATACAGGTACACGATTGTTACAGAGCCCTGAGTTCGGTTTGACTATAGTATCGACACGTCAGCCAGACGTCACATTTTTCTATGGGTTATTGGTACAGCGCCTCTAACGTGCGTACATGGAACTACACAAATCCCATACAAAAATGAGACGTCACGATGACATCTCACGTGACGCGTCAAACCGAACTCAGGGCCCAATTTTTCAATAAATAATAGAAACAGACATAGACAATAAAGATAAAAAAAATCGAATCAGAAGTTTGCTCTTAGGTCTCCGTTCTTAGGTTTGTGCTCTTAGGTTTGTGTTAGCGAGAAAGAATCTAGTCTTCAAAGGCCTGTCAGGTAAATAATCAAAGTCACTATCATCGTGCAAGCATCTACACTTCTCGTCCTTCTGCCGCAACTTGTCGTAAAGGACATAAAACGCTCCTGTGATGTATCGTTCACGTATTAGCGGGTGAATCCAATTTTTTTTTAATTGTGTTCGCCTTCGTACGTACAAAAGCAGAAGAAGAAGTTGTCACCTAGCCATTTCTCAAACGAGAATATCACGAACGACATCTACAACAAACTGGACCACCGAGATCGTAGCGGTGGCAACATTCTATTGCTGTCACGCCATCTTGAACTTGGCCTTAAAATAATATGGTTAACGGTGACGTCCCGGTGGCGGTGGATCAACGATCGACGACACGTCATCTTGAACTCGCCCTGAAATAATATCGTTATCGGTGACGTTTCATTAACGGCGGCGGCGCGGTGGACAAACGGCGTAACGTTGAGTGAACGTGAACGAATACTTAAATACATTTTTTTTGGGAAAGCTTTATTACTCTACAACGTGCGGATTTAAACATTGTACTGTAGGTACCATATTTCATTAAAAAAAGAACGACCACTGAATATCAACTCAATCTTTCGATTTCGACTTACCAACAAGCAGCGGCTCATCAACCTCGTAAAGAAACAGTAAATTCAAAATAAAATCTCCCAATAACTAATATATATATATTCAATAAAGAAGGTAAGTAAAGTACTCACATAATTCCCTCTTTCAAATTAATATTTCCAATCTGCGCCTTTGTTGATTAGTTCGGAAGCTTATATCGCAGAACCTTTTTGTGGTAGACTGGCCAGATCAGCAGCGCCCCCTGCAGAACAATTCTACCACCGAACTACGATCCCCGACTCGCATGCCCAGCGTGGGGATTACGGGTATTACCTCCCATGAGATAAAAGCCAAAAAGGCGCTTATCAGGAGGAGGCCTGCGTCCAGCAGTGGACCAATATATAATAGGCTGTGGAGGTGGTGGGTGGCCAGTTGGTCGTTGAATCCTTAAAACGGTTTTTTTTTATACTGGACCGAAAAACTGTTTATTTAAAACGAAACTGGGGACCGTTAACCGCATGCCGCCTGTGACACTTGGTTATTAAAATACCATTTAGCAACACAAAATTGAAAGCTATGATGGAAAATGAAACTTTAACCGATTTTGAATGAAAAGAGGACATGTTTTTGCGCTCCCATTTGTTTTCAAGTTATTTTTAAAACAACTTACTTTGTTTTGGAGGGCTCTCGTGTCGATGGGATATTTTCCATATTGATAAAAATCAGCGTAGAGACATTAATTTTAAACCCATTAAGTTTTTAATAGAAAATTGATCTAAAGTCCATCTAGGAGTATCTACTAGGTACTATTTAGGAGTATCTACCGAGTTTTATAGGTCACTTTAACAAGAAAACTCTATTTGTTTGTAACATTTGTAGAGAGTTACAAAAAAGAAATTCCTTGTTCTAGGGTGGTCCTTTCACCTGTGAAGTATTCGACCCAGCCGGCGTCCGCCTCAGCCAAGGAGCCCTGGACGGCGCTGAGCCTCAGAAACCTCACTCTTTCGAACTGGACACCAGCGGTTGTGGGGTCAAGGGAGACCTCCAGCTGGACATCGTCCATGACAAGCGCAGTGTGATGTGTGCACTCGAAAAACTATCAGCTACGAAGTACCGCGCTACCTTTATGCCTAAAGCGCCAGGGAAACATAGGGTAAGGATACAAAAGAACCTCTAGTAAAATACAATAAATAAATAATAATAAAGCTGGACAGCCCACACAGCATAATCTAGCCCCAAACAAAGCAGAGCTTGTGTTGTGTTTTTATAAGATACTAGCAGCTGGCCGCGGCTTGGCACGCGCTTTTTGAGTAGTCTAAGTCTCATCCCGGGATACCATTTACGTCCTTGCCAAATTTCATTGAGATCCGGATGCAGGCGTGAAAAGGTAACAGGCAGACAGATGGATGGATATATTAGTTTGCTAGATAACTGATCGAAAAAGTGTTTATTTAAAACGAAACCGTGCACCGTTAACCGCATGCCGCTTGCGACACTTGCATATTAAAAATACTATTTAGCAACACAAATTGAAAGCTCGTCCCCAATCTAGTACCCAGGTAACTGATTCATACTAATATTATAAATTCCAAAGTAACTCTGTCTGTCTGTCTGTCTGCTGTTACCTTTTCACGCCTAAACGGCTGAGCGGATCCTAATGAAATTTGGCAGTGAGGTACATATATTGTATTCCTGGGACGGAAATAGGCTACTTGAAAAACGCGTGCGAAGCCGCGGGCATCAGCTAATATCTTTTTTATTATTAATATTCTTGTTCCTCTAGCATAATCACAATCAGAGACTGTACAACCTTATTTTATATAAAAGTATTTATATATATCTTGTGTCTATTGTTTATATCTACTTATTATTTTCTAACAGCTTCACGTATTATGTATGCTATATTATATACATACAGGTAACATACAGGTTGGAGTGCGGCGTGAGACAGGGCGGGCTGACGTCTCCAAAGCTCTTCAACATGTATGTGAATGCGCTGATGGATGAGCTCAGCAATACCCGTGTCGGTTGTCACATTGACGGTGTCTGCATCAACAGCATAAGCTATGCAGACGACATGGTGCTGTTGAGCGCATCCATGTGTGGCCTAGATAAATTATTAAAGATATGCGAGAGGTACGCTACAGAACATGGACTGAAATACAATGTGAGAAAGAGTGAATGCATGGTTTTTCAGGCCAGAGGAAGCTGTCCCGTACAAAACATACCGCCCATAAAGTTATATGGAACCCCATTAAAGCAAGTTAGGGAATTTAAGTACTTGGGACATCTCCTAACCTCTGACCTGAAAGACGATGTAGACATTGAGAGAGAACGGAGGGCGCTGTCTGTAAGAGCGAACATGATAGCCCGCAGGTTCGCTCGCTGCTCAAGAGAGGTAAAAACAACGCTATTTAAAGCATATTGTTCTAGTTTTTACACATGCAGCCTGTGGGTGAACCATACGCAAAAACAGTACAGCGCCCTACGTGTGCAGTATAATAACGCGTTCAGGGTGCTGATGGGGCTGCCCCGGTTCTGCAGCGCGTCAGAGATGTACGCCGAGGCGCGCGTGGACTGTTTCTACACCACCATGCGCAAGCGGGGAGCATCTCTGGTGCGAAGGGTGCGGTCCAGCTCCAACAGCATTCTGAGCGTGTTCGCTAATAGGTTTGACTGCATCTATATGTATCACAGCTCAAGGATGCATGCTTATACTAATAATAATATAAAACACAACTTTGCCAAATAATTATTTTAAATATTCTGTTTCTTTGTTTTGATTATTGTGTTGTTGTGTTAAATTTAATGAATGTTATAGGTAGATAAATGTGTGTTCTGTAATAAGTGGCACTACCACAGCTTCGGAATAGTTTTTATATTTTATGTGTGTTAGTTTTAAGGATCTATGGACCGTAGATTAAGTTAATTAAGATCTTTAACTGTTTGAAGTTGTCTGAAATAAATGATTTATTTATTATTTATTTATTATATATTTTAATATATATATACAAATCGTATTTTATCTATATCTATTTCTTAAAATTACCTTCTTTTTTAGAAACTTAGGACGTAGAAACTTCTCATTAATTATTACATGTAAATTGGTGTCGTTTTCATTATTGAACGTTTCGCGACCAAAAACAGGGCAATCAAAGAGAATATGTTGCACGGTTTCTTCTGTACCGGCTTCACAGATGCACGTCGGGCTTTCCTTACACATAAACCGGGTAAGATATTCGGAAAACCCACTGTGACTCGTCATAACATGTCGTGTCAACACATTGTTTAGACTTATCTTACTGAAGAGTATCTTATAACAGCTTGCACTTTTCAAACAGCGGCCTTATCTTCCTCATTCCTCTTTATTTAATTTTCACTAAAAACATAACAACTCGGTAAATGGTGCAACTAGTCGTTACCTACAGCTTTGACCGTATTTGCAGTTATACATCTACTTTAATGGATACGATGTCCAAGGCTCGCCGCACATGTTCCGAGTGGGGTCGCGCTCTAAGAAGCCACGAGACAGTTCCAGTCCGGCGCCGCCTTACACCCGGATATCCAGCCCAGGTATTTACACAGCAAATGCTCCCCATTTTGTCAACTGAGACAGTTATCCGCTGAATACAAAGAGCATCATTCCTATTCATTCCAGTGACGCGACTCGGATCCGAGAGTCCTATGAATCAGTACAACTTATACGACTCAACAAAGCACAACACGAGCTCCATCGATCGACGCGAAGAGCGACGTGACTCGAGCGATTATTACAAATCGTCCTTCGGATCCGATATCAAAGAGAAAAGCTACGACATCGTCGACTCCGCGTATTCGACCTCGAGAGTTAATAAGAAGGATACACTGAATACTAGATACGGCTCCGAGAGTCCTTTGAACAGGACGGCGAGCCCCATAACTAGCAAGCACCTGGGGAACGGGTCTCGTCTAGAGGTGAATAGGTCTTCAAGTCCGTTCAGGGCCAGCAGTCCGTACCGAGCGACGAGTCCTTACCGTCCGACCAGCCCGCTCTCTAGAAAAGACAGTCCACTGAATAGGACATCAAGTCCAATTAACAGGTACGGAATATCGAACATGCCAGTTTCGTCAGTACGGTATACCTACTAATAATCCTATTTAATAATCGAGTCAATATTTGTTGGGAGCAATGAGAAAATAGGCTATGAACGTTTTCTGCTGTAAATCAATTTTCAATCAGCTCTCAATAGGGTGCCGGGCTCTCGAATAAGTGCCCGTTTTTGTTTTGACGAGGGCCTTTATGTTTGCGAATGTGCTTAATGCAGTTCTCTAGTACGCTATTCATATTAATTAGCCTTTGTTATATTAATTTAGGACGTATATTAGACGTTATTGCATTATGGAAACAGGTAGTTAAGTAGCCTAGAGGCTTGTTATGTATCTTCAACCATGTCGTCATTATCCATGAATAGCGTGACGATAACAATAATAAGTACCTATACCAAGTTGTAATCTATGAAAATAATTCTAACAGCCATTTGTTCGTACGCTGATCATCTCTACAATTACCAAATAGATTTGATCATTCATTCATGAATCAGCATTCTAACAACCGGCTGTTATTCATTCAAGTCGTTATACTATTATACAATAAACTTAATGACTTAACTGAACTAGTGCAAAAAAACATCTCATTAATTATGTTTAAACAAATACAGTAAATAAAGAACTAAGATATACCCATATAACATTTTCGATTCTAGGGTAAGCAGTCCAACAGAGCGGTACAGTCCAGTTACAACAACGAAGCGAGTGGTGGAGAAGCGATCTAACTACAAATACAGTTCGTACTCCGGCTCGCAGGACAACCTCGACCAAAGCAGCCCGCTCTCGTCCTTGGAGGCTGACAGGGGCAGGAGACTTGGAAGTCCCAGTAAGTCTTAGAATAAAGATAAACGATGATACTTAACAGTTTAATATTTCAATAATTTTATTTAAATAAAATCCTATATTCTACATAATTGAAGCACTTGTTTCTTATTCCTTTTAATCCAATTCAGTTAAATTTCAGTGGTTTTTTATTTTTCAATTTAAAATGTTGGCATAAATCAATTAATTAATTTTTACTAGTTGTAAATAACCTTATTGTTTTCAGATACGGGAGACCCGGGTGGGAATCCCTACAGCCCTCGACAAGATTCATGGGATACACTCGAGAAGACCAGACAAATGATGAGCGCCAACACGTAAGTAACTAAGTATAACTTAATAAATTTACCTCTTGTCCAGCTCAGAAAATCTTCGTAAGACTTTCTTGAAAACGTTCCACTTCGAAACCACAAAAGAAACAAACTACCTGATATACCTATTCGGTTCTTAAATCCAAATTGTTTCATATAAACAAATACATTTATGTAAAGAATGACATACAACAGCAAGGTAACAACTAAGCGGAAAAGGTATGCACATAGGAGTTCGAAAACGGATGAGAAACAAATGAAAAATGGTTTTGCACTCCCGTGATTTGTTCCGAAGTTAACAGTGTAGTAAAATATTTTTCACCAATATTTTTTGAGTTTTGGTCCGTTTAGAATAGAATAGAAATCTTTATTTGTGTAACATTACATAACATGAATGATGACTAAAATTAGAATTAATATTAGACTTAATGCTACACAAAAAGGCCACCAGTTCAGCTTAATGCTGCTATGGCACAAGGGCCATAGCAGCGCTGGTTTACAGCGGTGCCAGGGTGAAGTGCAGTGCTACCCGCTACACCAATCTTACACACGTAAGATTGGTGTGGCGGGTAGCATATATATACATATATATATATATATATATACAAAATTATAATCTAATAAAATTTAAGTTAAAGTTAAACATAAATGTTGTTCTGTAAATGTGTCAAAATTACACATTTACAGAACAACACGCAAAAATATCTACAGAAGAAATAATTATTTTATAGAGCTATAGATAGAGCCATAATAGTGATGGTAGTTAGTAAATAGGCCCATTTCTTAAATAGATAAAAAATTTGTTGTCAAAATTATTTTGGTTTCTAGAACCAAGTAGGTACACAGGTAGGTTCAAATGGAGGAGGAATTAATGAAAGACATTTGGTCGACGGAGTATGATCTCCATGCCTGTCAGCAATAAGAAACACAAAAGCAAAGCGACGCGCGCTCATGTATTTGCAAAATCATCATAATATGCTTCAGAACAACGACTAATTTCGATTCCACTTTGTATGCTATGGAAAATGGTAGCAGAGCTTAGTGACACGTCAAAGGAAACTAGACCTAGCACGGGGATTGTTGTCTAGGGTAGAATAGAGAAAAATTACGTCACATCGTCATTGAATGCGTAAAATATTTGAAAACTACTACTTCAATCATTTACGCAATGAATGACGATAAGGTGTAATTTTTCTCTATTCTACCCTAAGGAACAAACTCCGTGCTAGGCCATTGGATACATCGCCTAGTCGACTGCGGTTTGATAATAATTTTGTGTCGCAGGACCTACTGTTTTACAGATGGACTAGGTACTCGCTGAACAGTAGTTGAGTTAGTAAACTCATGCTTGAAGTGGCAATAATTCTAATCGCGTTTCTAGAACAGAGTCGAGTTTATTTAAACAGGGTGCGCCATTCATAAAGGATCAAAATGCGACGTGGTGTTCCGTACAGGGGTTCCAACCTGCATCATATTCATCTATTTTCTGCGATTGTTGCTTGGTTAGTTCGATTATGTTCAACTTTTTAAATTTTCAAATAAGTCAGTTTCCTAGAAGATTGTATTTTTTGTTATCTTAGGAGCAACACATATAAAATGTTGATCTAACACCAAGTCCATTCCCAGGCTGGGTCCAACCCCGACTGAGCGATTCGGCAACACGCTGGAGCGTGAGACCAAGAGGAACACACAACTCAACAAGTTTAGCGATCTGTCGAGGGATTCGTTCAATCGGCAACTTGACCGGTTGGCCGATGATCGCGACTCCGACACTTATACTAGTCGAGTAAGTTATCAATTTATTTAGTAAAACCCTGTATAGAAAAATCAGAATGCTACGAGTGCTACGAAACTCGTACCTAGCACACGTTTTAAAACAAAAAAATGTATCTCAGGCAGGTATATTTTAAGGTCATAAAATATTATGATGTTTTGGCGATATTTATTTCGCAAAACCCTACAGAATTTAAATGAAGCTTAAATACGATATCGAGAGTTACCTAATTAACGTAACAATACATGGAATATTGTTCTCTTTATTTACTTCAAATTATGCTTTGCTTACTAATTGAGGTATTATTATAGAAATCGGTGAAATCCTATTTATAAAGATAGCAGCAAGTAAACGATATAGGGAACTCGGTTTTGTTTGTGTCGTAAGGCATTAACGATTTTCCGTAGCCATAGAAGTTTAGTTCTTGCACTTTGTTTCTCTTGAATCCGATTACTAGCCTACGATTGGAACCCGATTCCAGTGGAGTATCATCAAACCAGAAGTTGCAATTTTAATTTCTCTTCTTTAACAATAACAATAAGTAATGTTGGACAATCCACACAGCATTATCTAGCTTCAAAGTAAGCAGAGCTTTTTTTATGGGTATAAGTGAAATGAGCATGATGTACCTTTGTCCCTATAAGTAAATTTTTAAAAACTGGCGCGATTATCTTTTGTTTTTCTTACAATGATCCACGCTGATGACGTCAAAAATCCAGGCCTCCAGTATACGGAAAGAAAAAAGGATCGCGGCAGCTTTTAAAAATGTATCTAATACTACCTTCAGAATAGATGAATTACCAACAGTCACTAAAGTCAGCAGACGAACGGACGGACGATTACGTACATTTACTGAATCCTCTAGCTAGGTTCCAGGTGCATGCGATTCAGTTAACGCTTAGAGAGCTACCAAAGCTTGCAAGTCGCGTCGCTCGCTAGTTACAGTCAATTGGCTCCCGTGGGCCGTATGAATGGAAACTTGCTAACTGACAACTATCTGACGCGTTAAACCACAGTAGGTAATAATACATTCGTAAAATAAAGAGAACCCAGTGCTTAGACAAACCTAATATAGGCTTTAAGGCATTGCTAACCAATTTTTGTAACTAATTTTTATTGAATAAATGATCTATCTATCTGCTTACTATGGGGCTAGATGATGCTGTGTGAATTATCCAGCATTATTTATTTATTTATTTATCTTAAAGTGACCATAGGGCGAAGTAGATAGGGTGTGATTAAGTAAATATGAATACGAATGCTAGTTCATTGACACTTTTATTAAAAAAAACTACTATACTACATGTTCAGTGTGGTAGAGCTCACTCTAGACACGAACTTTTTTTCAGTGATACCATAGTTGAGCCTACTCTACTCATAAAAATCCAAGGTAATGAGGTATGTGCCTACAACCAAATGAGTGATTTTCCGCGCTTCTGTTGAAATTGAGATACAACTTTACAAAACTCGCAACGTGCATTTTCCATTACAGTCAGTCAGAGGTCTTTCCACTCCGATCCTCCGACTCGCAAGCTCGGGCATGGGATACCGGAACTTCCTTTAACGAACATTGTTTCGCCCATTAGTTTAACGTCCTGGCATATAATATAGTGATCCAAAAACTTTCGTTCCTGCGGTTCATTCTCATCCATTACAAAAAATTGTTAATGACCCTCCTGCCTTTTATCGTTTATGGGGTAGGGATTAAGGCTCTGTTATCTCAATAGAAAACCATCGTTATTTTGTATTTTCGAGTACCTTTTTACCTATTTTCTTATTAAGTAAATATTTTCCGGAGCTCGCTGGTCCGGTCAACAGCCCCGCGGAAAGGAAAAGGTCAAATTCTTAGAAATTTTATTCGTATTATTGACAGCTAGCTTTTGTAAACCAAACTAGACAATTTCACACAAATTGTTTGACCGACAAACATTATTATCATAACTTTCTATACTAAAAAAAATGTCTATCGGATAACAAGTAAATTATATCTACAATTCCTATCTAGTAGCAACCTAATGTGACAAAGTTTTTTGCGTTCGTGTTTTGTTTAAAATAATTATTTCTCTCCAACAGCACCAAATAAAGCAGGAAGTGCGAGAGAGCTCGTACATAGTCCGTGACTCCTCTTACAGCAGTGTGGAGGAGAGCAAACAACAACAGCAGTCTTTTTTATCCAATAGGCCCCCCCGCGACCCTGCCGGGGGGGCCAGCTCTGAGACGGACGCTGCACACGACCGTTTTAGGTAAGAGTCAGTATTGCAACCTATAGTAGCTAGTGTTTTGTTTCGTGCGCGAAGTAGAACAGTCCTTTCGGTGTAAATGAGACTCTTTGCGTGGAATTCAAGCAATAAAGACTTTGGTTCCTATGTTGATTGGTCAATATGTTGACCGAGTCATTGCGAGCTCAGGGTTAGCTGTCAAATCTATTGTCACAAAGAACGTTTGACGCGATGACTCGGCCTCCTTCCTACCTATCCTAATTATGTGTACGAATCGAACCATGAGTTTTAAAACTATATCAAACTCCTCTATACCCAGCTCTGTCTGTACTAGCACCAGTAACCACTGGGAATCCTGCTCTCTTTGCTTCTAACTAGGATGCTGTCCTACCTCACAAGCAAGACAATAGGTATTAGTAAATATTTACTGTTTATTAACGCTTTGTTATCGCATAAAGTACATGTAGGGGTAATAATAATAATGTTCATTGTATATTCATGTAATTTTTCCGGGCATGAGCCATATGAGACTATAAGTTTGGAGTGAAATTAAACAACTGAACGAAACACGAATTCTTATTCTATTTTTTGTCCTTGGAAATGGAAAACAGAGATACCGCCAGCTTATCGGTTTGAATGACTAATTTCAGAATTTATGTACGAGTAGGCTGAGTTAGTATTCAAAAGTAGCTGGCTTCAACGGAACTGAAATAAATTAATTAAAAATACCTATAATGTCTCTAATAAATGCAAAATGTTTATCCACATTAGACCGCTAAATTACCTGATAATAAGCTTGAAATTGTCAGTACCATGTTTGCCTTTGCCCTTCCAACTCAAAAATGGTGTTTGAGCCCACTATTTTGTTGCAGACCAATCCAAAGGGATAATAAAAGAGGTGCCAAAGGAATAATCGTAAAGCCAACTTACAAAGGAGTCGTTGGCAAACCTGTGGAATTTATAGGTGAGTTACTAAATCATTGTACTGTCCTATCTCTATGTGTTAAGGAGTCTACAAACCGAAGTCGCTGGCTCTCTAACAGCCTGTCGACATAGCCCGGCAGCTTTCTCGGCGGCAAGTCATCGGTTTCTAAGACTAACAAAACACGAACCGCACTCATCCTGAAGAAGACCCTCGTAAAGGGATGAAACGTTGGTGTTCTTCCAACACAAATAAGGTTCGTAGTTAACCCGCTTACATCCGTAAAGAGCTAAGCACTTTAAGCAGCCTGCAATATTCATACACCGTTATATCACATCAATTCGCCGGGTAGCAATGACGCCGACATGGTTTTTTAAAATTATGCCGCTGACATCAACTCGCCGCCGGGCCATGGTGTGGCGCCGCGCCGGCGTTGGCGGGTTCAGTGTGTAGAGTTCTTAATAGATACCTACTCCTTCGTTAACTGTGAATCGCTACATCTCTATCAATATTGATATGTTACCGCCGTTTTTCCTGATATGAGATTTTTTGCGGGGAATCGTGCAGAATTGTTGATAAGAATTTATGCCTGTTTTTCATATATCGCAGCTGCTTACGGGTTCCGCATATTTTCGGTTCTGATTGATCTCATTGTAGGTAATCCTTTTTGCCTATATCTGTGAAACATTTTTGGCTCCCTTATGTAATGTGATAAAGAACATTTTACGTTTCGCTTGCTATAATTTTTTATGGAAGATGAATCTATCTCTCTCGAGGTAGTTTTTAAAATGTATCCATTTTGTCAACAATTTGCCGTGACATTTTACAATGGCCACAAACAAAAAGCCTTTATAGTTTTAAACATGTTTTTTTTTTCTTCACATAATTAGAAGTTGCAAAATGGATCACGCTTTCCATTAATAATGTGTACTTAGCTAGCATGATACTATTCTGTTGTAGTGGATGGAAGCACAGCAGGCGCGGGACACTTGGAGCTGGAGGTGTCGGGTGGGAATGGAACCCTGGTCCCCAGCTCGGTACGCTCCCTCGGCGGGCACCGCTATGCCGCGTCGTTCGTTCCTCGCGTCGCTAGGGCGCATACTGTGCGCGTCACATTCAATGATGAACATGTGCCAGGTATGTTTTTATTTAAGAATTAGATTCTAGAAGTCGAAAATAATCTGATACAAGGGAAAAATCGGAAGGAGATCCGGAGACCGTTAGCTGTTTGATCTTGTTAAAGCTAACAGAACTTTCTACGATATTTTCTAGTTGACTGTACCAATTTAAAATATTTTAAAGGTAAGAAATATATTTAAATGTAGTAGATATCGTATACAGTATTAATGACTACATTTGGTAGCCGTTTACAGCGGGTACAGATCTTCGGGGATAGATTACAGTCTTCCGGTTATATCTGAATGAAAACCCAATCTGAACGGGAACATGCTGTTTACCTTTTAGATCTATCATTTAGGTAGCAGTTGGCAAAACCAATAGTTGTGCCGATGTCATATCAAGGTAGGTAAACATCAAGAAGTTTATGGTTAGCGTTATTAGGTAGTGTAGATGGTCATGCGCCAAAATGGTGTTTTAGGTATTTTCTACATTCTCATATGAACAAACTCTTCCATTCAAATATTCTTAATATAACATAGGGCCAAAACTTGCATCCAGTTTTTTCCTAATTTTCTTGGCAATAAAATTAAGTTTATCTTACTAATTTAGCAGTTTAGGAACAAAATCGTCATGCAATCTCGTTATTAGAATCTTGCAAGTTGTTGCTCATAATGCGTGATTTTGCATGTGGCGTTGAAAATTTATTTATATAATCAAAATATTGTTAGTTCACTATCCTTACAGGTACACCTAATGCGATAGTACACTATCTATAGTCACAATAATCCCTATAATATAAATTGTCACCTTTGGTCATAAATATTTTAACACAATTATTAATTTCAATTATTAATACCATTCTCAATTTTAACATATTAAAATGACTGAACCCAGCACACTATCCAGTTGAGGGTCAGATGAGGTGGCACTTTAGTGGTCATATAGTAACTATAAAAGTTCGTAATTATTTCAAAAGACCGCGTCTATTAAACGACTATTAATTAGCGGCTATTAAAAAAACTGCTTAAATTTTATTATTTTTATTTGTATAGGAATATATTTATTTTTAAATTGTCATTAGTCATTAGTTACGCCACCGTCAGTATTAATACGTACCGATCCTATCCTATCCATCCAAAGGTTGACTGGAAGAAATCGCTGTTAGCGATAAGGCCGCCGATTGTACCACACTAGCTATAGGTAGTTAGTTGTTGTTAGTTATTGTTTTATGTATTGATGGTGCAATAAAGTTATAATCTATGTTTCCATCACTCGCGCCAAAAGCTTTTATGGAATGATATGGAATTTCTGTTTAGGTATAATTTTTGTTCTGTGTGCGCTTTTTGTTCTCTTTCTCTTGCATACCTACTAATCAACTTCTTCCCGCTAGATCTGTCATATATCTACTTAAGCACAGTTACCTCCTGCCTATCACCTATTCAATTAAGCTTGTATGTACTTGCCTATATCTGTTTAAATGTATGTGCTGTTCATGCATAGCAAATTAAATAAATGTAGCTTTATCTACAGACAGGATAGATTCATGATGGCCGTGCTTCAACATTTTGTTAAAAGAATATAAGAGGTAACTTTATAGTAACATTTTTGCGCCATAAAAGAAAGGAGAATAAACTTCTTCCAAGAAATATGACAAATG
This sequence comes from Eupithecia inturbata, assembly GCA_963662085.1. Lineage (NCBI taxonomy): Eukaryota > Metazoa > Arthropoda > Insecta > Lepidoptera > Geometridae > Eupithecia > Eupithecia inturbata. Next base: position 9,709,215 of record OY759178.1, on the reverse strand, counting down.
CTTTTTTCTTCTAATTTGAAATCACTGTCTGCCATTCCACGTTGCTTTATACCTCTAAATATTTCTCCGAGAGAATGGATGCAAAAGTTGTATTGCAAAACATTTATACAATTTCATAAGTGCTTACTTAGGTGTTTTTTAATGGGAAAATCGGGAGAGTAAACAAATACATAGTAAAAAGTGGTAGCAAGTAAAAAAGATGGAGGTTTAACCATAGATTTCAAATTTCTTTTTTATGTAAGTGTGTAGGTTAGTACGGTAACCATTCATGAATTTTAGACTAACGCAGATTTTGGAGGATTTTAAGATTTTTACTTTGGCTTACGATTATGATGACATATTTTATTTTACGGTCAAATTAGAACTGTTAAAAACGGCCAGTGTAAGTGGCTACTAAAGAATTATATCAGCTCTGGGGGCCTACTCGTAAAACGAAAATAGATGTTTCTGATTCGTTTTCGTGCAAAATCTAGGTTGGTACTAGATTCTATGATATGAGTATGATAGCATTTGCACGAAAATGAATCAGAATCTTCGATTTTCGTTTTACGAGTACGGGCCCTGACTGGTTTGTTGTTTTTATATTCGTAGCAATGTGTTTATTTCCATACGTTTCGTAGCCCAACACCAACCAGTTTTTCTCCGTAGGTAGATGCAGGCGTAGTAGAAAGTGCAAGAGTTATCTATCATAGTGCGTGTAATCCGCCTTGATTGTGAATGGAAAGAAAAGTCGTTTCCTCCAGAGGTTTGATTGCGTTCGTGACGACAATGGGTATTGCTATCGGAATTTTAATATATTAAAGAAAGTGTTGAACATTATTGTTAAATGTGATTTACCGTATGGGATACAATACAATACAAAATTCTTGTACACCACAAAATTAAATAAAAAACATAGATATTAACATAAAATAGAAAGGTACAATGGGCGGGATACCCATACTTAACAAATTACGTTTTTTTATGTAATTTAACAGACTCACCACCGAATACTCAAACGCAATTCAAACTTATACAGGCCTCAATGCGCGATTTTTTGACAGATTTCATAAAAACGTCAAAAAGTCGCGACGTGTGAGAAGTGCTTGAATCTAAATTGTGTATTTGTGGATTAGTTAAAAACATAATCCTAAATTAAAATTAATCTGTAAGAGTGATTTTCCATAAGGCAGGAGCGAAACCTAACATAGGTATCTCTAAACTTAAAAGGAGGTTTAATTAAAGATGAATATAGATAAAGTTAAAGAAAAAAAAAATCTATGTTGGATATCTATGAATGGTTTCAATTATGTTTAAGTTAGGTACCTGTATCATTTTACGTAGGCAATAGTAGAAACTTTTACCCAGCGGTGTGATACACGAGTTTAAAATTGTACAAAAATGATAGAATCACTGCCTATGTAAAAACCCACCAACGAAGCTATTAAATATGTGACTACCGGAATCTATAATATCTAGCAGAAGCAAGGAGTTCACCAAAACACCACTCCTTTTCCTTCCCATTTTGGTGGTGTATAAACAGTTAATTATTGATCAACAAGGCATTTTGTTTTATAACCTGACGTCTCACGTGGTAAGCGATTGGAAGCGGTCTGAATTTCGCGGCGAGCAAAGAGTCTCTTCAGCCCCTCTTGGCACGCGAGGTAAATAAACTTTTTGCTTCTATCTAGATATATTTCTGTGTATGTGACTGCTAAGTTAGGATAACCATAGCCATAGCCATTACTTTTTACAATTAGGTACCTACAGCAGGTATATCAACAGAGCATGCCCATGAAAGTGACAACTATGACAGTGACATTAAGCTGCACTGCAATTATCAATAATTTGTCTTTTGCGGCTTTCCACTTTTCTTCTTGAAGACCGATTACCTGGCAGCAGGATAACAGGTGTTTGTTTCAAGTTATTTTTTCTCTCCCGGAACAAAGGCGGTAGGTATAGGTAGTGTACTTCTTATAGGTAGTGTACCTCTCTTAGGTAGGTACCTCTCACCCTAAACACACACTAGGTAGTGTGCGTTTAGTGTGAGAGTTTGTTTGTTTAACCAATGTTGCCGTTTATCTCCCAAACTGATGAATCAATTTTAATCTAAAAAACCTACTTAGTTTTTTGTAAGAAAGAGGAAGTGTCCTTAATATGATCTTTAGATTTGATGAAAATCAGTTCAGCTGTTATAATGTTGCTGGTCTAAAGTAAAATCGTCGAGGTATATTTTTTTTTGTAAAATTCACTTGTTTATACGGAAACTTGACTTGAAAATATTAACCTACATTAACATGACCACCAAGTAAGCTGAAGTAAGGGAAACACAGGGAAAGGACCTGGCTTGGAAACAAGATATTTTTTACAGGATTTTCCAAAGACAAGATTGGCCTTTCAGTGGTTTCAAATGTGTCCCAACATTCAGTAAGAACACGCACAAAAAGAGATTTTCTAGAAAATACGCTTTGGAATTATTAACAGTCGACCTAGTTTTGTAATTAAGTTTAATGGGGTGGTATGCGCCGTGGAAAACATTTTTTCCGCTCGCTCTCTATCCCCTGTTACATAATTATAGTTAGGTATTCTATTGCAAATGAATTATTCTTTCGGTTTCAAACGAGGTTTTGCACGGATTTCCTGGTGTGTAAATATTTAAGAGGATCTACACCGTTTCGGTCCGCAGCACTGCTTGATATGTTTTGTTAAGAGTTTGATTTCTTTATTACCAAACAAGATACCTACATCATATCAAATAGGTAGGTATTAATTTTATAAATAAACACGATGATCAGTGCAGCGTAGGAGTGGTAGTTAAATGTAGTCGCGACCAACACAACGTGACTAACCAACCGCTTTTGCTACCACTAGTGTAGGCTCTCGAATTCCACTCCGCCATTTTGAATACCTCCGTGACGTCACGCAGGTGGGCGCGAGCGCTGCGCCAGCGCACTCAACTGACATTTGTGTCGCGCCCGCGTCCGATCGAGGCTCTGCCTCAGAATTATCAAAAATGCGAATCCGTCGCGTAATTTTTCGCATTTGTACAAATTGAAGTAGCTACCTAGTGTCTCTCTGATCTTTGTATCACCAAGAACAGCAGAGCTGCGTCGCGACTTCGTTTTGTGTCAGTGATTGTTGTGTACGTACAGGGTGTTGTTGTGATTTCTTTTCCCCTGTCTAGTGGAGTGTCCTAGATAGCTGTCACTTTTGGGACACGAGATTGTCTCCGGAGGTCGCACCGCCCTCGATAAGTGAGTGTATTTGCATACATTGTGCTTCTACATCCGTAAGCTGGTCAACTTGGTATGAAGTGGGCGAGACACGTCATGTCGCTGTGCTATGCCTTTTATAGCGTGGTGATTTAATTTTGAAGACTAAATGTGAAAATACCTCAAATTAAATCAAACTTTAATTTTGTACCTACCTACTTAGGTCACTTCAAAAGATGATTTCAACTAAGCCCTACTTCAGCCCATCATTTTCGGCAACTAAGTATAAAGACATTGACACTTCTAGACTGGTCTATTTCAGCTACTTCCTTAATAGCTTCCATAGCATACTGCTGTGGGAAACGCTGCAGATATTAACACCGTATTTGTGCTGCTTATGAGGGCGGTTTGTGAAATCTTTAATCACAGATAAACCCTACTGAAAAATTCAAAGAAATAAACATAATGACAGTACCATCTCATTTATGAAAACTTGTTGTACCACACATAGGAATATCAATCGTTTCCCTAAAACTAGCGACATACATAATTTAAATACTAGAAATAAGAATAAACTCGCTGCGCCCACAACTAAGCTACTTAAGATTAATGTATATTTTAAAGGGCAATGTATACGCTTCTACAACAAAATACCAAATGAGTTGAAAAAAATTATCAATAAATAAATTCAAACAAATTGTCAAACACATCCTTTGTAAAAAGGCTTACTACAAAATATCAGATTATCAATAGAGGATAAAAAGAGATGGAGCAAAACTTGTCCCAAAGTTTTGCTCCAACTCGAAAACTAAAAACCTAACAAGGTAAAGGTTTCTTTTTCGCTTCTTTACTTTACCTCAAAAAGATTGAAGTGTTTTACTTATGTAATTTGAATTATGTGTCGCGTCCAAGAGTCTTGTAAGGTCTAAAGGAAATAAAGCATTTTGAATTTGAAAGCACTTCTACTACCTACACATCTTTAATATACCTAAATGCTGATCGTTCAGCTCGATTCATTGTCTAACAATTTGATTGATAAGTACATTAGATAAAAATAAAAGTTTTTAAATTAGTGGGTCATACAGACATAACACTGGTTAACTGCATAATCGGTCAATTAAATTCCACTTATGTACAAACCAAACTAACAAAATGTTTCCATCCAATTTCTTAATCACTTAATTGATTACAATAACATAAACGGAGCATCCTGTGCCTAGGGTTTGCATTTCACTACATAGTCGTTCAAACAAAGTACCTATCTCCAAGAGGTAGTACAACCCGTGCGTTGAACTCTTTTGTAAGGGCCGTTTCTCACGCATACACCCTCATTCACCGGCTCGCTTAACAATCCAAACTGTACTTTAAAACTATGTAAGTTAATGGTTATTATCAAAAATTTACATTCATTGATCAGATAACGGATATTGTAGGTTTTTATGGCGCTCATCAAGCCCAATCGCTCGCTGATGCCAAACATTATATGTATGTACATAGCCATAGCATGACTGGCATTAAGAATTGATGCAAAAAGTTTCGCTATTGTAGGTACAATTAATGATTAGCGTATTTTTAATAAATTAAAAGCTATCCTGAATATCTCTAAAATACTTCCTATGACACTAATACGTTTGTGTAGATAGCTTATAAAAAGTTTAAGCAAAAAACTAAACCGGCAGAGGAGACGAGAACAAGCATTGAAAGCAGGTCTATGTAATTTGCGGTGTCAAAAAAAACGCGGAGAAAGCACCCGACCGTACATAGCAAAGGTTAGTACTTGCGTAAGTAAAATAAACTATCGCTGTGTAGGTAAACTATCACTTTCTTGTTGCGTAACATGTGGCCAGAAGATGGAACGGTGAAATATTCATCAACTACGAATTTGAGGCACATTTTGTGGCGGACGTAGAACGGAAACGCTGCCATGGAGTTGGCAACGATAGGAAACATCATTTCGATCTATACCTATTATGCAAATTTATACACCTACTACCTACCTATTCTGAATACTGGCGCCTCAATAGTCTTAATAATGTTAGACAGTTACGTGATATCAAGTGAATTTTTAAAAACTTCTCAAAAAAGGAATTCGATTTGTATTTTTTCTTGATACTTATACTTACCTTCCTACCTTTTAGTTGGTACAGAAAACCGTAAATTAAAAAAAGTTGGTCAACCACCAATATGATCACAACCTTCATTTTGTTAAAGCTTTCTTCTTAATTCGCGATGTCCCTGCGTATAATTTGATTGTTATGAAAAAACGACTTTAAATCCCTAACTTTAAAACTGTTTTCTAGTTTTGCGGAATAAATACTAATTCCTCGGGAATCAAATTATGAGACCACCTCGAGATCACCTTTATACAACTGCATAAAAAATCACAAAATCGGTCCATAATTCACGGAGAAATCGACGAACATACTTAAAAAAAACATATGTACATACAGCCGAACATAGAACCTCCTCCTTTTTTTGAAGTTGGTTAAAAACAGTTGATCGACCACCAATATAATCACAACCTCAATTTTAATAAACCTCTGTCTCGATTCACGATAAAAACTGAGTCCGACTTTTAATACTTTCCTACACAAATAGAAGGCGCCTTATTAACAAAGAAAATTACAATCTTAAAGTAAAAAGTGTAAAGTAGTAGTGTGTTAACTGCAGACTGTTGCAAACAATTTACAGGTGGCTCAACTGATCCATATCTATACCAATCGCAAGCTTCCCCAAAACTCTGGCTACATTGCCCTGCTGTATGGCAATACTGATGCGCTGCGCCAGATACTCACCAGCAGTCGGGTCACGCGTCGACCAGACGCTCAGATAATTTTAAAATATAATAAAACACTCCACAACTTAGACGGACTATACTAGATGCCGTTAAATGTACCAGTGTGTTCGTTCCAGGCTTTGCACTCGGGTGATTGCGCGCACCTCCATAGGTAGCTGCCTACTATCATGTTGCAACCACCTCATTCCCTGGGAACGAGTGGTTCTAACGAGCATCAGGTTATCGTGTTTGTTTAACAGCTATCGGTTATCTGACCACGGCTACAGAATAGATAGTACTGGCATTTACAACATGGACACATTTAGGGAATGTAAGGCAAAATGCGAGGCAATTAGTTACGAAAATGAACCTTATTTATTTATTTAAATACTTTATTGCACACATTTAACAAAAGTATACAAAAGGTGGGTTTAATGCCGATGGCATTTTCTACCTGCCAACCACACATGGTAGAAATAAAATAAAAAGGCGTGCTATAATTATACTAAGCTAGACAAACTACAGCAATTAATAATAAAACTTGCACATACATATAATAATACATATAATATATATATATAAATATATATTATAATAGGTACTTACAATGTTTTAATGAAGAAAGGTAGCAACGAAAATCACAAAAAGTTAAAAAGATGGTTGAGTTACCTAACTAGAAGTCGGGTAAGGATTCCTTATATAATGCTCACGTGTCAACTTTTTAAAACTACCCTTTGATTCGACTTTCCTGATATTGTTTGTAAAGTTTTTTATTGTTTGAATGTGTTTCAAACAATAAAAAACTTTTTGATCTCAATAGGTACAAAATGTGGTAAATTTTAGAGAGGTTAACCATTTGTTTTATAATTCATATAAGTTAAGCAATTTTTGACTTAGTATGTAAAATGTTCTATGATAGGAGTCCTATAAAATCAATATAATAGGTATTTCAAGGTACACAAACGAACCTGTGTTAAATCCGTTAGTTATTTTATTATACGAGAAATTGAGTACCGTGAGAACTAACAAATATTAACTTCATAAAAATGCCTTCGGGACATTTATGTATCAGAGACACTAAATGCCTTGATTAAGGGCCGGTTTCCAAGTATTTCCGGCCGTACGCAAACAATCTTGAAAGTTTAACCAAAAGTAGGCAAGCCGAGAAAACAGGTTAAATACCACATTGCATCAGCTTTCGAAACACGGTGGAAACCTGTTGTTTATGGACCTTATTCCCTTTAGTTATGATAATGAGCGTTGTGAAGGTAATTAAACGAGCAAATAAAACTGCTTCAACTGTGAATTCCGTAGATTCCATGCTTAGCGTTTCATGACGTGTAAATATTTCTATAAGGTAGCGCATCCAGAGCTGGCGCGACCCTCTTTGGTTCTATTCTATGTCTATTTCTATGAAAAAACAAATCAATATCGCGCCAGCTTTCAATAAAGAGCCAACACAAGACTTACTACTAAAATTTTTATTAAAAAAATATGCTCCATTCCACTCTAATCCACTTTGCAGATCCACTCATACAGACATTCAAAAATCTAGAATAAATTTATCAAAATCGAATGGTGTCAGATAATTAACTGATTCTTCTCTCACGCTGAACCGGAAAAATTAAGACTGGCTTTGCATTATGTAAAGTTATCGGGGCGACCGACTGATGTGACGAAATTAATTAAGTATAGCACAAATGCCAATGCAAATAAATGTAAATAAATATTGGCAGCTTGTTTGCGCTCACCGTCTCCATAATTTCACCAACAAATTTACGTAATTATAACCAATTAATTTCGTAATTCAAGGAACTTAGTGACGCGAAACTTTATTCAATATTGACGAACTAAACCGAGCATGATAGAGGTGCCTAAACGCACACGCAGTTACGATGATTCGTTTAATCTAACAACATTTTTTTCAGTCATGTTCAAAAATCTATATCCTATTGATCAACATCTGGTATAGATTTGAACCTGTCACTGACAGAGATGCATAATAATTATAACTTCCTATACATACGTAGTATAATATAAAAATGTTCTTTATTAATATATGTAAGCTTCCTACAAAGCGCTTTACAAGTGCTAGTCCACCGACACGGATGTAATAGCAGCGGTAAATTGCAGTCAACAGTTAGATCCTATTTGCCTAACTAGTGCTGGATCCTTTCTGATGCCGAATGGGAGCCAATGGAACTGGTCGTGGCTATCGAGGGCAACGAGACTAGTCGTCAAACTAGCCTTTCTACTTGCCCAATATTATGACATACAGAACTTAAAATAATTAATTCTGCTGCTAAATTACGATAAATTGTGTCAGGGAATTCGAAAAGTATTTTCAATCGCTCTTTCGCATTTAATGACCGAGTTTTGATTGTGCAATGTCAGTTAGTAAAGTATGATAATTACAGGTAAAAATTTAACAGCGTTCTTAGCGTAGATAAGTTTTTTATTTTTACGACTATGCTTGAGTGTCGTCAATTTAAATTCAATCGAGAAAATTGAGACATTGTTTGAGAGCTGAACCCAAATGCATTTTATGAAATAAAAAAGATATGTCTTGATTTTATCAATAAATTTACAAGAACCCCAACCAACTGGTCTGTTTCTAGACCTCGTAAAAACTATAGCATTGAATTACTTTTAAAATAATTTCGCTCCTTGTATGGAGCTTGCATTCTTGTATGTTGTTGGTAAATGAAAACCAGTAAAGTAGGTACTTTTATTAGTAAACCGCGTTTGTTCCTTTTAAACTTAATTGGCTAAGCAAATAAAAAACCAAAGTAATCGTTTAGCAAGTCTGTGGAATGAAGACAATGAATGTGTTTGTAAGAGAGCGAACCATTGAAACCGTGGTTCTAGCGATACGAAACAGAACGTATACCTAGGCACCCTAAAGCCGCTGCCCCACCGCTGCCCCACCGCTGCGCACGCTGTGCTCGGCCACGCGGCGCATTTTAGCTGCGTGGGTTCGTTTGTTTGACAACGGGCGTCTAAGTTTCACTGCGGCACACACTATACATGAAAATTAACCCACGACTATGTACAACTGTAGCGCAGCATAGTTTTGACGTCCCACTTCCTGCAGTGAAGCTACGCACGCGTGTACCGCGTGCATGTGCACATAGCGATGTTCATAGCGTTGACAGTGTTGAGCTGCGTGGGTGTCATATTCGAACAAGCCATGCGTGTAGCAATGACGTCATTAATCTCGTATTCGTGCGTAGTGTGTTCGTAGGTTGCAGTGGACGTTATCACATTACATTTTCTAGCAAAGCGAAGCGCGCACACGTGCGTAGCCTCTCCGTGCGCAGCGGTGGGGCAGCAGCTTTAATTGGAATGTATTTTTTTGCCTACTTTATGGTTTAACTCGTTTCTGCCCGCGGCGTGTATAAACACGCGTAGTTTCTATTGAAACGTTTGAATGTTATATCTATCCCATGAGAAATGATTTATATTATAAAATGTAGCTTAATGTGTTATTGTTTTGACCTACATCCATGCATCTATGTAATATTATTGTGATGTGATTTTAAGACTGATTTTCATAGAGCATAACGGATGAGAATTTGTGACACTACCGCACTTGCGTCTTAGCACATGCTAAAGTCTTTGCCAAAAACTTAATAGAGTTAATAACATAATGCATGCGTAGCTAGGCCGTAATAGTAAACCATTGTTAGAATGTATAAAGCAGGTCAGAGGAGGTGCGGGCGAAACAATGCTAAATGCTACAATGGAATCGAACTGGGTAAAGGCAGGGCTTTGAGCCTATCACGGTGTTTAGCGATAGACAATGGTTGCGTCCTGCAAAAAAACCGATGTCTGTTCTCTATAGATAACGTTCCCGATTGCTTAAATTTCGAGCATTTGTGATTTTCCTTGAACTGGTGTTCATTTATGTTATTATTGATAATTTTAAGTTAAGCTGTTAGTAAGTTAAAGTTGCGGAACAATTTCTTTTTTTCGGGAATGCCAAAAAAAATTGTTTTCATCAACATTATTTTCTAATTCGAACAGCCGACGAGCTTCTGATCGGTAATCTAATCTGGTTCATCAGGCTATTTATACATTGAACAGTCTGCTGGCGTAAACAATAGGTCACCGTGACGTCCTACCGCTGCCGCCGCGGTGCATTAGGAAATGGACAACTGGCTCTGAGTGGTTGCTGTCCAACCACTCAGAGCCGGTTGCCAGGGATTGTCCTCAATCATGGATATTTAACTTTTAATATTAATGTAATCATGTTGAACACCATCAGATGATTTTTGTGGACGATGGAGAAAGGCTTGCATTAGACGAAAAAGGTTGAGAGCTGAAGCTCGAAAATTCTGATCGATGTTAGGTAAGTTATATACCTCTAAGTATTAAAATCGTCCTAGGTATTAAGACATCCTTGAATTACTTATCTAGAAAGGAACTTGCCTACAATCTGGCATTCCCCCCCCCCCCCCGTTGTGATTAACTGCATCGCCCAGACCTTCACTTTTTATACTGACTGTAATTTTCAACAGTAGAACATCCCACAGTCCATAGTCCAAACCAATCAACTCGTAGAAAACTAATGAGTTTATTTTATACCTTTGTACAGTCACAAAAACGCTGTGTTATTGCAACAGATTGAAATGTTTTTGATTATTTATTACAACCCATTGTCTGAACGTTCACACAAGATGATTCGTTTCGCGTGTTCGCCTTGAGATAATATCTAGTATTTTAAAATGCATCCTACATTGGCAGGTACCGCTGCTTTTGGTGGGTGTATGAAGATGGATACCTAAAACCCCTGTTTTAGGTATCCATCTTCATACACCCATTATAGGTACCTTGTATATTTTATGTTTAGAGCTTATATTCATACTTATTTATTCACCGTAACACAAAACACACTTGGATACAAATTGGTGGGACAAAAAAGTGGAAACTGATCCATTAGTTAGTGCATCTGCAATGTGGATCAGAGTAGAATAGGGCTACAATTTACAATATAGGTCGAAATGTTTTCATTCCGCTTAAATTATGATTCAAAGCTACAAAGTTACAGACAAGATAGGAAAATGATAAAGGAACATTTTTGGTAGGTTCTTTATTGACAAAGAAAATTCAATTCAATAATAAAATAAATTAGAACTAGTATTTACAATTGAAACAATTAAGCTAACTGCAGACTGTTGCAAACAATCTACAGGTAGCTCAACTGATCCATATCAACATAGGAACTTAAGAACGTATAAATTAATGATTAGATGAGCTGTAAATGGGAATCGTACGAGTATCTTTGCGAATCCTACTTATTCAAATATACATAGATAAAGTTTTTATAATTACGCAATCAGGACACGTTAATAAATGTTCACGGGTATTTATCGCGTATATTTAGCTATTTTTCCCGAAGTTTCAACATGTTTGCACTCTGTTTTGGTCACGGAATGACAAGTCTAAATAGTCCATGGTAGACGAGACCCAAACTGGTAAGGATATCAGATTGGAGCTGAGCATTAAATAGATATTATGGTCTAGGATAAGTCTAAGTCTTTAAAATATAATCACATCTTTATTGCTTACCTTTAGGCTTGCCATGCATTCATTGCCCAAAGTTTTGTGCGAAATAATATGACGACCGATGTGGTGCGGGAGGCGAAGGTCAGCCTGCGACGCGGGAGTTTGCGGGTTCGATTCCCGCCTTGAGACAAATGTTTGTACGATCTGCAAATATTTGTTTCGGGTGTTCTGGGTATGTTCTATGTATAATAAAAAAAATATAAAAAACATATCCATGTATGTAATGTATATTAGTCATCTAGACCCATAACACAAGCTCTGCTTAGCTTGGGCCTAGATGATGCTGTGTGGATCGCCCAGCATTAGTTATTTATTTATTTAATATATTTTCGCCTCTTTTCTTCAAATATTTTTACCATAACCATGCTCTAGATTAATCTAAGATAAAACATACCTACATAGTTATAGCACTTACTAGTTTCCTCGAGCGTTAAGATCCCGCGATAGGTAAAGTGGCATAACTTTCGTTTTGATAACTTTTGTAATGATGCAAATGGTGTAATCGTGGAAATCGCCTTTCGACTTTGCCATGTTTGCTCGAGATGTCTTCCGCTTTTTAACGACTTCACACCGCCATTTGAGAATCGATGAAATGTGATCTGGCTTCAATGGATGTTTGAAATGTTACAGTAGATTAACATGACAGAAAATCAGTTTTATTATAGCTAGTCAATTTAAAGTTTGCTGACCAAGTGCAAACGTAAAACAACATTTATTTTCGTGTTTTTAACACGGAGAAATATTGGTCTCTATTGGGGAGCGCGGATAGAAGCGTGTAACTTAAAGGAATTGAAGGTTGAAGACTTTTGTATGGAGGATGGCACTAACACTTTTTTGTTTTCAAATCGGCGCGCACTAAAAGAATTCTTGTTGAAGAAGTGCTACTATTCTTTGGAGGAGTTCAGCGCTGACAAACATAAGTCTAAGAATGTAATGATAATAATTTAACATTTAGGTAACATAGTTGACATAATTTTATGAATATTTTTGACCTGAAATCTGACATTCTTGATTATTAATTGTTTGGACATTTGAGTAATATTTTGATTAAGCACTATTATTGTTGTTTGTTTTTTTTTTTTGCTCTGTGTCTACCTATGTATAACATTTTTTTTTAATATTGTAGCTGTACTATAATTCTCTGTTTTGTATCTGTGTACCTATCGATGTGTAATTTCCGACACAATGTAAATTGTTTGAGAATAAATAAAATGAAATGAAATGCACAATATATATTATATAACTTTTATAATATATTTATTATTTAAGGACCTAATGTTTTTTTATAATATCGCTGCGCACGATAAGAGACATTGTGCGCGGCGATTTTATAAAAAAAAAACAAGAAAAAAAATGTTGACCGATGTTAGGGCCAAAATCTTCAAACCCCTTTTATGCTATTCATGTAACCGTTTGTCATGTGCACGACTGTAAATGCTTAACGCTTCACGCGTCGAATAACTACCTTCACGTTTTATTTCGCATCTATTTGATCGTCACGATCCCATGATCTGTGAACCAAATACATGTCGCCTATTGGTCGCCTTCGACTTCGCAGTTCGCATAGTAACTGGCGTTTCCGCCAGTTACTATATGCTCAGTTATCATGCGTATTATCAAACATCGAAATCTTCCTAATAATTTCTTATTAGGAAGATTTCGATGTTTGATAAATAATCTAATGTTTGTAAACTATGAGGTATCTACCTAGCTATTATATTACGAAGCTGTCGTTTTCTGCGGCATGCGACGCGGTTTCACTAAATGAAATTTTGCTTTAGCTGTTTGCATCTTCCTTTCTACCAAGTGGTAAGAAAGCGTGCTAGGGTTGTGAAAGCTTTCTATGCCTTCTTACTGATAATTTTTATTCTATGTAACACTAGTCCTCGGTTTTTCTGGGATAAAAACTAGAATGTATGTTCCAATGTTAAACCAAATCTTGAACTAAGCACCTACACAAAATTCCAGCTCGATTCGGTTATTATCGCGGCGCGGCGGGCGAAGTTCCGCCTGTGACGCATGAGGTTGTTGGCTCGATTCCCACCTTGGGACAAACGTTCGTACGATCTGCAAATATTTGTTCTGGGTGTTCTGGGTATTTTCTATGTATAACAAAAAATATCTATATATGTATTGTATTAAGTTTATCAGTCATCTAGATACACATAACACAAGCTCTGCTTAGCTTGGAGGCTTGATGATGCTGTGTGGATAGTCTATAATTTTTATTGTATTTTAGTATTGTTCTTACATCGTATACTTTAAATAACTTTCGCCTCTACAATATTAGTAGAATATTTAGGTAATTTAGGCCACGAGTAGACCTCTACGAAGGGTCTTCGATTTTCGTAGTGGGCTGATTGCCATGTTAACTGATACTTGATTGCAACAAATGCGTTGGCTAACATTATCTAGGTAACCTAGATAATAAAAATATCTACAGACATTAAATCCGCTGGTACCTATCTATATAACTGAAAATAATTAATGGAACTCCATCAAGTCATGCTTGGATAGCTCAAACGTTCTCAGAGATAATTACTTTGGATACTTATTAAAGCCGGTCTCAAGTTAGGTAAGATACCTATTAGTTTATCCAAAGTAGGTGAATACCTGAGACTTGAAATACCATTACAACCTTAAGCATAATATTTGCAATATTATGCTTCGCTATAAATCCGTCTACAAATAAATTTAAGTAAGTACTTAAATATTATGTTAATAAATTATGATGACCATTTAGATTTAGGTATGCGTTTTATTATGAAGATGAGATTATTATGTTCTTTTCACATTTGAATTTAGAAAGACCAAATTAAATATTACCTAATCGTTGGCGCTTCTTTTGTTTTTTACTTATTAAATAGGAGAACCGGCTGAAGCAATGACAAATAGTCTTGTTTTTTTTTTATAAATTACGTCATTGTTGCGTTAGTTCTTTCATTTTTAACGGCCTTCAAAAAAAGGAGGAGGGTCTATGTTCGGCTGTTTGTATGTTTTGTTTAATGTCGATTTCTCTGTCAATAACGGACCGATATTTAAAATTATTTCGTATTGTATAGAGAATGATCCCGCAAAGAAGTATAGTCCCATGAATATGTATTTATGTAATGTATTGTAAGTTTCGCGGGAAAAACACTTATCCCTCGGATTAGTATTTTAAAACTTAAAAAAACAGTTTAAATACTAAGAAATTTTAAGTCGCTTTATGGTAGGTACGGTCTTATCGGTCGGTACATACATAGATCATTCATTTGTAGATCGTCAGTGTTGCAGTAGAACCGTTCAATGCCTATCCAAAACAGGTTCATTATATTCGTCATCACACCGTTAAAAGGCACGGTCGACCGGTCACAAAGCAGAGGGTTCAATTGAAGCTTCAAACATGACTGAAAGCCAAAATTGAACCCTTTGTTGGACATCACGATGCTTGTTTACAGGCAGATAATTAGTGTCAAGTCTATCACACACAGAATGTTTACAATTTTGTCACTACAGGCTTTTACAATAACTTGATCAACCGGTTTTCTAGATTAGTTATAGAAAATCAAACCAGCAGGTGCGTTACCTTTTGGAATGCGGCGTAGCCTCCACCTACTGATGGTCGTTATGTTACTTTCGCTCCAAACTCTTCATTAAAGGTCGCATTCTTAAAACAGAGTATAAAAGAAGATAAAGATAAATCTGAAACTCCGTTTATCGTAGAATGTGGCCCTATGAGTTCTTTGCCAAACTACTTGGTCGAATTGTCAATTCTATGTTAGAACTCGAAACCTGCTGCTGTTTTTCTGGTCTATTACAAATTAGGTCTCTTCAAAACGAGAGTAAATAGAGGTGTATTCTAGACCCTCGTGATGCGTCGTTGGCCACATCGTAATTTTCCTTCAGGTGACATTGTAGTCGACGAACGTCTAATATTAAAAAAAAAGCATTAGTTCAGAAGTAATAAAATAAATAAAATTAAATTCGTTTATTTCGGACAATTTGAAATCCATAGGGTGTTAGTAGCACGTATAAAGAAAATAAAAATAAAAAGTAGAATTAACCTAGTTGTTAGTATTAAGTATTAAAATATAATTAAATCCTCTCTAGATTGCATTCCGGATAAGACTTACCCAGAATGACGAGGAACATCTATCAGATAACGTCCTCAGGATGCCGTTGCGACTGTCCCTTATTCTGCGGATCAGGGAGGCAGTTTTTTTGCGGATAATTGCGGCAAAACCATCCGTTTGGTATTCTGCAAACGTCCCTGATGCACTACAGAAGCAAGGAAGCCCAGGTTTAAAACATTATTTTGCTCTTCTACTTTAAATCATGCTCAAAACTTACTTAAATAAAATGTACTTTTCAACATTCATAGGTTCAGTCTTGATCGAGGTGGACCAATCAAATAGCCGTGTTATCTAGGTAATATTTAACTGGTCGGTTACTCGAACAAGTTAATTGATAGGTATGCCTACCGTTACCAAGTAACGTTTGAGGCTCGCCAACAAGCCATACTCCTTTAAGGTTTCCCTTTACGGATGCGTTTCTCGTGGCAATTAGAATTATCAACGTGTTGATTGATACCGATTGCCTACAGTCCACTACAAAATGTAGAGCGAATATCTGTAATTTATAAGGATATGTCGATATTCACATGATTTTATAGGCTGTCATGGCGTAATAATACATCTATTATGTTTAGAATACATGGATGGATTTGGTAGAGCGTTCTAAAATGTCCTTTCTAAAACGCGGAATTAAAAATAATTTAAGTATTTCTACTGTAGTAGACTTTCTATATAGTTTTTCTATGGGATAAGTCGATATTTACATGATTTGATCAGGCTTGTCTTAAAATATGCTGGGAAAGTTCTTCAAACATATGGCCGTATTTTGCTCTACGTTTGAAAAACTAATAATTGTTTTTTATCTAATTAAATTTCATAATTTGGCATTGATTAGAAGTGATAATATTGGAAATAAATTATAAAAGTGCATGCTTTTAAGTCAAATAAAAACGTTCTGATTGTTAGTAAGTTTTCACATGTATAATGAAATGTTTGTACGCCTAAGCGGCAGAATTCAGCGATCTAAAATAAGTCTTATGTAACGACTGTAAAATTACCTGATTCACAAACAATAAATGAATTATGGATTATGAATTTATAAACGATTCACTCGCCTGTAGAGGTGATGCCTTACGACATGGTTATTAACTGCGCTCTATCCACTTGTTGCAAATATGTTCAGTTCGTTATTATAATCTCTGGGCCTTGTTTCTATTATAAAAGTCTTTACATACCTGAAGTAGTCGGTCTTAAACGCATGAGTACCCATATCTGATACCTACTCTTATTGAACACTCTGCTAACATCGGAGCTGGATGTTCTTATTAAATTGTCCAGCATTATTTTGACACAATATTTTATTGTTTTTGAATTCAAAAATGAAATATATGATCTCACGCTATATGTATAGTATACAGTATTAGAATATAACAGGTGTTGTGTTGGACTTCTTTGCGGCTCTTTAGTGAAACTCGTTTGAACATAGTAGGGCTTCTACTATTTTATTGCTTTTTATAACTAAGAAGCTTTTAGAATGGAGGCCATATTGTGGTTTTATGTTTCAATATCAATTAAAAGGCAGTTATCGAAAACATGCCAGTTAAATCTTAAACTATTAACTAAATCTATATATATGTATAAAAGAAAGTCGTGTTAGTTACACTATTTATAACTCAAGAACGGCTGAACGGATCTCGGTGAAATTTGGCAGCGAGGTAGATGGTATCCCGGGGCCTGACAAAGGCTACCTTTTATTCCGGAAAAAAGCGTGCGAAGCCGCAGGCTGCAGCTAGTAATTAATAAAACAAACATCTCTTAGCTATTGTTATGAGAGGTTTAAGAGTTCCTAAGATGGTAAAACAATTTATTGTTTTACTTATTTTTTTTTAAATCGATTAGTTATCCAGCCTTGAGGATTATTAGATTGAGTTTAAGTCTTAACTTAAACTCAATCTAATAATCCTCAAGGCTGGATACCTACTCGATTTTTTTTATGTTAGCTCATTGGTATTTTAAGAAGGGTAAGGGAAAGATCGAAGCAGGCCTATGTTTAATGAATAAACTAAAAATCAGAAGAGATTACAGCAACCTGTTTCAAGGCATTACGGTATTACCGTTGTCAAGTTGGAAGGATGACAAATTACTCCTGCCTTTATTATGTAAATAAGGAGTATTGATACCAGAGCGGTTGGATGGTAAGGCAAGTGGATAAGTTTTGAGCGGTGATCAATAACGTTGATACATCGCTTAACGTACTTCCACAAATAAATCTACTGTACCTCTAGTACTTGCAAAATAAACTTAACGATAAATTGTTTCATTAAAGTCATTATTAACATAACTATAATTTGTTTAGGGAGAGGTCAAATGTTAGTTTTTAATTTTCTTTATTTAGGACAAAAAAAAGACAATTGTACAATGCAGACTTATTATATAATGTACTTCTAAATCTATGTGTTTCTAAATGTACAACCAACCACGTTTTTATATTCGGTTATGTTTTTGCTATACCGGATCGATAGTAATGGATGAAAAAATTCCTTAGATCGGTGAAAGCGAATCAAACGAACCTGTTGTCCTGGCAAGAATGTCGTTGAAAATGCTAATTTTGTTTAACTCTTAAAAATATTTTTATCTGATTTTTACTGCTCTTGTTTTAATCCCCCGTAGACAGACCTTTAAGTTTACCGTGTTAATCTGTACTTATACACTAGCCAAACTCGATGTAGAATGTTTGGATTGAATTGGGTTTTCTTTTTTGAAAAGTTAGCTTGTTTGTGACTAGGATTGCTTAATATATCACAATATGTTGCCTCTTCTTACGACTGCTTAGTCTACAAGACAAGGTAGGTAGGTACCTACTACCTACTTCTTACTACCTAAGGTAGGTAGGTACCTACTACCTACTTCTTACTACCTAAGGTAGGTAGGTACCTACTACCTACTTCTTACTACCTAAGGTAGGTAGGTACCTACTACCTACTTCTTACTACCTAAGGTAGGTAGGTACCTACTACCTACTTCTTACTACCTAAGGTAGGTAGGTACCTACTACCTACTTCTTACTACCTAAGGTAGGTAGGTACCTACTACCTACTTCTTACTACCTAAGGTAGGTAGGTACCTACTACCTACTTCTTACTACCTAAGGTAGGTAGGTACCTACTACCTACTTCTTACTACCTAAGGTAGGTAGGTACCTACTACCTACTTCTTACTACCTAAGGTAGGTAGGTACCTACTACCTACTTCTTACTACCTAAGGTAGGTAGGTACCTACTACCTACTTCTTACTTCCTAATACTTGTCTACAGTAGGTCCTACGCTTCCATCCAATTTGGTCATAAACATCATAATATGTCAATGAACTCGTCAATTAAATGATTATAGGTAGATACAACCAATCCTGTTTAATTTTCCTAAACCAATCAATTTAAACTCGATCATAAAAAGTTACGCAACGGTCGATCGATTGGTCAGAGATTGGTAATAATGTTTCTGTGATGACGACTGTCGGCTATCAATCACATATATATTGTTGTAGAAAGCATTCATAACACACTTTATTTTCAACTTTCAATCAAGTCAGTAGGAGAAAGGAAATGACATAATGACTATAAAACGTACCTACTCGTAGTTTGACGATGTATTGTTTGTGTGGTGTTCTTCAAACCCAAACAAGGTTCGTAGCCTTCCACTTTCGAGAAGCTAGTACATCATCTCCCCGTTTTTACTTAGGTCGATGCTAAATTTTGAAGATTATGCTATGTTTGATATGATATTAGCTAGTCCACAATTGGAATTTAACATGCTCAAAGTCGTTTCTTTTGCGACTACCAGATGGTGTGCAATAGCTTCTTAGTAATTTAACGCCTCTACTGCGATCATGTGGCATTAATAGCAGAACACGTTTTGGGAGGCACGTTCAGCACATGACGTGTGAGCGCCGATAGGTATTTAGGTAAACATTGTAAACAAATGAGCATCATCGTCGCAGTCTTAAGTCACTTAAGTTACTTTCACTTCGGTCTCCATTACGTATCTTGGTTATGAAATAACCTATGGGAAATCCAATATGCCCAAATAAATCTTCTTCAACAACTTGCTACTAAAACTTTTTTATTTCAATAGGCTGTTCTTTAATATGTTTTAAAATTGTAAATTTGACATTACCAAGTGTTCCAATTATGTGTTCGTATGGTTTAATAAATAGACTGTCATTTTCAATATCACGAAAATATACTAACTACCTGTTATGACCTCAAGTATATTAATTTAGTGCTGATAGCGTAATTTTACGGCTATGTGGCAGCGCCATCTGGAAATAGCGTGGAATTAGAGCTTTTTCTGAGTCACGTTTTTTTGTACGGGATTGTCAGTCTTCTTGATATAAACTGGTCTGTGGTTAAAACTAACATAGGCTTTAAGGCAATTCTAACCTGTAACCTGTAAAAATGTAAGCGTTGTTTTTTTTTACCTGAATTCTAAATTCTAATTCTAAAAATGTCCGTCCTTGCGATACCATCTACCTTCCTGCCAAATTTCATTGAGATTGGTTCAATCGTTTAGGCGTGAAAAGGTAACAGACAGACAGAGTTACTTTCGAATTTATAATATTAGTATGGATTGTCTACTAACTTAAAACAGTTAAGCAGTGTTATTTCTCACTCTGCCTTATGTCAATAGAAGAAGACAGAGTGAGAAATAGCAATGCTTTTAATAATAATAGTAATAATAATAAAGATATTTATTTACAAAATGGTACAGGTAGAATATACAAAGTACTATGGGTACTTATAGACTATTTAATTAATAAATCCTAACGATTAGGTACAGATTTTTCGTACACACGTACTTGTAGAGAACCTATACGTGTAAGAGATAGTGACACCTCGCTCTAACTAAGTTTACATTAAACTTGTATTTAGACACGAGGGCTCAAACCTCCGGCTACTTTAGTTAGCAGACTATTATGAATAATGGAGTAAAAGACTACAGATCTATGAAATTTATGTAGGTATTTTTAACCCTAGTTCTGGAAAACAAGAATTATTTATTTATTTATTTCAAAGAAAAAAGAACATAGTTCACATAAAGAGAAAAGTTAAAGTGGCTCCCATTCCTACAAAATTATAGACTTATCTGCAGAAAGCACTTAAATCTTCTATATAATATAAAAGAAAGTCGTGTTAGTTACACTATTTATAACTCAAGAACGGCTGAACGGATCTCGGTGAAATTTGGCAGCGAAGTAGATGGTATCCCGGGGCCGGACCTAGGCTACCTTTTATTCCGGAAAAAAGCGTGCGAAGCCGCGGGCTGCAGCTATTTTATAATAAATATTCATTGCAAACGAGCTAAAACTACACGTATAGCAATGAAGCATCTTCCCACTTGACTGCATTTATAAAAACATTTGCAATTTTAATCAGATGTTTAAGAACATTGTTAACATCATATTGCGCACTCCTATCACCTTCAACTTACTCATAATGCTAGTATGACTCTAAGTACTATACACTAGCCAAACTCGATGTCGAATGTTTGTAAACTAACCGCCCATACTTAATATAAAATTCACTGTGTTGCCGCCTCTTTTTATACGGAATTTACATTACTTGTCGATTTGTGATCCTTCCTTTAATAAATATTGCTTACAATTATATCAGAAAGTCGACGCCAAGCAAGTGAGTTTTAGTTTTTGTGTCGTGGTTGGTTTACAAACATTCCACATCGAGTTTGGCTAGTGTAAAGGTAGGTACGTGTTCTCCATAACTTCCAACTTCATCACTTGACAGCGCAACGTCACGGGCTGTGTATTTTCTATTGAGTTGAGCTACCTGTAGATTGTTTGCAACAGTCTGCAGCCAGCTTAGCTTAATTGTTTCAATTGTAAATACTAGTTCTAATTTGTTTTTATTATTTGATTGTTATTTTCTTTGATAATAAAGGCCATTACCATTCCTTTTTCTGTTTGATTCTTATATGCCTAATTGGTGGGAAGGACACATCTAAAGAGAGTCTGTATGTATCATAGTCTTCCAAGCAAAGATGATGCCTAAAGTAGGCAGTACTGTAGGTGTCTACATTCTTATATTTAATATTTCTGAGCGTAAGAGGAATGAAACCTAATATATATCCTTTCTTCCTGCTCTATGATAATACAGGTCTTATTAAAGAGCGTAAAAACGAAGCTTGTGTTTAGTTAAATCTCAGAACAATTATACCTTAATTCTAAATCGGAAAAGAAGTAAAGTAAAAAGGTTTTAAAGGTTGCCTGAAAGAAATCGCTTCTAAGCAATAAGGCCGCCCATTGTACCTTCGTGTTTCATGTAATTCCTTTTGAAATGTACAATCTGATACCTTTCATTTGATACCCCACTTGACATTATAGGTCTCTTTTAAAATTTCGACATCACAATTTATACTAAAAATTTTCATTTTAATTTATTTATTTTTCCTATATTATTCTTTTAATCTGTACAGGCGCACAAAATGTATTATTATTTTAAATTTCACGTTATTTGCTGCTATAGTTGCTGAGATATTAAAGACGGAAAAAAGGACAGAAAAAGCGAGACCTTAGGGGTTTCGAAACCGATCTCCGATCTTCGAAACCCTAAAAACGTTTGTTAGCAAATTTTATCAGCTTTCTTTGAAACTGTAGTAAACTATACATTAGTAAGTAGTAGTTAGTAACAATAAAATTGTAATGTTTGGCTTAGTGTCTAAATACTCAATTAACATTTTATAAGTATGTTTGAACTGGTATTGCCTCCTCGGGCTCTGATTACAGCTTCGAGCCGGTTTGGCATACTGAACACGAGGTTTCGGAGCCGATTTTGGGGAATATTCTCCCATTCTTCTTTAAACAAAATAACAATAAATAATAAATATTTTTTTATATAAAACATTAACTCACTTTCAAGTCCTTTTTATTTCGAAAGTATATCTTGTGTAGGTACTTAAAAAGTTATTGCAATTCTAAAAGTGTGACACTTAGTTTAGCAGGCCAGTGTAGAGTACCTAGGCACCTATCGAAAACGGACTTATGTCAGAGTTGTTCACCAGCAGAGAAGAAGGTGGCATTGTAAATGGTTTCAACTGTGTCCCTGGTATCTGAGGTTCTCAGGTGTGGTTGTAAAACATGTAAGAGGAGCGATTAACTTAAACGCGGCGATTTTCATCATTTGTCAGTAATTTAGGACCATTTGACGAATCATTACATAGCCAATTGGTTTGCCATTAGTTTACGAGAATGTTTGTGGAGTTGACCGGATTAAAGGAGGTTGCGAAATATGCATAAGTATTAGGATGGTTTAGCTTACTATAAAGGTGCGAGTTTCTATTTTGTTTTATGAAAGCGTAATAATAATAACAAATGAAACTGGTTGGTCAGCATATTCACAAAATAGAGGCAGCAATGAAGGCTCCCAATTTCAGTTATAAGCGCTGGCAGTTTCAGTTTCAATTAAAAGCTGCGTACTTTGATCTATTCTAGCTAAACCTTACTAATTGAACTCAGGAGGTACACTTTGAAATCCGAAGTAACGAAGAACGGGCCGAAACGAAAGATTCCCTAACGCGGGTTGGTATCTTACCGCGTAGGCAGCTACTTCGAACGCGTCATCAACAACGGGTCTCAAAGTTGACCTCCTGTTTCGGATGGATTTGATAGATCTATGGATGTATGTTTGTTAGCTGAATGACTAATAAGAGCATGTTTGTTTGTCCCCAGGGTCTCCGTGGTGCGTCGAGGTGATGGCGGGGCCGGCGGGCGGCGGCGGCGGCGAGCCCACCCGGCTGATCCCGGCGCGGGTGCCGGCCGCCTTCGAGATATCCACCACGCCGGGCGCTGACGGCTTCTCCAAGAACGATGTAAGTCACAATAGATAGACTCTCCGTGTGTCGAGGTGATGGCGGGGCCGCCGGCGCGGCGAGCGCCGGCGGCGGCAAGCCCAAGCCCTGATGGCTTCTCCAAGAACGATTTAATTCAGATCAGAACACATATTGGCCCGATCAGACCGATCAGGGCTCAGCTTAAAGTTCTTATTTTCTGTTTAGTTTTTTTTAATTTTTATTAAACGATATTTTTTTTTCTTTTCTGCTTATAAGTTAAAGCGACATAATCGCATTGTAATTAATAAGCTCTTTAAATAAAGATTATCAAAAAAAAAAAACAATATTGGCATCGTCGTCTATGCTAGCCTGTCGTCGGGACCGGTTAAGGTACCTCCCCTTAGTGCTCCGTCCAAAAAAACCACCCCGTATCTTAAAAAAAACACACAAGCATCCGTCTTCCATTTATCAATCTTGCAAAATATTATAGAAATCCGAGAAAAAGCTTCACCCAATGTAACAATAGTTGGTTAGGATACAAAAGCATGCAATTCTACACTCAATTTAGTTGGCACTTGTGCCTTTTTCAAAAACACATCAAAACTAAAGGTATTTCAACGTATCGAAACTGGCACCAAAACGTTTTTCAGGTGAAAATTCTATTTTAAACCATTGCAGCGAGCTCTCTGCTCGGCTCAATATTTTACATTTTTGAAGCACTCACTCGTACCAATTTGTTCCGATTAATTAAGCTATTCATTCAAGCTTCAATTTGTAGGACCAACAAAAAAGAATAGGTACCTGAACAACTGGCCAAATTAAGCCTTATTTAGGGTCAGTTTACCTATTCTGATTCAATTGTAAATACTAGTTATAATTTGATTGTAATTTTCTTTGTTAATAAAGGCCATTGCCGCATTCTGATTCTATTTACCTATTTTATGTTCGTATTATAAAAAATATTATAAAAAAAGCTTGCTCAGTCAACGATCTATGCTTGAGTGACGTGTATCCTATAGAAAAGCGTTACTTAAGCATAGATCGATGGCTGAGCAAGCTTTCATGATACGGGCCTAAAGATAGGTAATCGGATGGTTACACTAAACTATAACGTTTTGACGTTTTTGACTAAAGTTTTCAAACATAGGTATAAAGGGTACGCCAAACTTAATTGGCTAAGCTGCTGATCTTCCTATTATGTTTCAGAGAACCAAACAAGGAGTTTCTAATTACTATTAGGTAGGTACCTTAACTTCTGCCCCTTTCCGAGAGAAGTAATCCGAGGGAACCAAGGAAATCTAATTTATTTTTTTTCTTAATTGACCTTTTTTGGGTTGTGGCTGTAAAATATTTGAAGTTGGCATTCAGTTTTAGTGCCCGGCCTGTCCTTTGTAGGAATAAAATAATGAAGTGCATGATTATTATGCACTGCAGCGCAACGTATATTCCAGGAATCCAGCTGGATCCTGCATCTGGCGCTGGATCCAGCGGTGCGGATCCGCAATGTACTAAAAACTAAAATATATATACAATAAATAACTTTATTTCCACGCAAACTTATGCCACATAACTTTACGTTGCTGCTTTGCTAGGCAAGTCATTCTCATCTACAGTATGTTTTTTAGCAAAACAGTTCTAGCAATCAATCGCACAGCTTTTTTTTTTTAAATCGATGCTTGTTCTATCCGCCCTGGGTCTGGCTGGATTTGCTTTGATCCAGCATAAATCCAGCTGGATTTGCTTCAACCCAGCATGAATCCTGCATAAATCCCGCTGATGAAAATGCCGCTGGATTGCAACCTGTACCTACCTACGGTAGAGAACCCTGTAGCAGCTCTTGACTGCACCATCCCGCAGGGAGGTCTAACGTAAGAACAAGGTCAGCTCCTTCTGTTTTCTATTGTAATTTTGTTTGTCCAGGTGGGAGTGACAGTGACAGCCCCCTCGCGTAGGCCCGTGACAGCTAGAGTGCTGGACGTGGCTGAACGTCCTGGAGCCTACCGGATCGAGTTCACGCCTGATGAAGTCGGCACTCATCTCATTGATGTAAGTATTCCTTCTGTAGGTAGGTATTATTTTAAATCTACTAACACTAACGTCATTTAGTTTTAATGTAGAGTATTTCGGCACAGTTTCATGCGGCATGATCACAACAGAAGGCACTGCGAGTGAGTTTTTATTCATGAATTTTTTATTCATTTTTTCAATTTTTTATTTATTAATCTGCCCTAATTTTTTGTCTTTTGCTACGAACGTTACCACTACCACCGGTTTCATTATCGAACGCAACTAGTCTAACTAGCAAGATTGAGTTGCGTTCGTGGTAGTTGTAACGTTTTTAGCAAAAGCCAAGTGCGAGTCAACTCGCACACGAAGGGTGCGGGGGAGGGGGAGGGGTAACTTAAAAATCAGGCAACTTTTTCAAAGAACATCAAATTTTCACTTGTTTGAAACCCCTTTAAATTTTCGGCTTGGTCTAATAATCCCCTTAATGATTTCCCCTTAAAGGGATTATTAGACAAAAAAGTCTAATTATCCCCTTAGCATCTCATTTCAGTGGTGTAAGGGGATAATTAGACAAAAAATGTCTAAAAATCCCCTTAACCATGTAATAAAATTCAACTTAGCCATAACTAGCCTATAATTTAACATGTCATCCGACCCACACGGTAGCGCTCACTTGTGAAATGCCCACTCACAGTCACCCATCCAAGGCCTGGCCGGGCCGAACTTTGCTTAACATTGCTGATCGCTCAGAAAC
Organism: Eupithecia inturbata; assembly: GCA_963662085.1. Lineage (NCBI taxonomy): Eukaryota > Metazoa > Arthropoda > Insecta > Lepidoptera > Geometridae > Eupithecia > Eupithecia inturbata. The sequence continues at coordinate 9,683,025 of OY759178.1, read as the reverse complement.
ACCTAAGCCAGCTGTGCTATGAGTTCTACAAATCAAATAAAAACAACTAAATAATCACAGAATTTTTATTTATTTTACATACCTAGCAAACCAAATCTTCGTACAATTTTCATAAAACCTCTCACCAATTCTCATAATAATTTTTATGGTATAGTAATTATTAAGTCTCACACGATTTTTTTTTATTTTTATAAATTAGTTTTTTAATCACAGATTATAAGTTTAGTAATATTGAATAACTATACCTACCTTTGTAATTTACGTTAGTGGTATAACAATTCAAGATATACAGCCATGAAACGAAGAACAAAAATAGCCAAAGAAATCACATTTGTTGTATGGAAGCCCTCTTTAATTTTAATATTTTTTTTTATTCGTTGTTATAGTGGCAAGAGACATTCTTTGAAAATTTCAACTGTCTAGCTCTTACGTTTCATTAGATAGAGCCCTGTGACAGACAGACGGACGGACAGCGGAGGCTTAGTAATAGGGTTCCGTTTTCACCCTTCGAGTACGGAACCCTTAAAATGAGGGACAGAGTCACTTTCAAATTTATAACATTAGTATGGATGCAGACTGATGTGACTCTAGTAGTCAAATCAGCCTGATGTGACTCTAGTAGTCACATCAGCCTGCATTATAAGCCTGCGCCTTAGAATACGGTAAAATATCGTCGTCATACTGAGAAAGTCAATTGCTACGCCATTGCTACGATTGCTACGCCATTTCTACGGCACTGCTACGCCGCTATTACGATACTGCTACGCCGCTACTACGATACTGCTACGGCGAAGCTACGCCGCCGTAGCAAGCTTCGAAACAAGTAGTGTAAATGTAAATTTGCTGGGGTTATTTATTGGCACAATGTGACAATCAATCGAAATAGAATAGTTATAAATCATATTAGTCTGTCTGCTTATATCAGAACAGGGAAACATCGTAGGCACAGAGCCTGCATGGTTGGTATCACTCTGTTACCACCAATTGTTAAACCATTTGTTCACTTAGAGCTGGACTGAGGAAATATCTCAGTACGTCAACGATACGGCTTTAAACAACGCTACTTCTCAATCTACGTAATGCTTGGCTTAAGAAAAATAAGATACTTTCGTAGTAGCATTACAGGACTACGAAATAATATTAGGTCTTTACCTATGAAGTTGCCGTTTTGTATGGAATAAGTGAAAGTACTTATTTTTTAAATTTTTTTATTTCTTTCATTCAAAGTAATCACCCATGCAATCGACGCGTCTTTGCCAACGCATTGGCAGTTTATTGATGCCCTTCTTGTAAAAATCTGCTGGACGGGAGGCAACAAACTCTTCAAAGGCATTTTGTACTGCCTCTCGGGAATTGAATTTTTTACCCACTAAAAAGTTGTCTAAATTTTGGAAAAAGTGATAGTCGGTATGTACAAGGTCTGGTGAGTATGGCGGATGAGGGAGAGCTTCCAACCCCAGCTCTCGCAGCTTGGAGCCTGTCTGTTGTGCAGTATGGGGTCGCGCGTTGTCGTGAAGGAGCAGTGGGGACGACCGATTGACCAAAGCTGGTTGCCTGTGCAAGCTTCTCCATCATTGTCTCCAGTTCTTCACAGTACACATCTGTAGTAATGCTCATGCCGTTTTGTAAAAAGCTGTGGTGAATCACACCCGCACTAGACCACCAAACAGTGACCATCACCTTTTTTGGAGTCATTTTTGGTTTAGGGTATTGCTTTGGTGCTAAACCAGGATCTAACCAACTTGTTGAGCGCTTTCGATTGTCGAACAGAATCCATTTTTCATTGCACGTAACAATTCGGTTCAAAATTCCTTCATTTCTTTGCCTATTGAGCAGCGCGAGGCAGGTCTCGACGCGTACGTTACGCTGGCGATCGTTAAGTTCGTGGGGCACCCATCTATCAAGTTTTTTTACCTTGCCTATTTGGCAAGTGGATCAAAATTGTTTTGATGCTAACATCAAAAGCTGCTGCTAGCTCAGCTGTAGATTGAGTTTCGTCAGCTTCCACAATCGCCTTTAATTCATCATTGTTGACCAAAGTCTCCGGAGGACCACGAGTTTCATTTTTCAAGTCAAAATTTCCAGAACGGAACCGGGAAAACCAATAACGGGTTGTGCGTTCGTTTGTACAGTTCTCTTCGTAAACGTTTTTGATGTTACGTGCCGTTTGAGTTGCGTTGGTGCCACGACGAAACTCTTATTCCATAATTACACAAATTTTTAAAGTATCCATTATGACGAAAAATGTTCAAGTGTAATGAAAATACAACGCTAATCAATAAAAAAAGACTGATTTTGTAAAAAGATTGTCATGTTTTTAAAACAAAATTAATTTGAATTTAGAATACAAAGCCATTCCAAACTTTTTTTCTATTTGAAATGACCAGTACTGAAGAACGGCAATTTCATAGGTAAGACCTATTATATGCAATGGAGATCTGAAGTAATAATGGGTTGTGTTATGATTAGACATAGGATTTTATGCATTTGCATGTTTGCGTAGGCAAATGCAAATTACTCTCTAATTACGGCGTTAATGCATATGTTCGTTTTTTTAACCAATAGCGCATATTTCGATTAGCTTCCATTAAACAAAATATCGCCCAGTTCTCAACATATTTCCACAATTTACCAGATTCCATAGAAACATTGGAGACCAATAAACTTCCTCTATTTAAATCAATAAAATTACCTACTGAAAGCAATGATCGAACTGGCTAAAGCCCTTCAGCCCATTTTTAGAAAGTTAGAGGCTATTTTGCTTAAAAATCCGAGTCTTGAAGACATGAAGAACGTTAAAGCCTACATCAACGGCACAGGGTCATGCCTAAACAGCCTAAACCGGTATCTCATGATATGGCGCCAAATTTTAAATTTTGTGTAATGAGACCCGCGCTAAATAGTTGTTCCGTCTAGTTATTGTGGATACACGCTTAAGTTCGGATTTTTGTAAGCTCCACCATTTAAGGGGCGAACCTAATAGATTTGGTGGTCAAACAAGGCATACATAGATCTTAGAACTCTTAATACTGGTAAAAATACTCGAATTACATAAAATTCAAATATATATTATTATACTATATCTATAGATTTTCTTTGGTTCCTCGAACGTCAAAACACAATTGCGAAAAAAATACGATAAAAGCAAATCATGAAAGTGCACTGTTTCGCATATAGGTAATTTGGTCGAGATCTCAGGAACCCTGCGGTCTATTGAAATGATTTGTGTTTTGATTCGTAGCTTATTACTAATTATTTGATTCCTTGAACCAGTTTCTTCATAAGTTGTGTATTTATCTTGTAAATAAGCAAAAACTCGATTTTTGCGCTTATGCTGTTCCAAAAAATTAAGCTCTGTCCCGCTCCTATGAATGCGAAATCCTATGCTTATCCTTTTCACAAAATGGCGCGCAATGCGCCCTCATAAAGGGGTCTTCGTTCACGTGGATTCTATCTTGTTTCGGTAAGAGAACAATTCCTGTTACAGTGCAGCGTCAATGCCATTGTCTGGTACTTCACTATCTTCTTCGTCTGACGAATCCAGCATCATGGCAAGATCTGCGACCTGCCGGACATATGTTGCTTTCGCATTACATCATCCGCATCAATTATTGCGAATGCGAAAGTGGAAGTGGATGTCTAAATCCATGCGGAAGTTCCGCGATTGCGAATACGAATATTCGCAACATCCCTGGTACTAAGTACCATTTTTATGGCATCGCTTTTTCTGTCGTTTTTTCTGTCTTTAATATCTCAGCAACTATAGCAGCAATTAACGTGAAATATTTAGTGCGCCTGTACAGATTCATCAAAAAAAATTAAAATAAATGAAAAATTACTATGAAAATTTTCAGTATAAATTGTGATGTCGTAATTTTAAAAGAGACCTCCAATGTCAATTGGTATCAAATGAAAGGTATCGGTTTGTACATGTCAGAACAGTTTTTGAAATTTCTGTAAGTTTCATACTTTTTAAAATATTTGGAAAAAAACTCGAAAAATTACCCATTCCGCCCCCGGTTGCCGTACCCGTTTGCAGCGCGATCCATCTGAAATGTTTGTAGCGTTTGTAGTTATGGATCTATTTTTTACAGGAAAAATATAGAGAAGACTATGAGTAGGCCACTTTTTCAGAAGTCTATAAGTTGGTCAAAAAGGGGCGGGGATAATTTTCAAAAGGGGGGCTACCTCAACGAGTGTAGTATCAAATGAAAGGTATCGGTGTGTACATCTCAAAACAGGTTACCTGAACCTCGAAAATTTTACTATTACCCTCCTGTACTCCGAAGTTTGCAAACCGATACATCTGTAATGTAACCTTTAATTTTTTGGTATTCATCAAATAGCAATGTCTCTAACCAGTACCTATAGTACATATTGGTATAGGTAGGTACTTGACAACCGTTCGAAACCCTCGGCGCGCAAGTCACACTTGCACTTGACAAATCTTGCTTACTGGTAGCACTCAGGTAATTAACTAAAACTATAAATCGTTATAAGCTTTCACGAAAATTGGAAAGTCGACTCACAATATTAAGCGAGCATCGTAACTACCCATCTACCTACATAGGAAGGGTCTACGGCAACGGAGAAACTCGTAAATGTCATTCACACGAAGAACTTTGACCTTCAACTTGACCCTCGATCTAACATTATGTAATGAGATCATCGAAGAAAGATGAATGAGATGCAAGAATACCTTACAAGGTACCTTGAAAGCTTTGGTAGAGGAATAGATAAATAAATAATAATGAATTAATAGATTGGCTTATAACGGTTTTAGTGGACTTTTTTTTTTCAATTTAATTCAGCAATTTACTAAATGGCAGGTACCTACTTACCTATTAAGTAGTTGCTGAAAAACAAAAACGCATTCACCTTCAAATAAACCAAATTTATTTGTAAAGGTGAAGGTATATTGTCAAAGTCGTGTAGATAAAGAATAGGATTGAGAATGACAGCGGGACAACATGCTGACCCGCTTAGATCACATTTATCATCTTCAAGTCCTTTCTTTATCTGCACTTACCTACCTATACCTTACTACTTACCCCAGGCGCGGTTTCAGTGGAAGTCACGGAGGTCGTGGCCCCCTCCAAAATCTTAGTTTAGGTACTTACATTTTTTTAACCCACAGTTTAATAATAATTTTTTCCTGTTTAGTTCTGTCACTTCGACCATGATTACTAACTGCAACAAAATATATCGCTGCTTGCTCCGCTCGCCGATATTACTGGTATTTTAATCTTTATATTTTGTTCAGCGCAGAGGCAACGTAACATAATATGACATGAACTGATCTGAACTTAATTGGTCTGGCTAGTCCACTATAGTTAGGTTGTATCAATCCAACCAACATAATAAAAAGCACAAAAATATAACAAATAATCTGCGCGGTCACTTTGTCAACCAGCGCAAAGAAATCTTAAGTGGACAAGAAAATTTTCGTGTTTTGATCCGCTCGCCGATAACATTTTGTTCCTTCTGACTATGGTTCAGAGCTCAATCCCTGCTTTAGGTCACTTTGCCAAATTTTACATAAAATTACCCAAAAATCGAACAAAAATCAAAAATTGTCTCGGCTAGCTCAGCTTGATTGCAACTTTATTGTCTGTCTTTGGTTAAGGATTCATCCCTCGTTCGAGGTCCGTTTGCAATATACTCCAAAAATGTAACGAAACCACCAAATTTTCGCGGCACGCTCTGCTTGCCGATGGTAACATTCTGATGTTTCGTTAAGCTTCTGGCTTGCTCCAAGTCCAGGACTTGACCTCCGTTTCAGGTGAGTTTGCAACTGCGAAAAATCTAATAACAAACAACTCACACGCATGTTTCCATTAAGAAGAGCCCGTGTAACACGTTGTGGCGTACACTGCACGGCCACAGGAGGCTAAACACAAGACGGGGCTGAAGAGTCTCATTGAGGCAACAAACCCGTCCACACCCACAGATAAGCTGAAACGAAGCTGTCAGTCATCAAAGGTCCTGCTCCGGTACTTCAAGGAGCTGGGCTGGTTAGGGCCTGTCTAGGCAGGGGGCAATGCACAATACACTCCCATGCGAGATGTCAGTGCAGACCTCAGTTCCCCCCACTAATAATAAGAATAAGAACTAACACGTATAGCCAGATTATAAAAAATCGCAGTCCGCTTCGCTCGTTATTGATTTTATAGCATATAGTCTGTTGTCCTCTTATTTTGTTGTTATTAGACCAACTTACAAATTGTTCTTAGCTCATTACTTAGCTTCTTTGTTTTGCTACGCATACCTCACCCATTTTAAAAAGGCTGCGGCACATTACACTCACTGATATTATTTTTCTAACACCGCAAAATTTACAGGGCTCGCTCCGCACGCTGTTATTTATTTTCTCATACTCTTCTAGACCAGTTTGTGACCCTAAAAAGTATCAAAAATATCAGCGGCTCGCTCCGCTCGCCGTTATTTTTTTTTTGTATTCCTAATTATTTTGTTAATCTCGTTCGCTTCGCTTTCCCTGTATCTCCCACCACAAGGTCTTTAAAATTTTCGAGGGTCGCTTCACTCGCTATCTTTTTTTTTGTCAGACTCCTACTTTTGCTTGATGCAGCTCTTGCTCGCTTCGTTCGCTACTACTTATGCTTACTATTGTTAGGAGTTGATGGTCGGGATGTCGTGTTTGCGGTCAGTATGCAAAACACTGCTAAAAAATTTACGAAACCATAAAATTCCGCGGCTCGCTCTGCTTGCTGATAGTATTATGTCTTTCACTGTATTTGGTCCAGTGCACGGCACCCGTTTATGATCTCTTTGCCCATCACCGCGAAAACTTTACAAAACGGCAATTTTTTCGCGTGTTGCTGCGCTCGCCAGTAACGTTCAGTAGTTTTCAGTGGGGCCCGCAAGCCCTCTCCCCCTGAAGTGAATTCCTGGCTACGGCCCTGACCAAGGGTGACCCCCCTAAAGTCTTAGAAGTAAAGATCTGTTTTCCATTCAGCTACTGGTTGTAGAAATAATTCATGTTCTTTGATTAGAAAAAGCCGTAAAGAAATACAATAGGATTTATCTGAGTTAAGCCGGTAGATTTAAATTCACCTCGCAGACAGACGCTGTCGGTAGATACGCCAATGCTCGATCCTCCGAACAATGGATAGGCATCGCCCACCATTGGCCTAGGTACCTTTCTTTGGTTACCTTGTAAATTATGCTAATCTTCTTACGAAGTGCGAGCCAATCGGAAATTCCTCCGCAAAAGTTCAAGGACGACGCAATAATTTGTTTTGTTCTTCCGCTCCATATCAAGCCGTAGTGGGAGGTCTCGATAAAATTTGCATTAGATAGGTGGGCGCTACTGCTACTAAGCATACCTAAAATTGGAGTAGGGAGGTCTCTGACCGAAATCGGTGATTTGAAAAAAAAGGTCTAGAGTAGATTCCCTGTATCCATAATAATCTATAAATAGGTAGGTACCTAGGTATCATACCAGCTTCTTTCCTCCAATAAGCCGATTATATGCACATGACGGCACCTAGGTATAGGTATTGTGTGGGGCGGCAGACCACGGCTTATGAGAGTGAGGGAATAGAGAGTGCACCTGTGTTTGCGCACACACTCATGCACTAAGATTTTTCCTGCACACATGGCTAGTCTCCGTTGAGACTGGCCGCCGCCGTGGCCAAAATTCGGCTAAGGAGGACATCATCATCGCGATCATAGGACATAGATTTAAATTGAGATGTTTTTCACTATAATGTTTTGTTTGTTGCAGATCACCATCTCTGGCGACAAGCTCGGCAGCCTGACCTCTGCGCCGCTGATGGCCAAAGTATACGATGCGAGTCTTATCAAAGTAGCTGATGTGGGCAACGCCGTGGTTGGACAGCAGTGCCAATTCAAAGGTGCTTCCCAAAACAAACATCTTCCTAGTTTCAAAACGTAGCTACCACTCGCTCTGAAACGTTCAATGGGATGTGAAAAAACCTATAACAAAGGAATTCTTTTCATTTTCAGTGGATGCCAGTGCAGCTGGTGAAGGTCAACTGGAAATTTCAATAAACGAAGGAGAAGTCCCCAATCATGTCCAGGTAAAATATTAAATAGGTAGGTAGGTACCAGCTTGGGTTATCCTAGTCCTAGTTTATCCTAATCCCTAGGTAGATAGACCTACTGGCTAGAAAGGAAAATAATTATTTTATTCCAAAGGTTGTTGGAGGTGGGCGCTGCCTAGTCTTCTGGCGTCCGGAGACAGCAGAACCTCATAGGGTCGACATCAAATTCAACGGAGAGCCGGTCCCATCTTCGCCCTTCGTTTTTCACGTAGCGCCAGCACAAAGAGTCACCATTGATACCGCTCAAATAGGTTTGTTTACATTTTTTGTAAGTAGGTAGGTAGTACTAGAACTAAAAAAGTTTTTTTAGTGAAAATTTAGACTGGCACATAAACATGTTTAAATTAAAAATAAATAGGTAAGTACCTAGTACCTAAGTAAATTTGTTTTTAAACATTGGCGCCAAGATTTTTGACACAATACCAGCCAGAATTACGTAATCGGAAACTTCATTTTACGTACCACTTTGGTGAAATTACAGTTACCTACATTACATGGAATGTGGTTAATGGCCATTAATCATTTTTATGCAGAAGTACAATAATATAATTATACAATACAGCCAGCTTTATGGAAACGGAAATGAAATGTTCCTTTTTTCATATTATCTGTCACTGTCAGCTCCCATAGATTCGAAAAACTGTCACTGTCACTTCTGTCACGAAAAGATACCGTTCCACAAGTCATTTCATTTTGAACTTTATTTCATTGCTTTTAACCATAATTTTAATTGCACATGCTGATGTAAATAATCCAAAACAAAACAACACAGAGGTGTTTTGGATTATTTGGATTTGATTGGAAAACGAAATTCTAAATATGAAATTTGTTTTTTGATCTTTCTTTTTCAATCCATGTGTTTTCCCAAAGACCTATATTTCTTTTTCACCAGAACTTATCCCTGTCGGTGAGAATGCATCATGTTCCGTGAGAGTGGAGGGATCAGCCGGCGGCGAGTTGACGGTTACTGTGAGAGGGCCGAGGGGCGAAGTCCCGGTTAGATTGACCGGAGATGCGGTAACCGGGCTGGTGGCAACTTTTACCCCAAAGAATGTTGGACCCCATACCCTCACTGCACAGTATAATAACCAGCCAGTACCGGTGAGCTAAATTGCTATAACCTACTTATTTTAATAGTCTTAGAGAAACAATCATCAATGTTTAAGTTGCGTTTGTTGACCCGTTGCTTATTCAAGGCTCATTATACCAAAGAAAATGTTTGATTCAGAACCGTTTTCACCATATTTTATGACCTATTCCAAACCTTTACACAGTGTCTTTAAATTATTTATTGTCTTTTGTTTTTAGGGCACTCCATTTGTCTGCAAAGCCTATGATGGTAAACTAGTCAGTGTCAATGGAGGCACCTCGGCCCGTGTTGGTGTGCCAGTCCAGTTGGCTGTGGATGCAGCTCAGGCGGGAGAAGGGAACCTTGAAATCACAGTGTCAGCTCGCGGACTGAATATTCCCACACAAGTTCACCCTCTGGTAAGCACTTGTCTATTTATAATCCAAAACTAAACTGAAACAAGGTGCGATAACAAATGAAGATAATTATATGAGGTATTAGTTGTGTAGATAGAGAATGGGATTGAAGATAACGATGGGACAGCGTGCTCACACGGACGCATAAGGGATGCATAAATCATATTTGATCAATACAAAATAAAGATAAAATTAGAATTTAGAAATTAAGCTGTAATTTTCAGTCCCATTCTTTACCTTCACAACTAGTCTAGCTAACTAACTAGTCTAACTAGTCTAGTTTTGTGTGCATATTTACAAATTTTGTTTTCTACTTTCAGGGTAATGCCAGATTCACAGTGTCATTCACACCAACTGAAGCCTGTGACCACATTGTCAATGTTTCATTCAATAAGGTATGTCAGAGATGTATTTTTACTACATTACTAGACATTTTGATGTGCTCATCCAGCAGGTCATGAAGATCAGGAAGGCAAATTGTCACCAATTTATCAGTCAATAAATATGGCAAGATATTTATTGAGTGATATATTTGCGAGAATTGCCATCCTGATCTTTTGCCCCTATTTCCATGTAGAATGAATCACATAATGAGTTTTTAAAAGCTTACCTCGTGTGTTCATAAGTTTTGAGACGAACTTATTTAATTAATTTAAAAAGAAAGTAATTCATGCAACCTTTTTTAAACTTTTAAAATTTTAAATTTCGAATGTTTTGAATCAGAAAAAATATACATTTGAATATTTGTTTCATTCTCCGTGAAAATGGCGCCAACAAAAGATTTGCGTGCGACTGTAATTTCACTGTTTCAAGCAGGAAAAAAACCAATGCAAGTTTTTAGTGAAATCCAAAGTTTGGGATGTAGTCGGAACTTTGTGTATTATACCATAAAGAGGTACAAGGAGACCGGCTCTTTAGAAGACCGTGGAAGATGTGGCCGCCCGCGGTCTGTAAGGACGCCCGTCAACATCAAAGTAATCAGAGAGCGAATTCGTCGCAACCCTTGCCGGACTCAAAAGAAATTAGCTCTGCAGACCAACATTTCGCGAATATCGGTGAACAGGATACTTAAATATGATCTTAAACTAAAGGCCTACAGTCGAAGGAAAGTGCATTATTTAAACGAGCGTCTTCGTAAATTGCGACTGGAACGATGTCGGAACCTATTGAAGAGACACGATCCAAAAAATATCCTGTTTACCGATGAAAAGATCTTCACGGTGGAAGAAAAGTTTAACCGGCAGAACAATAAGGTTTACGCCAGAAGTTCAAAGGACGTCCAGCAATCTGTACGCAATGTCCAGCGCACTCATCATCCAGCAAGTGTGATGGTTTGGTGGGGTGTTTCCTACGAGGGGGTCACTTCGCTTCATTGCCAGCAAGGCGTCAAGGTGAAGGCACAAAATTACCAAACCGACATATTGGAAGCGGTGGTTAAACCATTAAATGATACGCTATTCGCTGGAAAATACTGGGTTTTCCAACAGGACTCTGCTCCCTCCCATAAAGCTAAGACTACCCAACGTTGGCTGGAGGCCAATTTGCCAGGCTTCATTCGAAGCGAAGATTGGCCCTCGTCAAGCCCTGACTTGAATCCTTTGGATTATTCTTTATGGACGGAATTGGAGCTGAGGGCATGTAGAAAGTCTCACCCAAACCTGGATTCTCTCAAGCGAGCCCTTATTAAAGAATCGAAACGGATTCCCATTGAAAAGATTCGTGCCGCCATAGATGAATGGCGCACGCGTTTGAAGGCCTGCATTGAATGCAAAGGCGGCCATTTTGAATGATTTATTTTTAAATACAGATCTAGATGTCAGTAGTTTTAATTTTAATATCCAATAAATGAATACTCAACTTAGCTCCAAAAATATTTTAGTTTTACTGTGTCTCAAGACTTATGAACACACGAGGTAATGACAGGATAATAATAAATTCAAGTAAATGGCTGTTACAATGACAATATTGAAATTGTTTGGTTAAGGAAGAATATTTTATCTGGAACTCAAACAAAAACAAACATGCCTTAAAATAAAAGCAACAAAACAGACTTATTTTTGGCTTAAGTCACAAAACGGCCTCTAGTCTCAGCATGCGTTGGCTCTACACACAATACAACCAACACTGGTCTTCGGACAGAGTAGTTTGATGATTAAACAATAAAATAACTGAATCTTTCAGATGCGCGTTCCCGGCTGCCCCCTCATAGTGGAGGTGGCAGAAGGCAGCGGCGGCGGCGCTCGCGTCGTCGTCCCCGGCCCAGCGCCTTTGCATCAGCCAGCAGCTCTAACGTTGCACCATTCCACCGCCACGCTTGACCAGATTGAAGTCAATGTTGAGGGTAAGTCTATATTATATGACGTCCTTACAAAGGGCCTATGATATCTTGAGATCACTATTGAAGGCATCTGCTAGTGTTGTCACTTGTCGGCACTGACATTATTTATCTAGGGTGGAAGAGCAAAATGTAGGTAATGAAATTCAGGTTGCATAATATTTCATCAAAGCCCAACCAAGTGACCGGAAGTCAAAAGTGCAATTGTGATCTTATGTCTCAATTGTGGTGGCTCTTGAAAAAAGTATAAACTTTGCTCAAATACTTGTATAGTGTTTTTTTTCTTGGTTTGTATTTTTAATATTGCTAATCAAATTAAAAGCATCTGCATAACAGACCATTTTAGTACTACAAGTACATGTAAGTATAAGTAGCATATGCTTGAATGCATTATGTCCATATTATTATCTTTCATTTCATACCTATAATGTACTTAGGTGTTTAAATAATCCCTTAATTAAGCTACGCTACATTTGGAAGCCATGTATAACTTAGCCTGGAATTCTGCAGGGAATGTCACTCATTTCTTATAATTATTTTCTTGCAGGGTCTAGGTATTGATGAGAAATTGACAATAAAAATGGGTGACTAAACAAACTTTACCGCTGTATAGAGTTCTTACGGGAGTTTTGACAATGGAGAACAAAAACGAAAAAAACTTAACTATAGGATTATCATATGCTTTGCTGTACTAACTTGGATTCATGTTTTAAGTAAATTCAGTCCCAATATTAACATAAATTGGTATTATAAGTTTTTTGATTAGATTAAGTGATTATTACTCAATTTCAGATTAGGAATACTTAAATAACATGACGTGTAACAATCATATTTAAAAGCTCATTCGCTTCGCCCTAACTTCTAACATACTGAGATTAGTGGGGGTAGTATTAGATATTAATTTAGTATTTAGGAATTTAATGCATTGGATTAAAAGAGAAAGAGATGAACAGATATCAATAATTGAGATGGGTATAAAGATAAATTTATGAGTGTAATATGGACCTTGATGCTTTTCAACAGTTTTGTACATCTTCAAAACAAGCATCTCTGAGTGATGCATAGCTTTGAATCTGAGGAATAACTAATTTCTATGGTTATTTTACGAACAGATTGAATGTTTGGTTTTTCTGTCTAAGTTAGATGAATTGAACGAAAGTGTTATTTGGAAATATTAGATAAAATACAATATACCTAAGTAATAACAAGATAAAGTTTACTTAACATAATAAAATTTTAGAATAAAAGTGGTAGCAAAGGTGGGAATCTAATATCAGTAAAAAAGGGGAATAGGGCAAAAAGGGAAAAAGAATATTATTAGAAGAGGGGTATAATCGTAGTCGAAAGCTAGGGGGTAGAAGTTAGGGCGTGGCGGTGAGCTGAGCAGTGATCGGACGCAGGTCCGAACGGGGCTTCGATCCCGGCCGCGGTGTCATCCGCCAGTCCAGGCGTGTTCCGGGCTGAGTTCGTGCCGAGAGCTGTGGGGGAGCATCGGCTGAATGTGCTGATTGACTCCCAGCCGATACCTGCTAGCCCGTTCCATTTGAAGGTGAGTTTAAGATGCTATTTCTTGACCTTTTCTCTGCCTCCACTTCAAATAATACTCTACAGCAGTTGCAGTTTGGCAGGGAAGTAGACGGTATCCCAGGGATGGATATAGATTATTATTTGTTCCGGCAAAGTGCGTGCGAAGCCGCGATATTCCACTGGCCTTATAACATTTGGAGGGTTCAAAGTGTTACTCAATTTGGGATGTTAATTAAATGAGAATCGGATTCAGTTGGTTTCCCTATGGAAGCCCACTCATAGGAACTTTGTTATAAAAACAACCATAAAAGATATCCAAAACTAGGGCTGCAGAACTAACTTTACTGAAAGCTTACATGACTGAGCAATGATACAATCATATTATGTTGTTATTATTTTAGGTGTATGACGTCACAGCCATCAGAGTCAAAGATGTCGCTCACGGCACAGTCGGCAAGCCTGTTACCTTTCTTGGTATGTTAAACCCTACGAGTTTTATTCAAACAAAAATGCACTGTATCTACATTTCTTTAAAGTGCTGTGCACTAATTCACACTATCGGACTCTACACACCGAACCCGCCGACACAGCCCGGCGGGTTGGTGCGACATTTCGGTGCATGAATATTGTAGCATTCGAAAGTGTTTCGTGAACTTGTCGGCGGGCCGACTTTGGTGTGTAGAGTCCTTAAGCTAGCAAGAGATAAGTAATGTGCAATACTATTTTAGTGGAAACAATGGCTGCCGGTCCCGGTAATCTAGAGGTCACAGTCAACGGAGGCAGAGTTCCTACTGCGGCGGCCGCGCAAGGAGCACACACGTATGCCATCAGCTTTACCCCGCGCGATCCTAGACCGCATACTGTGGAACTGAGGTTCAATGGGGATCATGTGCCGGGTGAGTAGACCCGTAACCTAAGTCTTGTTTACAAAATACATATATTCTTATTTTATTCTTCTTCTTATCTTTCTCAAACTACTTTTTAATTTTCCTTACTAAACTTCCACCGAAACAGTCTACAAAGAAACGAAAATAATGAACATTATACAGTTATACAAATATACAACATGCATCCATGTCCGTAAGATATTAAATAATAAAATTCATACAAATTTAACTTACACTAAAGTAGAAGAAATAATAAAACGTAGTTCACGTCGTGCCAGCTTTATCGTTCTACCGTAAACTCGGACTAATTATGGAAAAAAAAACTAAACTAAGTAAAGGCGCACAGCTTTACAATAAGTTACCCTGCCAAATTAAAAGAGTAAGCTCATTTAATGCGTTCAAACTCAAATTAGCTCAACATATCATAAATGATGATTCACTTCTTATTATGTGAACACATTCAATTAGTCAGCTATTGAACGACCACAACCTATCATATCCCTACCTATCTACCTAATACCTAACCCTGTTCTAATGTAAGTGACATTGTATATTTTGTCTTTTTGAGAATAAATGAATATTAAACGTAGATCGATGACTGAGCAAGTTTTCATAATGCGGGCCTTATGATAGTTATGGATGAGACAGCGATTAACTGGTCATCAAAAGGTGGCGTTTTCGGTAGGCAGTGAGAGAAGCAGCGGATTATTGTCATTCTCAGTTGAACATTTGCACGTGAGCGATATTTCTTTTTTAATCTGTCTATATCCCGTCCCGTGTTCTCGCTGGCCACCGAAGACGAACCCTAAACGTAATTATTTTGTCATTCATTTTATTAACTAGCTGTACCCGCCGCCTCGCCTACGTTAAATTCACAATTTCATGGGTTTACATTTTTTTGCGCGTAAAACTATTTTTTAGTAGTAGTAGGGTATTTCCTCTCTACTTTAAAAAAAAATAAAAGTAGAGAATAAAAACCCACCTACGCGACAGGAGTTGCGCGAGGAGCCGCGCGTGATTGCGCGGCTGTAATGGTTTTTGTGATAAAGAACTATACATAGAAAACTACACCGCTCGAGACAACACGCGGCAGGTCGCGCTCGACATGCAGCGCTAATGGGTTTTGGCACTTAATTCGATTTATAATATTAGTATAATAATAAATAATAAAAATATTTATTTCCAAAAAAAGGGTCATGGTTTACAGAGCATGTACTTAAATATCTAATTTGTATATTGTTTTTAAGATAAAATTTACCAGTAGGTAAGTACAAAGCTCTCAAAACCTAGTGCTGACAATGTATCGTCTCCTCGCTCTAGCTAAGTAAAAAAACTTGTGATAAGACGCGAGGGCTAACTCTACCTCGGCAGACCCAGAGAGTGCGGGCTTAGTGCAAGTATTAAATAAATAAATAATGCTCGACAATCCACACATCATCATCTAGCCCCAAGCTAAGCAGAGCTTGTGTTATATTTTTCATTATACATAGAAAACACCCAGAACACCCTGAACAAATATTTGCAGATCGTACAAACATTTGTCCCAAGGCGGGAATCGAACCCGCAACCTCCTGCGTCGCAGGCGGACCTTCTCCCGCTTAGTATTATTTATTATTGGGTTGGTACATCGAAAAAATTAATCAAACAAAAAAAAGAAAACAGTAAACTTAACTTAAAACTGTGAAGCAAAAGAAGATCAAGTCCTTTACAAAAAATTTGTTTATCTATAGTGAAGTTTGTGTAAGAAATGTGCGTGACAAAAGTGGGTATGTTTAGGACATTATATACTCGTAATATTTGTGAGATATGATTACCTACTAATTTAATGTATGCGTACATATGTATAAGGGTGGTTTATTATAAGCGCTAAATTAAAAAGTAAAAGTAAAAAAGTATGGATAGATAAGACCAGCACAATATACCATTTATACTTTCATCATTTAGTCTAATTTTATATGATTAGTAGAAACATCCAAGGTCTAATTTTACACACTATTTTATTTTAATAAGTCTCAACAATAAAATAATTACATCCTCAGGCAGTCCATTCATCTGCCACGTCTCAGCACCAGCGAGAGTCATCGGCGCTGGTTCAAGCGAGTCTCCCGATAAAGTGTCTGTCGGAGACGCGTATACATTCAGCGTGGATTCGCCCGCCTCGCCACATGTCGAGGTGCTGGGGCCAGCGAGACGCCCCGTGTCTGTACAAGTAAGGATTTACAATAACAGCTAAGTGCGAGGCGACTCGCAAACGAAGGGTTCCGTACCGTAAAAATCAGGCATCTTTTAACTTTCAGAACATCAAATTTTCAATTGCTTGGAGACCCCTTAAGTTTTCAACTTTATTTTATTTTTATTATTTGCTGTTATAGCGGCAAGAGAAATACACATTCTCTAAAAATTTCAACTGTTTACCTCTTACGGTGCATGAGATAGAGCCCAGTGACAGATGGATGGACAGCAGAGGCTAAGTAATAGAGGTAGAGTTTCGTTTTCACCCTTCGGATAAGGAACCTTAAAAACAAACTAATCTCATAAAAAATCTGAAACCCCTGACGACGATTTTTCTTTGAAATTATATTAACAGTAATAACATTGGAAAGGTTTTTTAAAACCGTTAATATTTCCGTCACATTTCCTATGATACCAAGCAATAAATTAGCCAGCAAAACAATGATATTTATTTTTGTGAACCAGGTTTCTGCTGAGGAGACCATCGGCGAAAATGAACCGAGCAAGAGATACACAATCTCTTTTGTTCCGGTCGATGTTGGAGATCACAGTATTGAAGTAAGCCTACTTTTTAAAAATTTAACAAATCTACTTGACCAATCAGAGTTCAGTAAAATTTTAAAGGCGCTCCTTTTAGCCAATTAGATGAATTCTATATTTTGCCATATTCTTTTATTTCTGTTGATTAATTAAAACTTGTCCTGGGTGTTTCCTATAAGTCTCTATACACTAGTCGAACTGAATGTAGAACCTTTGTAAACAAACCACGACACAAATAATTAAAACTCGCTTGCGTGGCGGTGAGTTTCAGATATAATTGTAAGCAATATTTATTGAAGGAAGGATCTCAAATCGACAAGTAATGTCAATGGCGTATAAAAAGACGCGGCAACAGAGTGAGTTTTAGGTTAAGTATGGACGGTTTGTTCACAAACATTCTACATTCAGTTTGACTAGTGTATAGTCATATACATAGGTATTATTTTGTTTTGTTAACAAAGAAAATTACAAGCAAATAATAGAAACAAACTGTTGTGTAGGTTCGAGCAGGAACAATGGGCGGGCATGTGGAAGGGAGTCCATTCCTCGTGAAAGCGTACAGCGCTGCGAGAGTCAACGTCACTGATATCTCTCCGGGCGTTGTTGGACGTCCAGTGTCGTTTACTATTAATGCTTCTCATGCTGGTATGTAGATACTCGAAAGGGTTTGTTAAATTTTAGCATGGCGCCTGGCATAGAGATCGCCGCTATTTTTGTTTTTTTTTTAGCGCGGTTATCTTTCTAGTATGTGTTAATTGGTAGAGGCCATGAATACAAATAATAAATGCCACTTCGCTAAGTGTTAGGTTTGGCTGCTATGTGATGGCAAAAATCAATATCTGTGCCTCCTGTGATGAGTGATATAAATCGCGTTGTACACTTTTTCTGATTTTTACATAGAAATTATGAAAAAAAAAATACAATTTTTGTGGTCTAACTCACGTTCTTCTATCTGCTATAGTTTCGGAGATAATTTGGTGCAAAGTGATATGACTACCAGGATAATAGCAAAAAAAAAGGAATATAGGTATATGTCAAGTTGTAACCCCTTTAAGTAATTGCTCCACACACTGGTTTTCGTGCTTCGTGGTATAAGAGCGATTATATTACTTTTCACATTTTATTTTTCAGTGTATTTCTCGTGAATATTGATATAATTTAGAGTTATATCACTTTAAACCAATCTTTCTCAATACTGATTAGGGTACAATTCAATAGAAAATAATCTTATCTTTGCGATATTATTTTTATCATTTGTGAGGTGTGTGTTTTTAGCAATATTGTGTTACGAACATATTCTACTAGTTTTTAGATTTTTTTAGTTCTTTTATATCAAAGACACAAATAAAAAATTAATTTAACTGTACTTTTATCGCGTAATTTAACACATTAGAAATAAAAAAGTTACAAGTTACAGGGTTTTAGTGAGTTTCTTTAAAACTATATTATTTAACAAAAAAATTAAAATGCATAGTGAAAGTGAATGTTTTTATCTACAAAAGAAGGTACTTAAGTGTAACCTAGCCCACTTAGTTCACGAACTAGAATTTTTTAAATCTTGTTTTTGCTCTCCTGTACAGTGTTGAGTTTTTCACTTGTATCATTTAGCACAGGAGGCACAGAAATACATTTTAAATAAAATAATATTAATCTATGAATCCTGTAACAAGAGACGATGGATATTGGACTAGACTTATGAAATGAATGGCATAAATTCAGAGGAGTACGTTAGGATCGAGTACAGTGTATTTCTGTGGGAATTAATAAATTTTTGTTTCGTCCATACAACAGGATACCTGACACATTTATGATTTCATTACATGACATTTGTTGCTTGTATGAATGTCCTCTACACATTGGCATAGGTTTGAAAAGTGGCCACACTAGTCTATAAAAAAATGGTTGGCATAGTGGCCAAAATGTTACAACCCCTTTATCCATTCACCTGCCTATAAAGAGATTGATAGGTGTTTGGAGGAAAATCTAATAACGTTTGTATTCTAGGTGCTGGCAACTTGGAGATAATTGTAGCAGTAAACGGAAAAAATGTTCCAAATTATGTACAAAGTGAAGGAAATGCAAGATTCAAGGTAAAGATTATCTGTCTATTTTTATTTTGATCTAATGTTGCACTAGTTCTAATGAGAAATCAAAGAGCTTTGAAGAGGAATCGTTCATCGAAGGCGCTAAACTTATAACCGTCCAAAATGTTTAATACATTGCTTCTAATAATGCAGGTAAACTTCAAACCAGTAGAAGCAGCCCCGCACAATCTGTCAGTTCGGTTCAACGGCCATGCGGTCCCTGGATCTCCCTTCACGTGTCCCGTGTCGGCCCCGGCGGCGGCGGCCGACGCCAGGGCTGCCGGTCCTGGGCTCACGTCCACGCCCAGAGGCGAGCCCGCAGAGATACATCTCACTGGCTTCCACAGTAAGTGTGATTATACCAGGCAACCTATAATCCAGCTAATTTATATAATAACCTATACTCGCTCGCAGATACAATGTTTATAAACATTGCCTCCAAGGTTTGGTTTGTCAAACTAGGCTTACTAGGATTTTTGACGACCGATGTGGCGCGGCGGGCGAACATAATATTCAACATTATTTCTTTGTTTCCTCTAACTAA
The DNA here is from genome assembly GCA_963662085.1 of Eupithecia inturbata. Taxonomy (NCBI): domain Eukaryota; kingdom Metazoa; phylum Arthropoda; class Insecta; order Lepidoptera; family Geometridae; genus Eupithecia; species Eupithecia inturbata. The sequence goes on along the minus strand of OY759178.1, from coordinate 9,663,304 downwards.
TGTGAAAACACGATTGAGAAATAAATACGCGTTCCGTTGGTGTTCCTTTGCTATGACAAATCTCCCTGACTGGTAACATCAAACCATGTCTCTAGGACCTCGTCAGTTAACGTATTCAATAAGTTTCTGTCTTAATTTATCAGCATCCAATTCACAATTGGTCTAGGTACCTCCCAATTGTGTACGATTGTATCATTCTACTGTTCTCGTTCTATAAATATTTTGGTATTCATCTTCTATAGTAACTAGCTGTCGCGCGAAGACTATAGATACCATCTGAAATTGTTTGCAAACACCATTATAGAAATATCAGTGTGTTGTCATCATCCGTTGCTTGAACACGTCGTGTCCGTTGAAATAAATAATGTCATTTGATCTTGCGTTGTTCAAACTAGTTTGCAGTTTGAAAAAGACTTTGAAAACTATTGTTACTAAATGTACGTTTAATATTTAGATTACCCATGTGTGCTAGATAAAATTTTGGATCTGACTGGAAGAATTTAACGGAATTATATTCAGATAAGTTCACATTACAGTGGTGGTCACCTGTTTATAAAACTTAAAACATTTTTGATTTCGTTTAGAATATTGTAATAACCCGAATTTTCACTATGGGAACATTTTTATCAAGTTTAGGTAAAAATTACAAAAGATGTCGATATTTACTTCAAATAATTGTAGGACAAAAATTGACCTCGGGGCCCAGAATCCCCCCTTTTAGCTTCGTTTCACCTATTCCACTCAGTTCTGCCAGAATATCTTTACTGGTATTGTAAATATTTCCATTCCTCCGAAAAAAATTCCCTGCACTACTTCTTGTTTTATATTTCAATTGGCTTCAGATAACAAATACCTCGTTTCACCTATTTCAAAATATCCATACTGATAGTGTCAATATTTCCATTTATGATATAATTCTCTACAATCTATATATTTTATTTCCCAGCTGGCGAGCCAACAGTATTCGTGACCGGCCCAGGCGGAAGCAACGTTCGTTCCCGCGTAACTCCTACAGGAGAGGGCAGATACACAGCCACCTACGCTCCCGAAGCTGTGGGAAGGCATAGCGTGCAAGTCAACTGCGCTAGCAGGCATGTTCCCGGCTCACCGTTCACTTGCAATGTGTACGATGTGCATAGAGTCAGGGTTACTGGATTAGGGCCTGGAGGTAAGTGATGCTATTGTTTTATTTCACACTTCTCCCGTATTAGAATGTTTAAAATCTACTCGGCTACGTAAATCTGATCCTTACTCGAGGTTCCAAATAGACAACCTCACAGACTCCCTCCAAAAAGAACTCCCTTTGGTTATTTTGAAACTTTAAGCTGATAATTTCTCTAAAATATATCAAATGGTTCCTAATGTGCGAAGTCATAGTGAGTTCTGGCTTGGAATTTTACAGCATGTCTAGAGGATAAAAAAGCGTGGGACGGAATTTGCTCCAACTCGAAAAATAACAACTAACAGGCTTCGTCGCTTCTTTACTTTAGTCTACGTACCGAAGCGACTGAAATCAAAAATATGACATTATTTCCGTGTCAGTGTTTAATTATTAAGAATTTGACCTTTTCTAAGTATACATTTATTGTATTTATGGAAATAAAGAGTTTTTTTGACTTGACTTTGATGTACAGATGCTGTAAAATTTGTCATCTCAAAAGCCGCTCGCTATGATACAACCGTGTGAATAGTGTTATAATAATAATAATATATATTTCTGTAACAAGTTTACAATAAGTTATTCGATAGTTGAGACCCTTATAACAGTCCTATACCCACAACCTCCATATTTATTATAAATTCGAATGCAACTCTGTATTTATATAAATCTTTATTGACAAAGAAAATTACAATTCAATAATAAAAACAAATTAGAACTAGTATTTACAATTGTATTTATATTAATATTACTAGTTTTGCAATTTTCTAGCTTTAAGTTTGCCTAAAATTCGAAAAATATAATAATACCATTGTAATAGCCTGATAGATTCCATTTCATACTGAAATCATTGGTGGTAATTAATACATGTGTTCTTTATTATAAAATCATATTTACTAACCCTTGACTATGATAAAACGGAAAGTCTATTAAAAACAGTTACTTAGTCCACAGTCAACTCCACTCACTCACACACACTCACACACATACACACACTTTTACACTCACACCGTACTTTACTTTTGGTTTTATTTTAATGTAATGTATTATTAAATATGGATAAGTTTATAGTAGTTTTTTTAAGTATAGTACAGTTTTCTTAATGTTTTTATATATATTATGTAAGTCCTATAATAGTGTAAACCTACTAACTTACCGAGGTAGAGAACCTTCGCGTCTATATCACAAGTCTTGAACTTAGTTAGAGCGAGGTGTCGAAACTAACAAGTGAAATAGGTCTATAATACACATAACTTTGTTTTGTTTATAAGACCTTTATCTGAATAAAAACTATTATTATTATTATTATTAATTAATACCTGTGTTCTTTATTATAGAGCTAGAAGGCACACTGGAAGGGCTAAGCCTAGATGACGGATTAGACGAGGAGCGTGGAGTAGAAGTCGGCAAGGCGGTCACTTTCAGCGTAGACGCGGCCGGCGCTGGCGAAGGCACGCTCGAGCTGGTCGTGTCCACGCCTTCCACTACTGTTAAAGCTGAGGTGAGTCTCATTAACCGACATAGGTCTCAGGATCATCTGAAAAGTAGGCCATATAGCTGGTAGAACCTAAAACCGCTGGAAAGTAAAAGTTCTCGAGTGGCGACTGAGATGCAATGCGAAACGGAGTGTGGGAAGAGCTGTTACTCGATGGAGCGAAGAAATCAAACGATCGCGGGGAGTCCTTAGATGAAGGCCGCTCAGGTACGCTATTCGTGGCATCTTTTGGGGGAGGCCTTAGCCAGCAGTAGAGGCATTTAGGGGCTCATGATAAAGTCTAACTTGAGTCTGCACTCGGCTCTGTTCTGAGACAAATAAAAACGAATGGACAACTCACTCAGATTTTATTCATACAATAGATTTTAAAAACTTACATCAATAAATCTTTCCAGGTGGTCGCCGTAGCTCGCGGTCTCTACGACGTAACATTCATACCCGTCTCTCGAGAGCCTCATCGAGTCTCAGTCACTTTCAATGAGCAACCAGTCCCGGGCAGTCCTTTCATCTGTCGAGTCAACGAGCCTCATACCTTCGTGCAGATTGGTAAGTGCAACCTTGGGATGCACACTTTAGGATTAAATTTAGTTTAAAAGTAAGACCATGGCTGACCTTTTTGATAATGTAGATGTCCTCCTGGCCGAATCTCCAACGAACGGCGGCTGGTATCAACGAATACCAGCCAGGTGCGCAGGACATATAGTGCACAAGTGTGCGCGCAAACACAGGTGCACTCTCGATTCCCTCACTCTCATCAATCTTTTTATTGATGGATGGGTGGTGATGCAATCTTTTATTTTATTTGTAACGCTTGTAGCCATGGTTATTGTTGTTTATTTTATGAAAACAAACAAACTACTAGCCAAGATCAAACAATGATGGACATGAGCATTGTCATTTTATTTTTAACACTAGGAATGTTCTTACTAATATACTACTACAGTGTTTAATTTAGAATTTCTCCACCAGGCGGCGTCGCAACTGTAGAAATCGACGAGAACATAGCTGAAGTAGAGGTACTATCGCCAAACGGTAACAGAATATCCGAAGCACATCTCGAAGATACTGGTTTACTTATCTTCCCAGTCACTCAAATCGGAAGATATGTGGTTAGAAGCTCAAGAGGACCGATCGCAGAGGTTGAGGCGAACGACGCTACGGCTGTCAAAGTATTGTCGATTGGCAACGCTGTGGCCCATAAACCTTCCATACTTACTGGTAAGTTTAATTTGATTGCTGCTATTTAAAGTCTTATACAAACGTTGCCAATAAAAGAAACTCCGCATCCATACAAACTTGGGACAAATGTTGGTACGATCTGCAAATATTTGTTACTGTGGTTCTGGGTATTTTCTATGTATAATAAAAAATATCTATCTATGTATAATTATATTGTATTAAGTTTATCAGATGATAAACTTCTACATTCACAACATTCACAGCGTCCAGCATTACCTATTTATTTATTTATTATTTATTTTTACTAATGTTATAAAATCGAAAGTAAATCGTGTCTGTCTGTTTTACCTTTTCACGCCTAAACGGCTGAACAGATCTTATTGAAATTTGGCTCCATCTATCTCCATAGATAGATGGTATTCCGGGGACAGACATAGTCTTTACTACTTTACTACTGTACTTTCTATCTCGAAAAAGAGCGTGCGAAGCCGCGGGCAGCAGCTAGTATACAATAAAACTTAATAATTGTTTGTCTACAAATTGGCAGAGTCAAACGTCGCTTTTGCTTTGTTTGATTTGACAGCTTAGACAAGCCTGTCTAGCAAGGCTAGGCGAGTCAAGGCTCGTCATTACTCGGCCAACATATGGATTTATTAAATGATATTTTTTTACATGCTCATAAATGTTCTACAATGCTATAATCGCTATTTTCCCTTACAGTAAGTACCACAAACGCCGGCGCCGGCCGCCTATCCGGTCGAGTGACATGCGGCGGCGCCACCGTCGCGCACTCAGTGCGCCGACGCGGTGGCGGGCGCCAGGAGCTCGTGTGGCACCCGGCCCGCGCCGCGCCGCACCGCCTCACGCTGCTGTGGGGCGCCACGCCCATCGCCAGGGAGCCGCTGCTGGTCGACGTATTGCCCGACCATCACTCGCAAGAGGTAATGTGTCGTGGAGCCATTGCATTAGATAGAGCGAAGTGTAAAAAAATCGGGAAAGTTGTATCATGAACGTAGCCGCAGTGGAGTCCGTGAAACGTCTATTGCGTTCTCGCGAGCAGCACACAGCGCGCCACGCTGTCAAGCGTGTGCGGCTCGTTTTGTTTGCCACGCTATCTGAGGAAGTGTGACTCGCTATGCTCGCCGTGCGGATTGAAGTTTTCAGGCTCGCTTCACTCTCAGTATGGCATGTGGTTTCACATTTCTTTATCGAAACCCATTGATTTTAAACTTAAATGCGGCTATGGCGAATACTTTGATCAATGATAATGGCAACATACAAAAATATAATGTAATAATGCTTTATTTACAGTATCTGCTTCTCTTTGTAATCATTATTCCTTATTTTCCACAGGTATCAGCAGCCGGTCTCGGCCTATACCAAGCGCAAGTGAACCGCGTAGCATCATTCAGTATTGACACACTGGGCCGCCCGGCGAGAGAGTTCGACGTCGTCGTATCAGGCCCCGGATCCAGGGCATTGCCAGTGCGATGCTACCAGACCAAGTCAGGACTGTTGCAAGCTGAGTTTACCATCACTGAAGTCGGACAAAGCACGATAGGTAAGATAAAATACTTCAGCCCGCTTTTCTTACGTTTTATTTTTATGTCCAACCCTAGGATACACTAAGGCACGTATAATGAAACTATGCTCAGTCATCGATCTATGCTTGAGTAACGCTTTTACCATAGAAAATCGTTACTCAATCATAGATCGACGGTTGAGCAAGCTTTTATAATACGGGCCTTAATCTTCTTACAAAATTAAAACCTACAAATAGATAACTGATAGTGATAACAGACTGAGATGTTTGTATGCTTTTGTTTATAGAACTGTATTACTGAAAACAATATTTATTGTGCTGCCCTCTATACCAATTATAAAGCCAGCTTTATGGATTGTGCATTGTTAAAAGACAAATAATTATCGACTTTTGAACTTGAAATTTGCTAAACCACAGAGTAGGTGTAAGGGGTTTTCAAATTAGTGCAAAATACTGAAGGAGGTTATTCACCATCTACCACAGACTAATGTCTAGTGAACAAACCAAGCCGCAAACGATTCTTGTTTTTGCAGACCTTTTAATTTTTTTACAAACAATGCCTTATTATTGTACTACGACATAACACAATCCTCCTTATTCATAATGGTCCGCTAACTTAAAACACTTGCTAAATTGCGTTTATTCTCACTCTGAATTATGTCAATAGTCTTCTATTGACATCATTCAGAGTGAGAGATAGCAATGCTCTAAGTTAGCAGATTATTATGAATAAGGGGGATAGTTTTTAATCCCATAAAAGCATCTCATTTGACACTATTATTAGATTATCAGTCGTCTAGTACCCATAACACAAGCTCTGGTTAGCTTGGGGCTAGATGATGCTGTGTGGATTGTCCAGCATTATTTATTTATTATGAATAAAGGGAAATGTGTTTGAAAAACATATCATAGCATAATGTTGATATTTCAGAGGTGCTGCATCTATCGAAGGCGATAGCAGGCAGCCCGTACACGTGTGAATCGTTCGACCCCAACCGAGTCATCATGGCTGGATTGCCCACTGGAAACATTGTGGCGCAGACTCCTATCAATTTTACAGGTAAATTGGAGACCTAGGTTTATTTCTTTGATTTAAAATTGGAAGAAATTCTTAAATCTGAATCTGAACGACAAAAAAGCTAGATCGACATTAAGACGCTGAGAGGGTTGCCTACGTAGTTTAGATTGACTGCTAGCCTACTATTGCACGGGCTCGAAATTGCGCTGCGAAAATGGTTTCACTGTACTTAGTGAAATCTTATGAGCGTATTCACGAAAGGGGCTGTGCAGTGCATTTGTCAAATACCTACAATTAATAATGTTGTACTCAAAGGTTACCATAATCCTACTCAAAAATTTTTGACTCATTTCTGATCTAAGTTGCGACAGCAGTCTAGCTAAGGATTTAACCATAATCATTCTGCAATTAATTATGAATATATATATTTTTTTCAGTGGACACCAAAGAAGCAGGTGTCGGTGAATTAGAAGTGGTCTGCGAAGCGATGGGCGAACTGAACAACCGGGTACATCTACCAGTCGATATCAGGGAAGATGGAAGCACTTACCGGGTCCGACTGAGGCCTAATGTTCCCGCGCATTACAGGATATACGTTACTTATGGAGGTGAGACGTCGCTATCTTGAATGACGCAATGCTGTATGTCATGTCGGCCATATTGAATGTCGTAGTGTCAATACGATACTTAATGGCGCTGCAAGACGCAATCATTTCGTGCGTTGTGTTTATTTAATGATTACTCGGCAGTGCGTATATTTGAGCGGGAGTGGTCGCGTTTGACAGAGCTCATGATTATCACAAGCTATCGCTGATAACGCAATTGTGGCGAGCCAAGCGAGCCATAGAGTAAGTGAAACTTCTTGCGTTGCTCTCTAGTACGTACACGAAGATTCACGTACTCCGCTGCGGCTGCGTTCCTGATCAGTCCGATTTTTCATCTGAATATTTGTTTGTCACAGGAGCTCCGGTACCCGGCAGTCCGATATCCCTTGGCATCCTCAGCACTCGCTCCGGTGGCGCGCGCTGCGTCGGCACCGGCCTCGCGCACGCGCACCGTGGCAAGGAGGCCGCCTTCACCATACACTGTACGGAGGACAAGGCACCTACTGTCGAGGTATTACAGTCTAATATCGCGAAGCATCAGCAACGCAAATTGCCGATGCTGCTGTGGTGTGGTACAATCGTTGGGCTCGTTAAATGCTTCATTTTTAGGTAAGATAGGGCCGAAGCCAGTGGCCATCTGTGATGAAAATTATTGACGGAATTGAAGACCGAATGCGGGGTTGATGTGCCATGATAGTAGGTAGATATTCTTATGTCTATATTAAGAATGAAGTGTCATTTATTTGTTAACGATTGTAAGTTAAGTACCTTTACAAACAAAACTCGACGAGTTTATTTACTATTGTGTGTTATGACCACTCCGTTATTCGCAGGTGGAAAGGCTAACAGAAGACGACGGCTCCTTAGATACGGGTCTCCTCGAATGCAGAGTGGTGGCCGGCGCGCCGAAAGAATGGCTCTGCGCGTACATTCCGCTCAACACTGGATTGTACGAAGTCAGGATATTCACTGCGAGCGGACCTCTGCCGGGCAGTCCTTTTGCTGTCAAAGTAAGTTGAATCTACAACATGTTTTCAAGGGAGTGACGCCTTTAGTGGTCTCGGCTTAAGAATAGGACAATGGGTCTGTTCATTTCAAATATCCAATCTACAGTCGAATTTTGACACATTTTATGTCAAATAACAAAATTCAACTAGTATTTATACATATCTATTTTCTAAAAGTCTAAGCCGTCCAGAAGGCAGAGTGCCCACAATGCTGGCAGTATTGCCACGTTGAATGGAAAGAAAATTTTGAATTTTATCGTTTATAAATTTGGGCAAAGACTCATTCATAATCGGATATCCTGAGAGGCAAAGCGAAGACTTATCGATCAACTTAAAGTTTAGAGCTACACTTTCGAAGCGGTATAATAATAACACATACTACCAAGTTTTATAAAAAAGATGCAAAATAAAAACTAACAATTTATGATTGAAGAAAGATACTGTTCAAACCATATTCTTAGATACAGGGAGAGACTGCGTGTCTTATAGTAGCAGGTAGCGCATTCCACAGCTTTGTGGCAAATAATATACAATACTTATAAATGTCATCTTGCAGGTAATCGACACATCATCCATAACGCCAGTGGGCGGTTGGGGCGCGGACAACTCGGGGCGTGTGAGGGCGCCGTCTAAACTAGTCTTGGACACCAGCAACGCAGGCCCCGGCACGCTCGAGTGTTTGCTGGCTGGAAGGCATCAACGTAAGTTAAACCATTACCCCCTTATTCATATGGTCCGCTAACTTAAAACAGTTGCTGAGCAGCGTTATTTCTCACTCTGGCTTATGTCAATAGAAGAAGACAAAGTGAGAGATAGCAATTCTCTAAGTTAGCAGATTATTATGAATAAGGGGGATAGTTTTTAATCACATAAAAGCATGTCATTTGCTTTCCTAAGTGTCGTACAAATTTAGGATTATAGGAATACGATAATGGCTGTCTAGCACGCATCCAAATGCAAGCGCCATTGCATAAGTTCAAGCTCGGCAAATCACAAAACGCCGTGACATAGATTATGCGACACGAGTAGGTAATACCTTTTCAACAACAAAGTATCATATATCTTCCGTTTATTATTTTTACCCACCGCTAAAACCATAATATTTTATTTCACAGGAGTAGAAACCGTATCAGGCCGAGCGGTCGTCACTCTCGCAGCTACAGAGGGCATCAGCGGCGAGCAAGAGTTCGAACTAACTTACAACGGCGCTTTAGTTGCCGGCGCGCCTCGTAAGGCTTTGGTAGCCTCGGGCAATACGGCGGACAGAGTCACCTTAGCGGGCCGGGGGTTGGCGCACGCTGCGCCGCATACACCAGCTGTTTTTACCATCGGTGAGTGTGAAACAAGAGAAGATGTTTTAGAACTGACATACAAGAGAGTTTAGCACAACAACGGAAAGGCGTTAGAGCTAACTTGCAACGGGTCATAATGGTGGCTTTGGTAGCCTCGGGCAATACGGCGGACAGAGTCATTTTAGCTAGCCGGGGATTGGCGCACGCCGCGCCTCATACGCCAGCTTTGTTTACTACCGGAGAAATGAAACTGATCTTTTCGAACACGTTTTAAAACTGCTGACATACAGGAGTTTAAAAACGAGTGAAGTTCGATTTAAATACAAATAAAATAGTCTTTATTTTAGATAACTGTTAGAGGTACCGGGAAATGATAACTCCAACGATGATAATTCGCAACTGGTTTATTTATTAGATTTAAGTTACATGAACGTTCAATGCGGTGCAACAAAGACCACGTATACCTTATAATGTAGCAAGTAGACATTATAATGTAGGGCTTTAGGTGAACTAGATTTTCGGCCTGACCTGATACATTGTACTTTGTACAAAAACAATAGATTCATATGTGGTTAGTACACAGGTGCTTTGAAAAGCGTTACAATTAATTTACAACGAGTCTAAATTGATTGGCTTTAGTGGCCATAGATAGATATACCTATATAGATAGAGTCACTTTCTTTAACGTCTTTTATTACGATTTTCTAAATAACTTACATTTGGAAGCAACAGATAAATATTATGGTTTTGAGTAAACGTACAGTCGGCTGCACTTAAGTACGACGTCGTTGTTTTGAAGTTGACACACTCAATGCAAAAAAAAAACCTTGTTTCTTCACCCAGATGGCAGCGCGGCCGGTCCAGGCGCGCCAGAAGCGTCCCTAAACTCCCCTGACGGCGAAAACGTAGCCGTGGCTCTAACGGCCGCCGGACCAGGCTTATGGCGCGCCACCTACACTCCGCGCCGCGCGGGCGACCACCAGCTCCGGGTGCTGTGGGCGGGCAGACTCGTCAAAGGTAACTACAGGAGAGTACACTCTCACCTAGGACGGTAGAATATAGCCGTGGCATTAACGGCCGCCGGAACAGGCTTATGCCGCGCCACCTACACGCCGCGCCACCCCCCACTCTCCCCTACCCACCCGGAGCTGGTGGTAGCGCGGGCGGCCACCAGCTCCGGGTGCTGTGGGCTGGCAGACTCGTCAAAGGTTAACACGACATGAATATCAGCATGTATAGAAAAATATTTGGTAGGCTGCAACTAGGATACAATAGAATTGGAGTGCGTGAAACGTTTCGCGAGCCGCACTCGGATGACATGTCTGACACAGCAGGGCTCGCTTATCTCGCCGATTTTTTAAATTAAGTTCAAAATGCACAGTGCAGCATGCTATTTTAGCGCCATTTACGCCAGCGACATAATGCGCTACCGAGTAATGGCTTCTATCCGCTGGGCAACTTGCAAAAACCAGACTATAACGAAAACTAAACGTATTCAAAGACATACATTACGTCAGACGGACCTCAGTCAGTTGAATGGAGAAAAATTCCGAAGAGTTAGATTTTGAGAATTCAAGACTAGAAAAATGAAACAGTTCTACTTGTTTTTCTGAAGATAGGTTTGAAATAAACCAAAAGAACAATTTACAGTATTTTATTAATTTAACTAGAAGAAGAATTTAAGTACAAGGTCGTGAATTAAGTCTAAGAGTCGTATCCGAATCACGTTGCGAAACTATAAGGTATACCACTGGCCTTAGCAAGAGCGGGAGTCGGCTCGGAACAGCAAACAAGATGGGCTCCGACTCGCGCACTATGGGCGCCGACTCGCGCACTATGGGCGCCTACTCGAGTTTGGAGCTCGGCAGATGATGATGACGTGCGTCAAGTCTTCAGTAAGTGCAACTGCCCGTAAGGTGGAATGGATGGCAATGGACCTTTCTAGGTCCATTGCCAGTCTGTAAAAGCGTGTGATTTCTCCTAACGGTGATGCAAGCGAAATCCTTACCCGCTACATTTCTGTACATAACCATTGCAGGGTTGCAAACCATTTACTTATTTCACTATCGTTCCAGGTTGTCCACTCACAGTGAACGTGAACGCTGGCACAGAAAGCGGGGATGCGTCTCGCGTCGTTTGCTCTGGCGCAGGATTACAGAGCGGAGTGGTGGGCAGGGAGATACGCTCGTGGATAGACACGCGACGCGCCGGCCCGGGGGAACTCACCGCGCACTGTACTGGACCTAATAAGGTGAGTCTTGTGACTAGCTTGTGTCCGTGGCTTGGTCTATAGATTACAGAGCGGAGTGGTAGCGATACGAAAGATACGCTCGTGAATATTAAACAAATGGATTTATTGAGAAATTACATCATTAGTCAGATAATCTGATCTTTCAACTAAGATCTAGAAAATAATGAATCAATGCCTTTTCATTAAACTTAATTATAATTAATTCACTTCTGATTCTAAATACAAATACAAAAATCTTTATTAAGAACAGAACTTAATGTTTAGGGCACAATTGTGGGCTGACTACCGCAAAAGTTAAAAACTGTGTAGCAGAGTCAATTCTAAGTTAGCTTAGTTTGTGCCTAGACGAGAGTATGTTGATTTTCTCGTGTTTTATTAACCTATACTCCTGTTCCCAGGTGGCATATTGCGAGCTTTACGAGCACGGAGACGGAACTTTCACTCTGAACGTGAAGCCAGCGGAGGCGGGCCGACACGTGCTGAGCGTGCAATTCGCGGGCGAGCACGTGCCCGGCTCGCCCTTCGTGCTCAAAGTGGCCGGCGCGCCAGACCCCTCCAAGGTATATCGTACATCAAACCACTTATTACGAGCTATTAATATTAACAACTACGCCTAAGGGACCTTTTAAACCGACTTTTAAAAAAAGGAGGAAGTTTTGTGTTCGGCTGCAAGTATGTTTTATGTATGTATGTTCGCCGATGTCGTCGTCATTTGTGATTATTTTATGGTGGAGAGAATGATCGCGAGATAGTCCCATATATTTTATGCCCGAGGGGTTTGTATTTGTCCCGCAAAACTTAAAAACGGTGTAAATATTAAGTCTGTTTCTAGTTTTCAAATTATAGCCAGAATAAATACACAATACAATATACAATACATATTTATAAAATTATTTATTTATAAAACACCACAAAATTTTATAAAACATAGACTTTAACATAAAATAGGTACAATGGGCCGCCCATTGTACCTATTTTATGTTAAAGTCTATGTTTTGCCGCTTAGAAGCTATTTCTTACAGGCAACGCACAGGTATTGGATTGAATAAGTTCAAATTAAAAATGATTACATTACAGGTTCATAGAAATGAACCTACATTGAAATAATTAAATAAATAATTTCAATTAAATGAAATTCATAACTTTAGTAAGTATAATACTGCTTCGTAATGCCAAAAATTTTACCGGGCACGTGTCAAAAATTTTTTAACAAATAGTTTAAAAATGTTGACACGTGCCTGGATTTTTTTTACCTATTCCTGGCATTCCTTTCATTTAACACACAAAGAAAACTAAATAATGTTAGCATTTAAACTCATGGCCTCTATTAATCATTATTAATCATTTTATACTGTCATTTTCAATATTAACCATTCATAAAATCTCCAGGTCCGAGTATACGGCCCAGGCTTAGAACCAGGCGTTCTTGCGACCTTCCAATCCCGCTTCCTCTGCGACACGCGCGGCGCTGGTGCGGGACAACTGACGGTCCGCGTGCGAGGGCCCAAGGGGGCCTTCCGAGTCGAGATGCAGAGGGAAAGTCAGAAGGACCGCACCATACTGTGCAAGGTAACTTTAACTTTACCGGTAGGCTTTAGCGAGTAGGTTCAATTTTGTATAACTTTTGCGAAGAGACAAGGTAGCGTTCCGAGTCAAGATGCAGAGGGCAAGTCAGAAGGACCGCACTACACTGTGCAAGGTAACTTTAACTCTCCTGATATAGCGGGTAGGTTCGATTTGGTATAACTTGCGAAGAGCCAAGGGAGCGCGTTCCGAGTCAAGGTGCAGAGGGCAAGTCAGAAGGACCGCACTACACTGTGCAAGGTAACTTTAACTTTCCTGATCTATCGTGTAGGTTCGATTTGGTATAACTTGCGAAGAGCCAAGGGAGCGCGTTCCGAGTCAAGATGCAGAGGGCAAGTCAGAAGGACCGCACTACACTGTGCAAGGTAACTTTAACTTTCCTGATATATCGTGTAGGTTCGATTTGGTATAACTTGCGAAGAGCCAAGGGAGCGCGTTCCGAGTCAAGATGCAGAGGGCAAGTCAGAAGGACCGCACTACACTGTGCAAGGTAACTTTAACTTTCCTGATATATCGTGTAGGTTCGATTTGGTATAACTTGCGAAGAGCCAAGGGAGCGCGTTCCGAGTCAAGGTGCAGAGGGCAAGTCAGAAGGACCGCACTACACTGTGCAAGGTAACTTTAACTTTCCTGATATATCGTGTAGGTTCGATTTGGTATAACTTGCGAAGAGCCAAGGGAGCGCGTTCCGAGTCAAGATGCAGAGGGCAAGTCAGAAGGACCGCACTACACTGCGCAAGGTAACTTTAACTTTCCTGATATATCGTGTAGGTTCGATTTGGTATAACTTGCGAAGAGCCAAGGGAGCGCGTTCCGAGTCAAGATGCAGAGGGCAAGTCAGAAGGACCGCACTACACTGTGCAAGGTAACTTTAACTTTCCTGATATATCGTGTAGGTTCGATTTGGTATAACTTGCGAAGAGCCAAGGGAGCGCGTTCCGAGTCAAGATGCAGAGGGCAAGTCAGAAGGACCGCACTACACTGCGCAAGGTAACTTTAACTTTCCTGATATATCGTGTAGGTTCGATTTGGTATAACTTGCGAAGAGCCAAGGGAGCGCGTTCCGAGTCAAGATGCAGAGGGCAAGTCAGAAGGACCGCACTACACTGTGCAAGGTAACTTTAACTTTCCTGATATATCGTGTAGGTTCGATTTGGTATAACTTGCGAAGAGCCAAGGGCGCGCGTTCCGAGTCAAGATGCAGAGGGCAAGTCAGAAGGACCGCACTACACTGTGCAAGGTAACTTTAACTTTCCTGATATATCGTGTAGGTTCGATTTTGTATAACTTGCGAAGAGCCAAGGGAGCGCGTTCCGAGTCAAGATGCAGAGGGCAAGTCAGAAGGACCGCACTACACTGTGCAAGGTAACTTTAACTTTCCTGATCTATCGTGTAGGTTCGATTTGGTATAACTTGCGAAGAGCCAAGGGAGCGCGTTCCGAGTCAAGATGCAGAGGGCAAGTCAGAAGGACCGCACTACACTGTGCAAGGTAACTTTAACTTTCCTGATATATCGTGTAGGTTCGATTTGGTATAACTTGCGAAGAGCCAAGGGAGCGCGTTCCGAGTCAAGATGCAGAGGGCAAGTCAGAAGGACCGCACTACACTGTGCAAGGTAACTTTAACTTTCCTGATATATCGTGTAGGTTCGATTTTGTATAACTTGCGAAGAGCCAAGGGAGCGCGTTCCGAGTCAAGATGCAGAGGGCAAGTCAGAAGGACCGCACTACACTGTGCAAGGTAACTTTAACTTTCCTGATCTATCGTGTAGGTTCGATTTGGTATAACTTGCGAAGAGCCAAGGGAGCGCGTTCCGAGTCAAGATGCAGAGGGCAAGTCAGAAGGACCGCACTACACTGTGCAAGGTAACTTTAACTTTCCTGATATATCGTGTAGGTTCGATTTGGTATAACTTGCGAAGAGCCAAGGGAGCGCGTTCCGAGTCAAGATGCGGAGGGCAATGTTAGTAAATGTACCTACTACAGTTAAATTCAATTCAATTAAATTAAATTAAAACGAATCAAATCAAATTAAATAAAATCTAATTAAGTCAAAAGTCAAATTTGATTTGATTTTGTGTAATATCAAATCAAATTACACAAAATCAAACATAAATGAGATTAAATAAATTAAATCAAAAGTTAAATTAAGTGAAATTACATACATAGCTAGATAACTTTACGCACAATGTGCTGTCATATCAGCGGGGCAACAATCCTGCCAGCTTCAGTTTGTAGGATGCTGTTTGGGCTATCCCGCCTATGTCCAGCATTGGAATACCCGATAGGCTGATGATGACCAAGTTTGGGACCGATTCCTTATAAAATAATATTATACGAGTACCTACTGAAACCTACTTAGTAGCAAGTAGCTGTCATACGAATTACTTGAGGTGCTTTATTAACGAATCTAACTCGATTAGATTACACGAAATCAATGTCTTGATAGTAAAGCGATTAAACATATCATAGTGATTAAATTGATATGTACCTACGCAGTTATCGGATAAGTACCAAGTACCAACTAATCAGCTGGATATATCGAAAATATGTCCAGCGTATATGTAGGTATAAACAGTGATTTCCGTATCATATCTACAAATCCTTTTGTTTTTTTCAAACCTAACGCTAATCGTTCAATACCTACATCTGACTTCAATAAATTGTTTTGAATAAACAATAATTTGATACCTATAAAATCTTCTATCGCACTAGACATTTGTTTAAACAAATGGGAATTAAAAAATACCCATTTCTTCGTTTTTTAAATTTTCGCAACTGCATCTTGCCTTAGACGAGTCTCCGTCTCCATGCAAATATTAAGATCGTTACAATATCTTGGCCCGAATTCATCGTCATCATCACTGAACCTCAACCCGCCATAGCGAATTCGCAAATAACTAAACCTTACTTCCCTAGAATGTAAGGTCCAATAATTAGCAAACGAACTCCTCTGTTTGCGAATTCGCTATGGCGGGGTTGAGTTCCAGTCACTCTGTATAAATGAAATGAAATCATCAATAACTCGTACATACCAAGTGCTGGATGTAGACCTCCAAACTCATGTGACACTCCCTACATCCTCCGCTATTCTTATTTAGACTCGTTCGACAATCACTCATGGATTTTTTTTTTCATACAGCGTCATTCCTAGCCTCAAAGTAAGCAAAGCTTGTATTAACTTCTACAAATTATATTTTAAATCCACACTAATATTATAAATTCGAGGTTAACTCTGTCGCTATCTGTTGCCTTTTCACGCCTGAAACAGCTGCGGCTGAACGAATCTCAGTGAAATTTGGCAGGGAGGTAGGTGGTATCCCGGGGACGGACTTATTTTTATCCCGGAAAAAAGTTTGCCCCGGGCAGCAGCTCGTTTAAATTATATATCCCAAATATTAACGACCTCGTCGGGACTTGAACCTGCAACCTTCCACTTAGTACAGACACGCGCTACCTATTGCGCCATAAGGTAACGTTAAGTCGATAATTTTTGGGACTTTCTACGGACTCGAGCGCCGTTTTCTCCACCTACAGGATTTTTAAATTTATATTCAACTTGTTGTTCTCAGTTCTCTCCCACCGAGCCCGGCGACTACCGCGTGGAAGTGCGATGGGCCGGCCGGCACGTTCCCGGGTCGCCATTCCCCGTCATGATCTTCGACACGCAAGAGGAACTGCGTCGGTACATGCAAGCCAATGCCGCTTAGACACGCTGTATTTAAATACAATTATCATTCCAATTCAGTTTATTATAGTAGGAGCTATTTGCTATAGATTACAAAAATACTACTGTAATAATTACACTGGTTCTAGATTCGATGTGATGAAAAGAACGGAGCCAGAAACAGACTGAGCGCACGCCACGCAACGTACGCGACGCATTATGAGATCTGGACGCTTGAATTTGTATGAAAACAGATTGGCAAGAGACACACTGATCGTACGCCACGACATCCGACGTTTGCTGCATGTCATCGCGTACGTTGCGTGGCGTGGGCTCACTCTGTTACTAGCTTAATGATCCGTGCACATGTAGGCTGTGTGTCATGACAGAAGCTCGATTTTTGAACTGCGAGCGCTTGATGCGGCTCTTTGTCGAAATCTGCTAGTTGTGTCAAAATGTGACATCGTGTAGTGCAAGCGTAAACGAAATCACTACGGGCACCTCAATCGAGCCAGCGCTGTGCGATTACGCAAAAACCGCCCATACCATATTGACATTTCAAATTCGCAGTTGTATGAATATGGCCATTAAAATTGCTTTCAATGCCATTGAAATGGCCTAAGTGTGGCTTAAGTGGGCCGAATGTCAATATGAAATGGGTGGTTTTTGCGTACCTAATCGGACCACAGATCCTGTAAGCCTGCAAGCAAGCCTAGGCGCGCCATGACGCGGCCATCATGTGGACGAACCATAAGGTAATTTCAATATTATCTTACCGTTCGGTAATCCATTGTTGTCTCTTGAACAATTGAGAGTTGTATTACATTACTAATATTGTTAAAGGCGTAAAATATATGCAACATCTATACACAATTAGTTCCAACTCCATAACTTAAGTTTATCTGTGCTTTCAAAGGTCAATTTGTATTATTGTAGTAGGTTATTGTTTATAAGTCCAAATGATATAGATCTGAAATATCATGACTATTGAATCTCATCTACATAAGATTAATTAACAGAGTGTACCTAATACCGAATTACTTACATTGCACGTCATTTAGATTAAAACATGAAATCAAACGAAAAGAGAAAGTGTCACATTTAATATCTAATATTTTTCTAATGCAGCTAACAGTCCTAATTCATAGGATGAAATAAATGGTTCGAAATAATTTTGAAATGTAGGTACGAAAACATATTTTTAACATTTAAGTATTAATGTTAAAATTAAGATTGATACATTATTATAACAATCAGATTATAGTTATAATCCCATCCTTTACTTTATAGCTCAAACTATTGTATACAGTTGGTGTAAAGATTAATTACAAAATACGGCACACAAAAATATTTAAAATTAAGTTAAAAATAAATTCAAAAGCTAAACATCATATTAGTAACGCAAAACATCTGATTTTATCTAATCAAATTATAATTATGTATAAAATTATATTAAAAGCATAATAAATTGTGAATATTTATTATTAATTTAGAAAATAAATGGATTAACTTTTGTAACTAACGTATTTTTTTATTGTTATTACATGGTTAAATTCTTACTAAAGGTCTATGCCTTTAGTAAGAAAACTTAACCATGTGAACTGCAGCTGAAAGTTTCAGTAAAGTACTAATTTGTTAATAAATGAACTTTTATTACGTCACTTGTTTTAATACAATACAAATTACTTCTATACCTATCTGGCCGTATAGCTAGGTAGGTGCAGTACCTACAGTGCTAATAAATCTCAGCAAAACATACCTATCTAAGCCAGGTACCTAGGGAAGTTTGGGTAGTTCCCTACATAAAATACACACCTATGAACAGAAACCGCTAAACTACACCATTCCTAAGCTGCTAAACCCGCACGACAACAGATGCCTCCCTAATTTTTCTGCCTTAAAGGATAACGATAATAAATAACGTTGAGGCAAAATTTAAAATCTGTTTATAGAAAATGGTCTAAGTTTTGTGGAAAACGACCTTTCTGGTAGTTTAGTTCCTTGCAGAACGCAGAAAATATTTGAATTTCGCGCAAATCTGTCTTATATTCCGTGTCAGTGACTCGGTAGCGGAGAGTGAATAGCCCTGTCTACCTATTTTCCGTGCTGATTGTACGTGGGGATTTCAGGTAACTATTCTAACTTCATTATATTATTTATCAGTCTACACCAGGCTTATACCTAAAGGAGATAGTTCGCCTGTCGGGGTATCCTGCGTGTGACTCCCTCGCCAGCTGCGCTCGCAATGCGTCCAAACTCTGCCATAACTGCTGCATCTGGCCGAAGATTATCACTTCCAGGCGTTGGATTGAAGAATGGAGCTCTCCTGGAACCAAAATAAGTAGACGTTTTATTGTTTGGTTCATATGGAGTGAATCATCATCATCAGAAGCCTATATAAATATTGCTCCAGCATTCACACAGCATCATCTAGCCCCAAACTAAGCAGAGCTTGTGTTATGGTACTAGATGGCTGAGATTTTTTTTTATTATATGTATGTACGTATAAAATACCCAGAACACCCGGAACAAATATTTGTAGATCGTACAAACATTTGTCCCAAGGCGGGCATCGAACCCGCAACCTCCTGCGTCGCAGGCGGACCTTCGTCCGCCGCGCCACATCGGTCGTCATTACATAGAGAATGATACGATAATTATAATATTAATACATACGCGAAGTAACAACCCCATGCAGTCTCCGAGTAATGGTAGCATTAGCTGTGGCGTTGACCTCGGCAGTCTTCACGGAGCACATGGCCCGGGCCTCCTCTCGCGGCCCGGCACCGTGGTAAGTGGAGTTCCGGACTTCGAGGTACGGCTTCCGATGGTCTGAGAGACCGTTGATAGAGTAAGCGGGACCACGGTCTGGCGATAATATTAAAATATTTAAAGCACTATGTAGGATGCAAGCAAGGTGCAATTTCATATCTCATGACAATTATATTTTTTAAGAAAATTGTTAGTTTTAGTGAAAGTAGACCCTAGGATATTTTAAAGGAAATCTGCAGAAAAAATACGGTCAGCAAGAAAATTTTAGACACAAATACAAAATAAACAAGTTGATGTCAAGCCAATTATGCTTAATCGATAGAGGAAGTGCGAACATGTCTCTGTCAGGGTTGTTGCGAATATCAGCATCAGCATCCGCATTGATCGATACTGATGTTCGAGATGCGACATGACATGATGGCCGAGGGCGTGAAGTTTATAGCGCATCTTTGTAGTAATTAGGACCATATTCGTTACACCTAACACATTGCGTGGTAGGTGAAATATCTACAGGCGAAAATCAGCATTAGCATCCGCTGATGTCAAGATCAAAAATCAGTATCAGCATCAGCATCCGCGGATGTGTCAAAAAACGGCATCAGCAACAACCCTGGTCTCAATTATGATTTTTTGATGATTTTCTCTGATGCTATTGCATAATTATAATTTAAAAACTTTAGTAGGTATAAGTAGATAATACCTATCGATATATAATATATAATAACTAACTACTTAAAACAAATTTCTAAACTAGGTATAGTTTAGAAATTTGTTTTAGTTTTAGTAACATTTTTAGCATAATCTTCAGCTGTGGAGTGGTGTGTGGGTGAGTATGGTACTTCACTTTGATACTAGGTTTCTAATAGGTTGTCTATTCGAATGCATTCACTTCAAAGAAAAGGGTTAATTTTAGCGTAGTCTAACTTTATCTTACTGCACTTCAGCACTGAAATTACTCACTGTGATGGTAAACCGGAGCTGTATTAACATTAGACACAATCACGTAAAATGCTAACGCCGCCACGACTAAACTCGCCAACATTTTGTACAGCAAATCGTAAAGTTACACTAAGATCGAACTATCATTTTCGTAGGCAAACCTTTCGTAAATGATTTGGTTTAATCATCTCTATGTAATGACACGAGTTGTTCGCCTTTTGATGCAGGTCAATACTGAATCACATGGAGCCGAACTGAGAATAAATAGGTACCTAGACGATAGACGAACCACCGAAATTGGAGTACAGTCGCAGAAAAAAGCATCTCTACATTTACCTATAGTTTCTTCCAGAGATTTTATTTTCGCTTGGAGACAAGCAATGTTCCTTGTTACGGTGAGATAAGATGGATCTAAAACTAGATAGCATTGTGTAAACACTGCCTGGAGTAAATCCGCATAGTAGGCCGTTCAGGGCCTCTTGAAACCAGATCAATGTATCTAGATGTGTAGAGATACCTACTACACCATTTTCATGGGCAAGCGAAAGGTTTTTTGTTTTCATGCCATAAATTTGGGACTAGCGCTATCCTGTGACGATAAAACATTAAACGATGGTAGCACGGAGACGCTCGCAACGAGTGGAACACTTCACTTTACTGGTCGGACGGAGCGGGAATGCAGTCATTTGTTATTACTAACCTAAACAATAGTTTAATTTAACACCCTATAGGTACTTACCCTACGCAGAGAATATATTATATTATTTGCTATGTATTAATAAATTACTTATATTATAAAATACTAACCTTAGTGGCAAGTGGACGAGCCACGTCACACCAAAATTGATGTAATGACGAAGCACCTAACCTATGCAAAAATTGTAAAACTTTTCCTCGGGGCCCGTCGCATTCCGTTGTTTTGACTTCTATAAACCTATTATGGAGGTCTAGGCATGTCTCAGAACTCTGTTAAGTGACAATGAAGTCGTTTGTCTTCCTTCCGTTGTGCCCCACTTGGGTGCGATGAGTCGCTGACCTATTAACAAGCCGTAACAAGAGTATAAATCATTTGATGATTTCAGCCAAAATATAGGTTACTTGTTTCTGCCCGCGGCTTCCCACGTTTCCACGCGTTATTTCTATGGAAACGTTTAAAGGTGATTTCTATCCCATGGGAACTGATTTATGGGATAAAAAGTAGCCTATGTTTGATTCCAGGCCTAGAATTACCTGTATGCAACATTTCAGCCCGATTCGTTCACTAGTTTTGGCGTGAAGAGGTAACAAACATTCATACTTAAACAGTGTGATTAATTAATTTATGACAGCATTCGGGCTTTCAACTCGCTTCAAGCTGTTGCGGTCGTTTATTCTTAGAGTTTGTAGGAATACCTTTACTGCCTCGTATTATTTATATATATTCCTCTTATATCTCTTATATCCTTCCTTTACCGCCTATTGTACTAAGTATTTGGTAAATGTAGATATAAGGTTTATATTATGTTATTTTTTAAGTACAATCAAGTGTTCATTCATTCATTCATTCCTCCTGCAGTCAACCCCGACCATTCGACTACCCCGTTTTAATTTTGTTCTTGGTACCAGATTGATTATTTACTCTTTTCTAACTATGAGTTCATCCACAACTTGTTTGACCGAGACTGTAGTTATGCAAGTAGTTCTGGAGTGCTGATGTTGTTTTACGCTTGACATCTGGCCTCTGCGCTCATAAACTAATACGGGGTAATAAATCCTCTGTATCTAATTGTGTACACAATTAAATGGGTCCTATCCTGTCCCATAAACATAACTCTTACATTATGCACCATCCGATGGTGCAAATGTACCTCTTTGGTCCGAAGAGGTACCTACTCTGATGCGTTTCCAACTTTTACCTAAAATAAATGAAAATAAAAGCAAAAGACTTTTACGTAGTTGTTATCTTGATATTTGATGAAGGCAGCACCGAGGTACCTCCTCGGTGCATTTCTGGATCACTTATCGGCTGTGTCAAAGGAGAAAAATTTAGGCCTCGCCTATGGGTAAAAAAAACTTAAGACTTCTTGGTTGTTGGCAAAATGCCAACTTAAAGTACATACAAATTGTCCAACTAAGGTGATGGGTAAGTGCCAGTCCCTACATTATGATGGTAGTTTTTAGCCAAAGCTAGCATAGATCTAAGTAAAATTCGTATTCCGAACTTACTACGGTTGTGACCTATACGACAAAGAAAAGGATAATAATTAAAACGTTACAAATATGGCGCTAGCAATGCCATATAAGTTAACACATGTCTCGCTTTACTTACCTTTAAGGAAATAGATTACGCAATGTCACACGTTACAATGGTATAATAAATAAAGCCGTAACTAAGACAGGAGCGCCCATAGAGCACACAGAGTTAGATCTAGGAGATACCAGTCAAAATGCCTCTGTATCTACTCAGAACAGGAAAGAAAAAAATTAGGGACCGAAAATCGAAAATTCAGACGTGCAAATCCGGACCAAAAATAGTACAGAATTATTTAAATTATTTAAAGTAGGTAGTTAAAAATTTATTTAATATTCTTTATTGACAAAGAAAATTACAATTCAATAATAAGAACTGATTGGAACTAGTATTTACAATTTAAACAATTAAGCTAACTGCAGACTGTAACAAACAATGTACAGGTAGCTCAACTAATCCATATCAATACCAGTCGGAAGCGTCCCCAATACGCTGGCTGCATTGCCCCGCTGCTGTACGGAAATGCTGATGCGCTGCGCCAGATACCCACCAGCTCTCGGGTCACGCGTCGCATCGACCAGACGGTTAGATAACTTAATAAAAATAGTTAATTATAAATAAATCCTATTATTAATAAAAAGGCGAAAGATTGTGACGTTGTGAACATGTTTGGCCGAAGACAACGCGAATAACATAAAGGCTAATTTTGATTCCAAAAAATGCGTGCAAAGCTGCGGGCAGAAGCTAGTATAAAGCAATGCCATAGATCCGGACTGACTGGAGGTCAAAAAGTCGGTAATGATCAAAACATTTTTTCCAGGGACTCGTTACCAGTAGGCGTTAGATCGAAAAAGAAGAACACTCGAAAATTCAATTCAGTCAGCAGCACATTCGTCCATACACCATTATACAGATAAACAGTAAAAAGGTTAATCAATGCTTATGGTGCCCCTTACCTTAGACCGCCTCTGAACTTGCCTTTGATATGCATTTAATCCGTTTTATCTCCAGAATTGGGCCAAGGTTGTGGTTGAGCGGCCCAGATGGGAATTCATCTAACAAGTTTGGACATTCTATTGAATAAAGCAATAGTAAATGACTGTGATAGATGCGCTGTGCATTGTGCATTCGATGTTTCCGTTAGACTTTACGGGAAACCTCACAGACGACAAAAAGTCGCCCCATGGTCAGTGGTACGAGTCGTGCCACTGATCATGGGCCTGCTGGCGCCCCGGGAAAGAATCTGTTCGATCATGCATGACTGACTTTTTGACCTCCATTTTCGGATCTATGGCAATGTTTTATATTATACTAGCTTCTACACGCGGCGTCGCACGCGTTTTTTGGAATAAAAATTAGCCTTTTTGTAGCCTTTTTTTTTGTTATTCCAATTCCGGATCTTTCTGTCCGAAATTTCAACGACTTCTTGCTGACATTGTGAATCTTGCTCGTACCTTTTCATACATACCGGTTTCCGGGTAGCCGGTGCCGATTACCCGGCGACGAAGTGTACGTACAAGCACGATAGCTTACACACGTACCGCCATAATTTTCATTTTAGCGCTGGGTATAGCACCGGCGATCTGGACGTGTGAAAAGGCACTATGACTCACAATCATCACTGATAGATGATCGGCCGATGACACGACAGAACTTTTGACTCTGATTCAGATGAAAACCATCTAGACAAATCCCATGATGTGAAAAAATTGCCTATTTATATCAAAGCTACAGTGTAACCTACTTCGGAGCATCTGGTTAAATAGATTCCGCCTAGATAGACATCTATGGTATGACCCAGCTATTGATTGCTTTTAATTTCCTTCTTTTTGAAAAGGCGTTCACCTCTAGTCAAAGGCTCGTATTATAAAAGCTTGCTCAGTCATCGATTTCAGCTTGAGTAACGGTTTTCTATGGTATAAACTTCACTCAAGCATTGATCTATGACGCTTTAACATATCTGATGGTGAGGGATTAGACCGGCTCCCCACCACAGCCGGCTTACGTAGTAGCTACGGACTCCCCTGATCTATGACAGATCAAGCTTTCATAATAGGTACGGGCCTAAGTCTGATGGTGGTCTTTGTCAAACGATTGGTTCCAGGTTGGTACCTTCTAGTCTCAAAAAGGTACTTTCGAACTTTCATTAAGTACAGGTATTTATACCTATCTAGTGATTTTATTAACAAAGGAATTTATATAATCAAAGAATAGAAACAAATTCGAAAAGCATTTACAATACCTATCTGTAAAATAGATTGTCTTGCTTGTTGTTTTACCTACCTGAAAATAATGGAATGTACCAAATTTTTTATGATAGTATCTATTATAAATTATAATTGAGGCTTCCGTCGATTGGCGGACCTGAGTTTTATCATTACTTAAAAATCAGTAGGTACCTATTTCACTGATTTCTGCTCTACCGATTACAATTTTGATAAGTTAATATCTAATAACTATTAAGCGATTTTTCGAAAGACACAGTAGCAAGTCAACTGTAAAGGAGTAAGGTGAGTCTCGCTCGTACCATTATTTACCGTACCTACGTAAATTAGGGATTCCAGCCAAAATACTTACATGCTCATTACATATCCATCATCATACTGTTTTCGATTCCTATCGCTCGAAACCACGTAATAATAACCTACTTAATAAGTTTAAAAATATACCGTATAATATTTTGCAAGTAGTTTCCGATTTCCAGTGCGCATTTTTATCTCTACATTTTTGTACATTTGAAATTTGTACATGTTATTGCTAAATTTAAAATAAAACATGAATACTTAGTGTTAATAAAAGCTATACCTACTATTTTAATTTTTACATGAAAAAAATAAAGAGAGAATAAACAATAATGATGGTCCACATTTAACAGGCCGCAGCGACATTAAACGTACCAAACCATACCAATTTCCGGAATTCAAAATTTATTTGCCATGTTCAATGTTTCCAGAATGAAGTTGATACTTGTATTGGCGGTGTGCGTGGCAGCGGCGACTGCAGCAGCAGCTCCAGGCGTGCACAAAGTGGAGTCTCTGGACGTCAGCGGTACGTAAAGGAATCCTTGAGAAACCCATAATAGCACAGCGTAGACCTAGGAAAACCAATATTAGGTACTACGGAATCTTAGTGCCCTTGAAAACGTATAAAGTTATCTATATTCATTCCATAATTATATTAACTGTATTTTTTTCCAACCGACGACGACAAGGCGCTTTGTAAAATCACTTAAGGTCTCGTTTGGTGTCTTTGAGTAGGAAAGTAAGAGCCTAAATAATTTAATAGTTAATATTACTCCCCCTAAACATTTAGTAGGTACCTAAGTAATTGATACCGACGAACTGATGATTAGATTATTTATGTAAAGATTTGTCTATCGCAGTGATAGGAAATCAATTGTATGGCTAGGTTATACCTACAGGTGTTTATCATTGGTAGAGATGCTTGGCTAGCGGATAAAATTGAATACGTACCTACTAGGTACCTATTTTCCACGTAATTTGTTTTAATAAGTAATTAAGCTAACATAAATACTTATAGGATACCTGCTACCTAGGTACCTACTTTTTAGTTTAATTGAGAATAATCTCTACTAAGTAGATCCGTGTTGGTTGAAAGAGGAAGCACCTTACCTAGATCCGGCTGTCCGTTCATATTTACCTTTAAGGCTCTACTAGAAGTAGGAGGGAAGGGAGGGCTGGCACGGCTGGGCAAACCCAGCCGTGGGACATAATAGGCTTATCAAAACAAGATGAAACTTTATATTGTGCAGAGTTAGCCATTAGGATTAAGAAAATCAGCTACAGGTAAAAATAAAATGACGAAATTGCTTTCTCAGATTTCCAAGTCTCGAACGGCCAGAGGAACGTCCTCCTCAACGCTCTGGTCCGTCAGCTGTTCACATACATCCGCTTCCTTATCAACAATGGTTCATCCATCTTCGGTGTCCCTGTCCTAGATCCCCTAATACTAGAATCCTACCATCTGGTGCTGCCCGCTGGACTTATCAAGTAAGGAACAAAATATTTTAGATATAAAAAACTAAATACAAAAGTAAGTAGTATTACGTTTTTAACACTGTTTACAGTGTGTTTATACATAGTTTAGACTAAATTTTAAAATGAACTCACGCCGGCCAAAAAAGAATTGTGCAACTGTTAGGCTTTCCAAAAATAAAACATTTTTTTTTGTTCTCTAATAGATATCTCTAATCTCTAGTCTCTACTTAGAAAAAAATCTATTATAAAATAAGTATGTGTAGGTAAGAACATAGATAATTTTAAAGATTAATTCCCATTGGTCCTACAGTTTTAAAGTTCCCATTTTTTGTAGTTCTGTCTCAGCTGTTTAGAATTAAATGCACTATTAATAATTTCTCAATTACAAAGGTGAGGAACGCCATTCACAAAATAATCAGGAACCAAATCTAAAGTTTACAATGACAGTAGGTACTACTAGACCTACTGCGTGGTTTGTGGTGAGACGAACGGGAACAATTTTTTTAAAGTTATTATTTCCCATTCGTCCCAGCTAGTGAGACAAATTTGGTGGGACCAACGATATTACAATTTTATTTTTAATTTCAGCTTGGACCTTGCGTTGAGGGACATCGAGGTCCGAGGTTTCGGCGGCTTCGTAGTCCACAGTAGCAACTTGAACGTTGCGCAGATGACCTTTGATATTGACATTTCCGTTCCCGTCCTTGATATCAAAGCTGGTGAGTCTTTAATTACTTCCAGGCGTATCCTTGATAGGTAAGTAAAATTGTTTTCAATTACCTCTGTGTCGCAGTTGGTGAGGGTCCGGAAGGGGTTGCGGGTTTGATTCCCGCCTTGGGACAAATGTTTGCACCTACTGTACGATCTACAGATATTTGATCCGGGTGTTTTAGATACCTATGTAAATATTATTCTTATGTGAAAAAAAACCAGTAGAGTAATTTTTTATCTAGGAAAATAAATTGGTGTGACACACGGTTAATCGTTGCAACTTTTTTTATAGAAGTGTTCCCTACGTGTTAGCCGATGGGAAAATCCCAACGAGTCACACTGTGACCGGATCTGGTGTGACTCGTTAGGAACCCATCCTATGTTTAATAAAAAATATCTACCTACAGAAATATCTAGATAGAAGCAAAGAGTTCGCCGACTTATAATGAAACCGAGCGTGTAACATTTTGCATAGGTAGGTACTATGACATCCCGAGTGTAATTTAGTGATGTAAACACCACTAAATTTCACAATTTCCGTATTTGGTGGTGTTTGAACAGTTAATTATTGAACAACAAGGCATTTTGTTTTTCGTACTGAATTTCACGGCGAGCAAGGAGGCTCTCCAGCCCCTCTTTTCGGCACCCGAGGTAGAGAAACTTTTTGCTTCTATCTAGATATATTTTTGTGTATCTATCTCACTCACTTATCACAGCCATAACACGAGCTATGCTAAGTTCGGGGCTAGATGATGTGTGAATTGTCCACCATTAATTTTATTTATTTTGAAGCCTCTATTTGAAGAGATATTAATCTTATTCTATTTCTGTTTCAAGGTAAATACGACTTAATTGGCGATCTGATGACTGCAATTCCTTTGTATGGAAAAGGAAAGGCCAGGTAAGTCAACTAGGTACCTAACATCCCAGAAAAAAAATAGCTATCTCTTGCTTTGTTACAAAATTAACTTTAGGATTAGCCAGAGTTGGGTTATCCTCCGTATGATGACTATAGTAAAGGGCCGATTTAACCAAAAAAATCTAATTAGGTAGGTACTTACTTTATTACATTTTTTGGTAAAATCGGTACCTAGTACCCTAGCAAAAGGGGTACTTACCCTACCAACCTACATAGGTACTACCTACCTTACCTACTAACAGAGGTAGGGCACCTACATACAAGTTCAGCTAGAACGAATCTATGTAGCTACACGGTATAGCCGCAGGTGCGCTAGGGTTTGGTCCCGGGAATTTCCGAAATTTTTGGCAGATTACCAAACCGGGAAATCGTAAATCATTTCCCGGGAAATTCGGGACTATCGGGAAAAATATTTTTCTTTTAGACCACTACCGAAATTACATAACTTAATTTATTTAGTTCCAATCAAATATTCAATAATCAATATTTAGTCCGCGTAGGTAGGTACGTAACTAATATACCTACTACCTACGCGGTAGTAGGTATATTAGTTATAGCGCTCTATATCTTTTGATAATTATGTCTTATGTCCCCTTGTTCGTCAATAAGCCTGAAGGCTTTTCGTTCTAACAAGTCGTGGCTGAAGCCAGTATCACACACTCGATTACTGCCATGCTACAAAGTACCAGTACTTACCAGTACAGTACTGAGCAACATGGCAGCAACACTCCATACCAGACCTGAGCTTGATAAAGAGAATGTAGGTGTCTTGGTGCCAAATATCGCCTAATCATAAACAGGGCGGGTTTCTTGGACGGGGCAGTAAGAAGAGGTATCTTAACCATACTATGGGAAAAGTTGTTATTTCTGACTTTTTAGTCCAAAAAAAAAACACCTGTATAGTATGAGACACAGCTTCGTGGCCGTTTTAGCTTTCGCTTTAATGAAGCTATAAAAGTTCAAAGTTGGAGTGATAGTGACAACGAAAAGCTCCAGTTGATTTTTGAGGCATCGAATTTGACCCGATTTTTTCTCGCCAATCAATCCAAACACCATCAGACAGAGTCAAGTGCAGGCGTTGCAGCATATCCTCTTAATGCCTGTATCTCATCCTGACCAGCTCTGGCTTCTGGACTTTTCACCAGGATGCTGTCGTCTGTGTGCGTATCATCATTGTCTTGCGTATTTTCCACATACGAGTAAGTAGGATCGGCACAACAGATTTTCTTCTTCCCTTCGCTTCTATCGGTCGATATCTCAGCACTCACTCTTTTATGAGAATTGTAAAACCAGTTTTTTTTTTCGAGCGTCTCTAACCACCATAAACAACCTAGGTTAGACTTGGCGACATCGAATTCCATAAATTTTTATGTATATATGTAAATGTATAAGATTTGATACGCCCCTCTCTCCCGAGCTCTAGGTACACTACTAGTATACACTAGTCAAACTCGATGTGGAATGTTTGTAAACGAACCATGACACAAAAACTAAAACTCACTGGCTCGGCGTCGAATTTTCAGATATAATTCTAGGGTAAGCAATAGCAATATTTATTGAAGGTAGGGTCACAAATGGACTAGTAATGTAAATTCTGTTTATAAAGACGCGGCAACAGAGTGAATTTTGGTATGGGCGGTTTGCTTACACATCGGTTTGATTATACATCGAGTTTGTACCTATAGCTTACGCATGGAACTTTGAGTGTCGTTCTAGAGAGGCTAGTTATAGATACCAAATGAATCTTATTTTGATTTCAGTTTCGTCATCGAAGGATTCCGATTCCAAGCTAAGCTGATCCTGAAGCAATCTGATGATGGCAGATCTATTATTCTCCACAGTGTTGAAAACCCATCTTTCCAAATTCCTTCTGTCAAGGTAGGTACTTACTTACCTGTTTATTTCATTCATATTCATATCAATATTGTGATTAAACAGGGTGGTTGATTCACTGACACTACGTGAACTGCGCGTTCTGCCCATGGTCACGAACACGTTCGTGAATAAGGTCTTCATTCTTTTCAGGTCTTTCTTATATTTTTTTTGTAAGTCACCTCTAATATACAAAATGAAATCTTGACAATCTTGGGGCAATAATGGCGTGTGAAATGTGTAGCATTATCTATTTATTTATCTTTTAATTCCAGACTAACCTGACGGGCGTCATCGGCGGCGGCGACATCGACGCCATCGTCAACGCGATTGTCGACGAAGTCCTCTTTGGTTACATCAACCGTTTCGACGGCGCCATCTCTCATGTAACCGCCAGAATCGCACCTCTGGCTCTCAACCCGATTCTGGAACAGCTCGACACTTGGAGGTACATCGCACCTTTCGTACCAAGGTCTTAAGAAGTAAAGAACTATGGTAACGTGTTATACTGAAAAAATCGTTTTGAGAAGTGATTTTGTATTATGCAATCTGAATTAAATTTCGTAAAGTTTGTGTGATTTTTACTACCTCTTCCTACCGTCTCAAAAAATCTTCTTCCACTAGTGGATAAACAAAATTCAGTAAAGCGAAAATCAATAACCTAACACTTTATTTCTTATGATAATCACATCAATAAATGAGAAACATTGGATGGATCAAAGATAGAATGTAGACTACTAGGATCTTTGGCATGGATATTTTGAATGTTTTGTTTGTTGTCCTGTTCATGCCACAAACGTAGCGGGCTGAAATTTTGCATAGATGTAGGTAGCTCTAAGCCTGTAGGCTGTGTAGGGTAATTACGTCACATCGTCATCAAATGCTTAAAATATTTGAAACTCATTCCTTCAACTTCAATAATTTACGCAATGTATGACGATACAATGTCATTTTTCTCTATTCTATCCTAGAGAACAATCCCCGTGTTAGGCCTACCTACTGAAATCAAACATTGGCAACTTTATATGTACGTACGTACGTATGCATAGAAACAAAGCGTGCAAAGCCGCGGGTAAAAACTAGTAGTTTGTAGTAAAAAATGAAGCTTATTAAGTAAGACAAAAGGAATAAACCTGTGGAATAAACGTGATTGATTTCTGATTTCAAAACCTTTTACAAGCAAGCTTTACCTATGTATACAGGGTGTCCCATGCAACCTGTACTAGCGAAGATCTGTGACGATGTCTAAATGGATCGAAGTCATTCCTATGGGTAAAACGGACGCAGAGTCAACTATTTCTGTGTTCCGATCTATATTTTCTAGGTTTGGCTTACCGTCACAGATAATGGTCCACCATTTCTGTCGTTAGATTTTAAGGAATATTGTAACAAGAACTTCATGTCACGTCGGAATTTGTATTTTTATTGTATTATTTAATTTCAATTAGTTAGTGTAAGTGGTATGACCGTTCTAATTAAATAAATAAATAAAAATCAATAAATTTTTAGCTAATATTCATAATTGATCACCAAATTAATCGGAAAAATGTGAGAAAAGTAAATTCAAACGCATGAAATAAATTTCACTATTTTCGACTGTATCAAGTTTAAACTCAGTTTTCGCATAAAAATGCCGTATAAAGTACCAACTTTTTTGTGTTATTTTGAGAGCTAATGAACTCGTTAACTTTTTAAAATTATCAAAGAAGTTATTTAATCAGGGTTATGTAATATTTTATTCAAGTTGAAATCAAATAAAAATGTATCACAAAAATACATTTTAATTTCGTGATTAAAATCTGAGCTACTAGTAGTGAGATGAACACTGATGCTAGCCATGGTACTAACAAAAAAATCTCAAAGAATTACTTTATAAAAAAAACTATAGCTAAAACCATCCAAAATTAAAAAAATAACTGAAAAAAATAACAAAAAAATTGCATTTCTCCAAAACTACAAAAAATCGCGGAACACACATGGGGGTCCAATCGATAGGTATTGGTGTCCCCAGGCCACAGACCTTCGCTGGTACAGATTGCATGGGACACCCTGTATAAGAAAAACACTTTTTAGTTCAGGACCATTATATTTCTAGTCCATATGCAGGAGAACGTAATAAGCTGACATAATGTAGAAAGGTACCTAACTTGGGAACCAATCGTAAAACATCGTTAATATTCAGAATTTTCAACCGGCGGCTCATCGTACCAAACTTCTCTGCAAACCCCAGCAACATCCATCTGTAATCCCTCTGGACAGAGTTGATATTCGAACACACTCGGAGAATCCCGTGCTATAGCAGTCTTTATCACCATTCCCTTAGATCCCGGTACTTTTTCGCGAGGTAGGAGAGCTTGCTGTGACGTCACGATCAGAGTGACGAGGATTACAAGTACTGGATCCATGATGTGTGCGCGAGATGAACGTTGATAATGTACTGGGATTTGAAGGCGACACTGAATGATTAGAGACTTCCTTCCTCCGCCCACAATGACTGCCAAATAGGACCATTTTTGTTATCACTTGGGCGTGTTGGTCCCTTAGTATCTAACTACATAAACATGTCAAAAACTAATGGCAGCCATATTGAAAGCTGCCAATTAGTGCCAATAGAGCCCGGTAATAATGAAGATTGATATTGCAATTAATAGTTGGTGGCACTTGAGTGCTATAATATACAGGGTGCCACGTAACATGTGTACCTACTTATATTTTCTTATTACATACGAAACAATTTATTAAATTTATAATATAAAAAAAAATATAAATAAAAATAATCGTAGAACAAAAGTTGATCCTCTCGGGGTCCACATCACCCCCTTTTGGCTTAGTACACGTTTCGCAACTAATAATGTTAGGTATTTTAGGCATCTAAGTTACGAGCACTTTCTAGTTGAAAAAGAAACAAAATTAAGAAAAATATTTTATTTGACTTATTATAAAAAAATGCCCACTATGAGTAGGCTTAAAATTAGTTTATTCACGTTTGGTTATAAGATATATTCTTATAACTTAAATAACACTGATATACCTACTCTCTTTTTAGCTGCATGCAACAATAAAGTACTAAACAATTAATATCACTAGGTATTGATGGACAAAGCAACCAATAACTGATTTGATTTGACCATCTACAGAATTTATACTAAATAATCAATCATAGACAAGCTCCAATCAGATCATGGTTTCTTAATTTCAAGAAAAAAGTAAGACTAGTTATTTATACCTCAAAAGAACAATGTAACATAATTATATACATTCAAAGGTTGCCTTGAAGAGCTCACTTCTAAAATCGTCGTATCCCACGAATAAGGTTACAGTCGCCAGTGTGACCTTTTGTTGCATTTTTGGAATCTACATTATAATTTAAATCATCCAGTTCGAAAAAAGTAAATAAATAATGAAAATAAAAAAGTTATTAATGTATTAATATTTGGTTATAATTGCACTGAGGCATTTAGCCCGACGAAAAGATAACGAACAGCTTTGGCGCTTTTTTTCATGTGCGAAACGCAACCGACATGGGTATTTACCGGCGAATATGGTTACACACTCCACAGTAATCATGTACCGCGTGTCGACTCCGAGCGAGCAGAGCAGTAAACAGTGAATTTCGTCTATTCAAATGTTCATAATTAATATTCGCTAAACAAAATATTCTTGATGAACATAAACCATGACCAATTAGGTACCTATTAATAAATAAGATCCAATTACCCCCTCTAACAACAATTCTTACGTATAAATATGCAATTAAAGATTTGATATCAACTTGACAAAAACATTATAATCTAGTTTAAATTACAATACAAAAATAATTTATTTTTATTTTAATTAGGTACTAATTAAAATTAAAATAAATTAAATTTAATAATAAAATTTAATATTTTAATAAATATAAAACATTTTTTAATAAATTTTCCCTAGCCATAATTATCTAAATACAAATTCAAATTCTAAGCATAATCAACTAAAAAGATATTAAATCACATGAATAAAAATAACTTTAAAAAAATATTAAAAATATACCTTAATATTTGAAACAACCAATTTTTTTTGACCATAGGAATTATAAAAATAAATATATACAAATCAAAATATATGTTTTATCATTATAATTAATTAAATCTAAAATAATCATTATCATGAGTACGAATTGTTGACACTAAAATAGATAGCCCTAAAGCACCTTCACAAACAGAAAATACTAAAAATTATATTATCATTTTTAAACCATTTTGAGTCATTAATGAATATATTAAAAACAAAAAAATCTTAATAGTATACATTCTAAACTGAATAATACAATTAATAAATGTTTGTTTAGATTCGAAAATTAAATGTATTGTTCATTTAATTTCTATCATGTCAATGCAGAATTTTGTTTTAATTACGTCCATTGGATTAGTTAAAATCCGCGAAAACCTACAAAAATATGTTTTTTTTTTGAGTTTAGTGGCAATTTTTTCTTATTAACAAAGGTTTTGTATTTATTTATTTTTTGTTTCATTTATAGTCCATATATCTAAGATTATAATTACGAAAGATTCATTAAGATATTTTGAAAACTGAGAAAGTTACAGATTTTTTTAACGATAATTACGCTCCTGACCCGAGTGCGTCGCGCGCCGCCCTAATTGGGTAACGATGATCGTACGAATTAAAAATGCGGTTTTGTCGCGCGGTGCCTACTTCGCGCATCATACGTGAGGCTCGAAGGACGGGGGGGGGAGGATAGTCACGAATGGGAGGGGTGTAGTGATATATTACGTGTATTTATTTGTGGAAGTCAATTTATGGGTATTTATTTTAAATTTTCAGTCAGCTGGAAAAATCATCTAAAAACTATTTGGACAGCATAATATGTTTTGGTCGACTGTAAAATGAAAATCATCAGCAATACTTTATCGGCAAATATACTTGATCAGTAAATAAATAGCTGTTTCATCCGCAAAAATAATGTTTTGGTCAGCAGAATTAATTATTTGGTCAGTCGGATTATACTTATCGTTATGCAAAAAAATTATTGACTACTCAGTCTCGGCGCTATGTGGGAAAGAAAATAAAATAAATTTCCACGTTCACAATTTTAACGTGTCCAATTTAGCAACTTACGTTTTTATATATTATGTTAGATTTAAGGGTATATATTAATATGGACCGTAGAATAAAATCAATAAGATTCAATACTGTTCTAATGTTATAAGAAATTAAATAATATCCCAAAAAAATGTCGACGAATGTTCGACGGGACTTGAATCCGCATCCTTCCTTTTCATTTCGTACGAGAATGTGCTAACCCACTACACCACGAGGTCAAGTGACGTAGGAGTCGAAAAACTTTGGGCTTCCTTCGGACTCTAGCGCCGCCGTTCGAATGTTGTCCTATACCCTCAAGTTAATCGACAACGATACATTATATTGCTAGATATATAAAACTGAGAGGGAATCGTTTTTTTGGCCCCCTTTTCATCCAAATGACTTGGTTTCGGACATTCACGTTGCGTTGAATAAGTCTGATTTTTAGAACAGTTTGTTAGTCAGTTCCGTGGATGAGTGCCGACAGATGTTGCCATGTAAAACATCCTAGGACCCGAGTGTAGCGCCACCTAACGAGTCCAGTTGTAAATCTAAACCATCCAGAGACTCACTCAAACATACACAATATATGTTATCAAATTTGGTCCAGAAAGGTTTGCTTACGGAAGCGTTCAGTGCCTCATACACGTAGGTAAGAAGATTATAGTATACCTAAGTAGGTTTATTAAGTTTGGCAAATCTAAATTAATTTTATAGCGTGCCAAATTTTTTTTAAATCCGGTTTACGATTTGCTGCTTTACTAATATAATGCTGATGAAATATTGAATAGGCTGCCCAATGTCACACTACTTTCTGACCAATTCAGTAATTTTTGCCGACCACTAGATGTAGCTCAGTTTACTTTTTCTACTGGCAAAATCCATTTTACGGCTGGCCAATACCCCTTTAATTTGCTGACCGTTTAAATAATAGGTAGGTACCCTTTATTTTTTTATTGATTGCGCAAGTTCTAAACTGGACTCACACACTTTTTAATCACGATGCTTAATTTTCCCGAATTAGAATTTATTTGTTAAAGCGAGCATAATGATTTTTTTGAAGCAATCTAGTGTCACGGGGGCGGGCGTAGCTAGTGGCTCAAAAGAAGACTGCTGATTTATCGAGGGATTTAAAAGGCACGAAACAAAAATATTTGCTCTCGAGTTCTTTTCTGCTTTTCACCTCGACTAGAGAAAAACATTTTGTAACTTAGAAAAGAGGTCGAATGTCAGGAACTCATTTTGGTCAACAACCATGGAACGAATGCTATAAACCTCTTTCAAATCATGAACAAACGAAATTATGCGTTTCTGTTCCGCTGTCTAACAAAACTGTTTATCAAAGCACATATTTAAAAAAAAATACTGTAACAATATATTATTTATGACAAGATTTTTTAAGTTAGCGTAACGGTACCAACCATTATTGTAAAACTTGCTACCTACTACAATTATTAGCAAACTGTTGTAATTTTGTATTCATTAATTAAGATAGTACGTAAGATTATTGTATGTACTCATTTAAGTGAACATCTCTTCTTCATGTTCTTTTGAGTAAATAAATTCGTTATACTGAAACTGGAGTGCAGCTTACAGAGGTGCAAGTCTCTTATAAATTCCGAACCTTTTGTTTGGTAGATTATTTAAAAATGGCGCTGTCCACCTAGAAGAATGGTCTTCACAACCCTACTTGGCTTGTGAAGACCATTCTTATTGTGTGTGAGGTCAAGGTACACATAAAAATGGCGATGCCTTCAGTGAGAAAGTTTACCTCCCCTGGTGCAGATCGTGTAGTTTATTATTTTCTTCGGGGCCGACTATAGAGTATCAATAACATATTACACCATCGAAATTTAGTAGATAAGTACAGCATTCTGGATCCAAATAACTTTTTTCAACATGTTAAATAACATCCTTTATTCCACATGTGGAATAAAGGATATTATTCTGTAAGTATGTACGCAAAACCCGATTTTGCTCACTGTTTTTTAGCAGCAAAGTCAACGTTTTCGAGCGAGAGTGGTGAAAATTAAATAATAACTGTATTTAGAGACCATATTCTGAAATTTTTTGATACTTGTTGCGATACTTTTTGATGTTGTATCAACAAAAAAAATACACGTGATTTGGGGGATTAGAAGGTAGTCTAAAAACTCACCACATCACCATGGAGGATGGAGGAGGATTAAAAAAAGTTGCTAAAAAACATTACGTGATTAATGAATGACCCCTTACAGAGACTCACCGCAGTTTTTACTATCGGGCAAAAAAGATACAGACCACATAATATACTGTATAGATCCAGAAATCAGCGCAGTGAATTTTTCAATATTTTTGTGGCATTGTACAGAATAATGAAGAATAGTTTTACGATCCACGAGATTGTAGCTTTGATTGCACAATCAAACCTCTCGCACGATTTCCAGCGCTCGTGTGATCGCTTGCAAGCTTCAATTATGTTATGACTCTAAATAAACGTGTGTGTTTATTCACATCTCATCGTGCGACGAAATCGCATCGTTCGCTCGTACGATCTACGCCAATTAGGACGACGCCTTAGACACTAGCTGCGCAATTCCATCAATTTAGGTATATAACAAATCCAAACCACAATATATTCACATAATTCACATGATTTGGTTCAAAAAACCTATTTATGAGAGCTGTAAACTTACACAGTTTTTCTGGCAGGTTAAGGCCGTGCTCACTTTGAATGCGAATTTGTATTGTACATTAACATAATTATGAATACTGCTTGTACTAATTGAGTGCTTCACTGAATACGTTTTCTCCTTCAAAAAGGCAGTGTCCCTGTGATATCGCACACAACTCACAAATGTGTGGTATAATCCCAACAAGTTTGGATTGTTTGCAGACGTCGTAATTAAACGCATGTGTACGTACAACTATGGCACGCAGTCTGCGCGCTCCCATAATACTTGGAATGTTGCCAAGGTTCGGATTATTAGTGCATAATTTGTACATTTCCGCACAAATCAAATTAGCATGAAAACGTATGCAAAGAGACCTTAGCATTTTCCATGTGGTGATATAATTATGGTAACAAACTTACTGATAAAAGTCCAGGAGGCTGACTAAACTAATGTTTGTGCACATCATTATCAAAGGAAAACCAGAGCTAAACACAAAGCATTACGTACATCTATCACTAAATAAAGAAGAAAACAGAAGGATGGAATATGTTACAGCTAGAAAGTATGTGCACAGATATTAGCATAATCAGGTTGAGGTTACCATCCCCCTAAGGGCCCCCATAAGGGTTAAGAACCCTTGTGGGTTCTTAATGTTTCGGTTGCGGTGGCGGGAAGCGCTCACGAGGGGTCGGCGGCGGTACCCGTTCGCGGGGCTGCGGCGGCACCTTTGCGTTGGCATGGCGGGGCGCTGGCGGCGGCTGGCGAGCTCGTGGCTCCGGGGGTGCGTGTCTTTCGCGGGGTGCGGGTGGCGCTTGGCGCTCACGGTGCATTTCTTTATTCATTCTGAAATGAGTGCTAAAGATACATTTATTTGGCTTCACAGGCACAGCACAGACATAAGTATAATCAGTTAAACATAAGTAAGTACAAGTTTAATTGTATAGGTGAAAGGTAGAGTTACACATGAGTATTAATTAAATAGATGACAGAGGTAGCAAGTGTAAGAAGTGATGTAGGTAAAGCAAGAGAAGAAGACAGAAACATCTCAAACACTTTGAAATTAACATGCCTAATTTAATTATCTAACATAGAACTAAAACAAATAATTCTAGATAGGTACAGTGATAACAAGAATGTGAGTACAAATATTGAAAACAATCCACCACACCACCTGCTACGTAGGTACCTACTCACTTACTAATAACTTTATTCAGAATAAATAGGTAGGAAGTAAGTACCTACCTACTTATAATATGTGCACACTAACATATTATATCCAGTACATAAACAAACACAAAAATGTATACCTACAACATTCTAAATACAATACCTAAGATAAAACATTAAATTTGGGTACAAAACCAACCACATAACTACCTATTCAAGAACATGCCGCCGCATGGGCCAAAAAGGGTCAAACTCAGCTATGTGTGATGAGTGTCGTTACTGTTAAAGGACTAGGTATGCTTTGATTATTAAATGTCATATTTTATACCATTTTTGATGTAGTGCCTACCTAAGGTTATGCATGTTTGTCATCGATTGACTATAGGGAAGCCAAGCACTAAAGATAAAATGTAAGTGCTTGATGATAGTTTGAGATCCTGCCTAAGAAATTTACTCATCTATCTGCTATTTGATAATGACTAGTCTTATATGGTAGATTATAAACTAATTAATATATCGTAAGACAGGGAATAAAATAAGCTTTCATTTGATTTATAATTAAATTATATACTTAACAGATTGATGAATAACATTTGGGCGCCTGTTTAGACCAGGCAACCTTATAGCTGGCCCACCTGTGGGGCGGCAACCCATATTTTTCTGGTTCCTTGTGTCATAGTCTATCAGCTAATTGTCGATTTTGTTGAATAACACATGAGTAAGCAAAGGTAAGCAAAAAAAATTACTTAGAATTTATATTATTTATCAGCTTAATGTACGCGATTTGGCTAGGCAACCTACGTGCGATATATTAATTAGAATATTCTACCTTATAAACCTAGTCATTAACATAGGTATAACGGATTGGTGAGTAAATTTCTTAGACCATGAGTAGGTAAATCTTACGGGATAAGAGGTCTCTTCTGGTAGGTAGCTGTAGGTAGATTGAGTTGTGGTAAGTCTGAGCTCTCCCGCGTCGTCGTCGCAGTTATTATATGCAGATATTATTATGAATAATACGGCTTACTCAGATAAACATAACACAAGAATTTTATTAACCAAAAAAAAAAAAAAACAACTTCAACTTCTTTTTAATTTGGCGCCGCTTGCTTTTCGCTACGACTCTGCCAGTGTCTGTGTCGGAGTGTCGTAAACTTCGAAGAATATGATCATTATAGGTAGGTATGTACTTGAAAATCAAAAGTAAATTTTACAAAAAAATATCAGTTTTGATTGAGCGTATGTAGACACTTAACATTGATTGACGTGATATGACATTGACAGTGATAAATTAAACCAGTGCCTAAAAAGTAAACTTATTGAATGAAATTAAGCGGTAATTTCGTCCATCCACGCACGAGTGAATTAGCTGCTCCCGCAGGCAGCCCCATAATCCGAGAAATGGACGAACAAATCCTGACCATCAGAATCAGAAATACGTTTATGTTATCTGTTGTACAAAAAAGATCATAATTATGTAGTTATATAATAGTGTCCAGTTTCAACAGCTTATCATTAATGTTAGACAAATAATAACAGATAAATATAGGTAGGTGCCTTTATTTATATCTAGGTGGGTATGTTTACATTTTTCCATCATTTATCAACGAATTCTTTGAGCTAATAGAAAGCATTTGATTCTAACCATCTTTTTAATTTATTTCTAAATACATTACTACTATCAAATGTTTTAAGTTTTATGGGAAGATTAATTAAAATGTTTATGGCTGTGATGAAAGTGCTTTTCCTTTTGTTGTTGCGGACGTTAACCTGGATGACCTGGTTCGCCCTGGGACAGTATCCCAACATGGGTTCGACGTGCGTTCCTTTCCCCTTCCGTAGCTGGTAGACGCACGCCGCCACGCACCCCTGAATGCGTATGAAGCTGTAGTACGATGACCTGATCTTCCTTCCTATGAGGGGACCTCGACTTTGCAGAAATGAAAGGCTGGATAAATCTTGAATTCTCAGGTTTCAGCTGTTCCTCGGTTTCCCTACGACTACTTGCTGTCTTCCTATTATCTTGGTTTCACTAATTCTTGCCTCTTCGGTGGCTGAGCTGCGACTGACGGACGACCGTCAAAAATTCGCTTATATTTATATGGCCGCTTAATACCGGCAAGACGCCTGCTCGCTTTTGAAGTTTTGACCCTAATTCTCCTGACATTTTCACTTGAGCCGAAACCTTTAAATCTTTATTTCTTTGTTACTCTCTTATAGAATACTTACAAACTTATGTTTTTACATAAAAATACGCCTTATTAATATAAAGTCATAACATCTAAAGATTTTTAAGTAGGTAATAAAAAGTTCCTAGAACAAAAACTTACAAAAACTCAGTTCGGAAATTTTTCTTTATCTAAATCTTAAAATATCTTTAAAACTAACTAACCGATTTACATACCTAATTTAAACTGGAAACTTAGTTTTAAACCTAAACCTTTCAAGTAACACTATTTTTATTATCAAATATCAACAAACAAAAAAGTACAATTTCAAGTTTCGTAAAACTTAAGAAAATTGACGTCTTTAGATAACGATAAATTAATCTATCAACATAATCAATCAGCCTTACATTAGGGTTTCATAGCCGACAATAGTGTTATAGACTTGAGGGATAGGTACAAATATTAAATTTATGCTTGGACCTTTGAGACGAAGCAGCGAACAAATTTCTTTTCAAAAAAATATTGCTTATTGCTTTTTACAAAAATATACATTTCTAGAATATAGATGGAAGTGAGAGTCTGTATATTTCCTATTTAAAAATATTTCGAAGCGAATCAGTGCTCTTTAAGTTATAATAAATACATCTTAATGATTTCTTTTGCATTACTAAGGTTGTTTACATATCAACAGAGTTTCCCCAGAAAATTGTTCCATAGCATAACTGAGAATAAACTAAACCATAATAGGCTTGTTTTGCTATACTTTTTGATGTACTCGTAATTGAGCTAAGTGTAGAAAGAGCATAGCAGTACTTAGATTTTTTTTTGGTTTAATTCTGAAAGGTGAGCTTTGAAATTTAGATGTGAATCAATTGTTAGTCCTAAAAATATCGTTTTATTTATTTTTTTTACTTCGTTATTTTTGTATTAAATTTTTATTATTTAATGGTGGAGTTTTATAATTTTGAAATCTGATTATATTAGTCTTACTGATATTTACCAGTAGGTAAATTTTTAATAGTAAATTTGCTTAAGCCAATCTACAAGTTAATATAATGATAAGTTAACTTCCTGTTCAAGGCTTCTTTAAGTTCTTCGGGAAATATACCAGTTTCAAGAGTCAAGTTAAATATGTAAACTAATGGTTGTACTATGTAATTTATGCTTGCTTTAATGACTTGTATTAGAATATTGTCGTGTCCAGAGCTTTTTTTATTTTTTAACTGTATTAATATACCTACCTATTATTTCAGTAGCATCTACAGGGGCCATAAATATAGTATTGCAACAATATTGAGAGCTAGGTATGACTGGTTTGATCAATTGATTTATTTGCTTTTAAATCTAAGAAGTATGTATTGAGTATTGAAGCAATATTTCGAGGGATAAGACTATACCTATGTACCTCTTCATTTCCAATTTTTATGTTAGGTACCTACCTACTTGTTTTTTATATGCTTCTTTGAGGCCCTAATTACTTTTTTCATTGTTTTCGAATATTTTGTATTTCTAAGTCCATAGACTAAGACATAGACTATGAATGCTGCCAACTTTACCTATTTTCCATAAAACTAGCGACTGAAGCATTGGCGAAGCTAGCCCTAGGAGCGGGGCCCCAAAACAAAGTTGGTCAACACTACACACCCACACACAGTAACAGTTGCTGATGATCAGTCACAAAATCTCCGAACTATGCTATAAAGTTT
Organism: Eupithecia inturbata; assembly: GCA_963662085.1. Classification (NCBI taxonomy): domain Eukaryota; kingdom Metazoa; phylum Arthropoda; class Insecta; order Lepidoptera; family Geometridae; genus Eupithecia; species Eupithecia inturbata. Next base: position 9,620,290 of record OY759178.1, on the reverse strand, counting down.
AAAATCTGTTAACAATAATAAAAAGAACTAACTACTTAAAAATCCATTTCGTTCTCTAGTTCAGTAGTACCTAGTGAACTAATGTCATTTAAATATATGTCATAATATCACAAATAATTAATTTCAGTGTTGCAAGAATGGAAAAGAAGCCAAATTTAAATGAGACGTTGAAAAATCTTGATGCTCGTTATGTCATGCTATGCAGTAAGAGGTTAAATTTATAGTTTATGCTATGCCAGCCTTCACGACATCATCCGGCGCGCCTTTGTCACTGCTAACGTACCATTCATTCAGCTATTAATTCTCTATCGAATGGTCTATTGCGTGACGATGGTTCTTACCATCCATCGTCACGCAATACATGACACTAGTCCTATTGAAGTTAGGGAGGCCCGTTGTGTGGAACGCTACGTACGTCAACACACTTGCGCCTTTCCATCTTCCAAGGACATCTTTGAGGGCTGGTGCGGTGGCAAATTTGGCTAAAGACCTCAAGAGGCGCAAATATGCAGGTCTCGACAGAGCCTACGCATTTGCTCCTCTTGCTTGAAGTCGAGACCCTAGGTCCGAAGAGCACCGAGGCTCTCAAAGTTTAAAAAATATATTCGAGCATCAGGTAAAAGCGAAGCGTGACCCGAGATGAGTATCTGGCGCAGCGCATCAGCATTGCCGCGGGGCAATGTAGCTAGCGTCTTAGGGACGCTTCCGACTGGTATTGATATGGATCAGCTACACGTTGTAGGTGTACCCGTGGATTGTTTGCAACAGTCTGCAGTTAGCTCATTGTTTCAATTGTAAATACCTACTAGTTCTATTATTTGATTATTATTTTCTTCCATACATACATATTATTAAACAATTATAATTGATCGTGTAGGGTCCGCCTTACGTACGGCATTGGGTGGCTATGGCCGTAGACATCCTCTTTGGCTTGTACTATCGTACAACGTATCATTGTAATTCGTTGCCTTAACCTTGCCCCGACCAATAAGGTCGACGATAGGCCCTATCGATTGGGCGGCGAAGTGGGGGAGATTTTAATTAATTAGTGGAAACACCACAGACAAAAAGGAATGAATGACTGAATGAATGACTGAGCAATACATGATCAATCAATCACTAAAAATGAGCAAAAGTCAAAAAAATTGCGAATGAAAGAAAAGTGATTTGGGAGAGTAAAATTGAAGGCTTTTCATGTGATTTTGTGAATTGTGTGTGAACAAAATTCATTGTAGACTGTGTTTTTATAATATTTTTCGAGAAAAGTTCCCAAAAAAACGTACCGCTTGGTAGTAATATGAGTAATGTTACCAACCAAAATGGAACAGGTCTAGAGCAGCAGGTCAGTATCATACCTCATGTAGTACTGCATTTTGTATCGATTTTTCCATTGTTGCACAGGATTCTAGACTTTAAACCTGGTGTAAAAAGATTTTTTATGCTCTATTGGTAGAAATCTAATTCATGAAATTACGCTGTTCAACTCAGTTTAGCTAAAACTTGAAACTCAATGCTTTACGTGTCTCGAAATAACCAACATGGCGACTAAATCTTTCCACTTTTACGGTATCTCTTTCATTGATTTTGTAGAACGGTTCATTTGCGTTACGTTGGATTAGCTAGTTGACTGATGGCCGTCGTATTATTCCGAGCCTGTTGGTCGTGAGGTCATTGTCACGTTACACTTGCGTGTCATGGCGGGAGGAAATTACTACTAGGTAGCTAGCTAGTACCTACTAGATGGATTTCTCTTTGTTTGTTACGTCTTATTCCTCTAAACTCAAGATAGCTTCATCAGTAGTCCTAGGGGCTACAAAGGCTATGATCCTGCTGAGTCACAGTTTATAACCATGCTCATAGACAAAATTTGCTACAGATAACCTACTTCATGAGAAAGTGTGGGCTGTAAGAACTGAATAGGTGCATGGAAAAATATTATAAACAACAATACCAGAATAATGTAAAATTCTACTACACATTCCATACCAAAGCATATTTTATAAGCGATTTTACGAATGGCAAAATGGTAATGATGTTTAATTTTTCCAGCTTGCTGGTCTGGACTTGCAGCCTCAGGCTCCCAAGAGTGCTGGTGCTGGTCGCTACATCCCCCCGCACCTGCGTAGGCAGTTGCAGGGCAGCCCTCAAGGTAGCTACCATGCCTTATTTATAGTTAAATTTATAGTAAGTCAATCTACTAAAAGTAGGCTACAATGATAAAATGTTTAGGGGCATTGACAATCTATCAGTCCTTTATCAATTACCATTGGGACTAAACAATGTATAATTTAATAAAAAGCTTGATTGTTGTCTGTCAAAGACATCTATAATGAACTGTATCATTGTCCAGAGCTATTTATGAGCGACCTATAAAGAAATGTAGGTCAAATCCGGGTATTAAATACTTGTGTATCTTCTTATTACCCAACATGGGTATATTATAAATGTGATAGTAATATATTGAGGTGGTTTGCTTCAATAAGACATTTTGCAGTGTTGCATTATTCATATCTGATTCATTCATGTGTACAAATGCTTGATTCATTTGTATCTCTGAGACATTTAGGTTTATAATCAAGATCACACTAATGATATTAAAATTACAAACAACAATGTTTGGATGGAAGAATGGATGTTGTTACGCTGTATCTTCTTATTGGATTCAACTGATATTTTGTTTATATGCAGTGACATCAAATAACTTTATGAGCTAGCATCTTCGCACTTTTTTTTAGGATAAAGAGTAATTTACACATTAATTGAGAAAAAGAAGAAATGCATCTTCGTAAAATTTCAGCTCAGCCATGCATTACTTTTAATGTGAAAACTTAACAAACATCCAAGCTTTTGCATTTATAATATTAGAGTGATTTTTTTCCCAAAAAACATAGTTTTTAGGGTTCTGTATCCGAAGAGTAAAAACAAAACCCTAATACTAAGCCTCCGCTGTCTGTCCGTCCATCTGTCACAGGGCTCTGTCTCATGAACTGTAAGAGGTAGACAGTTGAAATTTTCAGAAAATCTGTATTTCTCTTGCCGCTAAAACAGCAAGTAATAAAAATAAAACAAATATCCAAATAAAGGGGGCTTCCATACAAAAAACGTGATTTTTTTGCTATATTTGCTCTTCGTTTGTCCAGGCTGTATCTCTTGAACCACAATAGATAGACACATGAAATTTTCTATAAATAAGTAACACTTCAACTGTAATAACAACAAATAATAAAAATATTATAAAGTTGTAACTTTAAAGGGGTCTCCAAACAAGTGAAAATTTGAAGTTCTTTGAAAAAGTTGCCTGATTTTTATGGTACAGAACCCTTTGTGTGCGAGTCGACTCGCACTTGGATATTATATTACTGACTATCCTAAAGTTAAAGTGGAAAAATATTAAATAAATAATGTGCAATTTCCTTAAAGAATCCATGTTATCATTATTTTATCTATGCGAAAGTAACTCTGTCTGTCCGTGCACAACTAAACGGACCTGAATGAATGATATAGATAGAACCCTGAGGAAGGACACAGCTACTGTTATCCAGGCTACTGTTACCAAGCGCGTACGAAGTCGCTGTCTGAACCTATACACTAGCCAAACACGATGTAATTTTTTTGTAAACAAACCATGACACAAAACTAGCTTGGCGTCGAGTTTCAGATAGGAAAATAGTAAGCAATGTTTATTTTATCTATGATCACAAATCGACAAGTAATGAAAATTTCGTATGAAAAGACGCGGCAACAGCGTGAATTTTAGGTTAAGTATGGGCGGTTTGTTTACAAACATTTCACGTTGAATTTGGCTTGAATATAGATTACCTTAAAATAATAAATGCCTACTTTTAAACCAGTAGGAATTATTCAATTCTTTTAACAAATATGCTGCTAACCTTAAAGTTACAGAGCCTCTTTCTGTAACAGGGGAAGAGCCTAAGCCTCCAAGCTTAGACGCTCGTCCCGCCGAGTCACGTGACGCTCGACCATCATTCGGCAATAACGGGCGTGGTACCGACCGTGCGGGCCGCCGCGATGACCGCGACCGCGACTATGACCGCGGCTATGACTCGCGTAACCCCCGCAGAGACAATCGCGGTAAGATTACCATGACTACTAACTTCTAGTCGTTAGCTTCACTTGTCCTGCGGTTTACTTCACTGGTCCTATGGTCACTCCTTTAAAATATACGGTAAGGTTAACTTCACTTATCAGTCCTGGTCCTATGGGGTATGGTTAATTTCACTAATCTGTGTCATCCGGTTTTAGAGTTAACATCGCTAGGCCTGTGGTTAACTTCACTTGTCTGTCCTAAACTTAACTTCACTTGTTCTATGGTTATCTTCACTGGTTCTATGTTTATGCATATCTGTCATCTAGTCCTATGATATGTCTAACTTCTCTAATCAGTCTGTCATCTCCTCCTATTTTTAACTTCACTACCAGTTCTATAGTTAACTGTACTCTACTATACATCAGCATTTCCATACAGCAGCGAGGCAATGCAGCCAGCGTCTTGGGGACGCTTCCGACTGGTATTGATTTGGATCAGTTGAGCTACCTGTAGATTGTTTGCAACAGTCTTCAGTTAGCTTAATTGTTTCATTGTAAATACTAGTTCTAATTTGTTTCTATTATTTGATTGTAATTTTCTTTGTTATTAGGGACATTGTCAAAAAAAAAACTTGTTAGTCATCTGGTCCTATATACCTCGTGTGTTCATAAGTTTTGAGACGAACTTATTTAATTAATTTAAAAAGAAAGTAATTCATGCAACCTTTTTTAAACTTTTAAAATTTTTAATTTCGAATGTTTGAATCAGAAAAAATATACATTTGAATATTTGTTTCATTCTCCGTGAAAATGGCGCCAACAAAAGATTTGCGTGCGACTGTAATTTCACTGTTTCAAGCAGGAAAAAAACAAATGCAAGTTTTTAGAGAAATCCAAAGTTTGGAATGTAGTCGGAACTTTGTGTATTATACCATAAAGAGGTACAAGGAGACCGGCTCTTTAGAAGACCGTGGAAGATGTGGCCGCCCGCGGTCTGTAAGGACGCCCGCCAACATCAAAGTAATCAGAGAGCGAATTCGTCGCAACCCTTGCCGGACTCAAAAGAAATTAGCTCTGCAGACCAACATTTCGCAAATATCGGTGAACAGGATACTTAAATATGATCTTAAACTAAAGGCCTACAGTCGAAGGAAAGTGCATTATTTAAACGAGCGTCTTCGTAAATTGCGGCTGGAACGATGTCGGAACCTATTGAAGAGACACGATCCAAAAAATATCCTGTTTACCGATGAAAAGATCTTCACGGTGGAAGAAAAGTTTAACCGGCAGAACAATAAGGTTTACGCCAGAAGTTCAAAGGACGTCCAGCCATCTGTACGCAATGTCCAGCGCACTCATCATCCAGCAAATGTGATGGTTTGGTGGGGTGTTTCCTACGAGGGGGTCACTTCTCTTCATTTTTGCCAGCAAGGCGTCAAGGTGAAGGCACAAAATTACCAAACCGACATATTGGAAGCGGTGGTTAAACCATTAAATGATACGCTATTCGCTGGAAAATACTGGGTTTTCCAACAGGACTCTGCTCCCTCCCATAAAGCTAAGACTACCCAACGTTGGCTGGAGGCCAATTTGCCAGGCTTCATTCGGAGCGAAGATTGGCCCTCGTCAAGCCCTGACTTGAATCCTTTGTATTATTCTTTATGGACGGAATTGGAGCTGAGGGCATGCAGAAAGTCTCACCCAAACCTGGATTCTCTCAAGCGAGCCCTTATTAAAGAATCGAAACGGATTCCCATTGAAAAGATTCGTGCCGCCATAGATGAATGGCGCACGCGTTTGAAAGCCTGCATTGAATGCAAAGGCGGCCATTTTGAATGATTTATTTTTAAATACAGATCTAGATGTAGTAGTTTTAATTTTAATATCCAATAAATGAATACTCAACTTAGCTCCAAAAATATTTTAGTTTTACTGTGTCTCAAGACTTATGAACACACGAGGTAGTATGGCCCACGCTCTATCCTGTTTAACAGTTTAACTTCACTAGTCTTATTGTAAACTTCACTAGTCCTGTGCTTCATTTCATTAGTCCTATGGTTGACTGCACTTGTTAGACAGATAGCTGTGTAGACTGTATACGTTAGGTCCAAGCTTGTCTGTCATTTCATTTCATCTGGTATTATCGGGGTAGGAATTAAAATGTGGCAGACTAATAAGTCTGTCCAATAAGAAAGTTTGTATGTTATGCATGATTAACATACGATCTATCTAAGTAAGTGTAAGTGACAACCTTGTGGCGAGGCGGGCGAAGGTCCGGCTGCGTCGCAGGAGGTTGCGGGTTCGATTCCCGCCTCGGGACAAATGTTTGTACGATCTGCAGATATTTGTCTCGGGGGTTTGGATGTTTTCTATGTATAAAAAAAATATCTGTCTATGCAGTGTATTGTATTAAGAGGGCTCCATGCACGCCATTTTGTGAAAAGGATAGGCATAGGATTTCGCGTTCATAGGAGCAGGACAGCAAACGTTTTTAGAAAAGCGTACGCGCGAAAATCAATTTACTGTTTATTTACAACAACGCAACTATTTAAGAAACTGGTTTAGAGAAGCCGAATAATTAGTATAAACCTACGAATTAAAACATAAGTAATTTCAATAAACCGCAGGCACACCGCAGGGTTCCTAAGACCTCGGGCAAATTATGTGTGAAACAGTGCACTTTAATGTTTTTTTGTCAGTTTTTTATACAGTCACTAGATTTCTGTCCATATGGATGGAAATAAAAAATAGGTAGGTCTTATCTATGTTAGTTTTAATCTTTTTATATTATATTTTTTCAATTGTGTGCACTATATTTTTGTATGTGATATTTTTGTATGTGATATGTCTTTTTGTGCCTGCATGAAACTGATTTAATTTAATTTATCATATGTTTTTTCAATCTTGTTTTCACATCAAAGTAACCAAAGAAATTATGTTAAATTTTATGTAATTCGGGTTTTTTTTACCACGGGGATCCCTGAGTACCGAGATCTAGGCCTATTTTGACAACTAAACCTTATGTGTGTCGTGTTAGGTTCGCCCTTTATGTATATCAGCTATTAGTTACCCATGAATGACACAAGAGCTCTGCTCAGCTTAGGGCTAGCTAGATAATGATGTGTGAATTTACCAGCATTATTATTATTTATGTAAGTCATTTGTCTGAGGTTATTATTCACCACCCCCACATGTACGTGTAAAAGTTTATATTGCGTTCTTTACTGAAGGAGAAAAACAGATGATGTGTTGACAGCTGGTCGCGAAGGCAGCACTCCGAACGGGGAGTCAGAAAGGTGGGCCGAGCCTACACCGGAGAGGTGGGCAGAGCGTGGAGGGGAGCGCGAGCGTCCGCGAGCCACTGCCCCGTCGAGGGACATTCGACGTGATGAGGACTTCGAGCCGCCGGCGCCACGCAACGACCGCTGGAAGGTATGTGAAATAAAACAAAAGAGGGCCGCGATGGGCCACCGAAACATACAGCAATGGACCTATACTGTAGGTTAACCGCCAAGCGTCGTCGAGGGACATTCGATGTGATGAGGACTTCGAGCCGGCGCCACGCAACGACCGCTGGAAGGTATGTGAAATAAAACAAAAGAGGGCCGATTGGCCACAGAAACATCCAGAATTTAACAGGTTAACCGCCAAGCTCCGTCGAGAGACATTCGACGTGATGTGAATTTTGAGCCGCTGGGCGACCGCTGTGAGACAAATGAGGGCTGATGGTTATAGACAAAGAAACATCGAACAATGAATTAATGGAACAATCTAGAATAAGGTAAGTCAAAAAGATGGGCCGAGCCTACGTCAGAGAGCTGGGCAGAGACAGCAACAGCTGCTGGAAGGTAAATTTTATTTAATAAACAAATAATGTCAATGGTAGAATAACTACGAAAATGAGTGATTACGCAGTCATCATCATCATCATCATCAACCTATCTTAGTCCACTGCTGTACATAGGCCTCCCCTAATGAGCACCATAGCGCTCTGCCTTCAGCTTGCCAGCATCTGCCTGCAGCCTTTCGCAGATCGTCATCCCTCCTGGCCGGAGGGCGTCATACACTACGTTTGCCGAGTCGCGGTCTCCACTCGACACCACGTTTACGGTTCTTCGCGAGATATGGATTACGCACTGCGCGTATTTAAAGGCTTTGATTGAAGGGTAATGGTAAGTCACAGAAACAGCCAACAATGGGTAATGGAACTCTTTCCATACATAGAACCAAAGGAAATAATGAGTGTGTGTGAGTACCTATCAATTGTTGTTTTACTGCAATGAAAACAGTAACCAGTCATAAAGCCGCTGCCCCACCGCGGCGCACGGTGTGCACGGCCACGAGGCGCATTTTAGCTGCGGGGTTTGTTTGTTTGACATCGTTTTACGTTTCCACTGCAGCACACACTATGTATATATGAAAATTAACTCACGGCTATGTACAACTGTAGCCGTAGCATAGTTTTGACGTCCCACTTCCCTCAGTGAAACTGCGCACGCGTGTACCGTGTGCATAGCGTTGACAGCGTTGAGCTGCGTGGGTGCCGTATTCGAGCAAGCAATGACGTCATTAATCTCGTATTCTTGCCACACCCCAGACACTTGCCCATTTCTTCATACAAAAGTTGCCTCTCGGCACATACATGCGCAAGTGTGTTACGCTACACGTACAACTGTGTGTGTGTGTGTGACGCCTGGGGTCAGTTCATGAACATATTGTGCGAGCGAGATAGTTGCGAAATAACGGAAATACATTTTATTTTAAATTTTCCTGTTACTAAAGGTGAAATCAATCCTCAAAACAAAAGAAATTTCGTATGTTCATGATCAGACAAACAAAACGTCGAACACCATCGGCGTCGTCTGTCGCCGTACATACTTTGTATTTGGACCGCAATAAAACTCGCCTAGGGGCCGGCGGGGTGAGGAAGCTCAAGGTGGGGGGCGAAGAGTGTCCATTCTATACGTTAGTATTATTATATATTCTCTGTTCGTGCGTAGCGTGTTCGTGGGTTGCAGTGGATGTTCTCACATACATTTTCTTGCAAAGCTAGACTAGGTTGACCTTCCTTTTCCATTGTCCGAAGTATTCGAGATCGAAGTACCTATAAGAGATCTGATTTTTACTTTCCTGCTCTAAAATTTATTTACTATTATTACAGGAGCCAGAGCCACGACAGGATGAACGCAGCAACTCGCGTTGGGCGTCCGATGACGTGCGCCGTACGACCAATCGCAGGGACGAGGTACGTAGATAGATCTATTTATTGACACAACAGAGATACAGCACAGAACAAAAAAAAAGACAAATTATAAATAGTACCTACCTATCTAACTTACATACTGAATACAAAATTTAAAAATAAGCTAGGTAAAGTAATACGTCAAACAAGGAATCGATTAGCATGTGTAGCAGCATCGCTAACGATATTTCGCACCTGTTTATGAACCTGGTAACAACCTGTTGAAGGTTTCTTTAAAATAACTACAGTTTAAAAAAAAATCAAAATATCATTCACATTTCAACCACTATATAGTTTAACCATCGTCTGCTATGCGATCAAAGTAAATATCTTTCTATCACAAATCAAAATATCATTCACATTTCAACCACTATATAATTTAACCATCGTCTGCTATGCGATCAAAGTAAATATCTTTCTATCACACTCGATCTTTCCAAGATTCCAAAATAAACAATCTGATAGGCTTATAATCAAATTCGCCGACTTGAAACCATGCCAGAATGTTATAATAGGCGCAACATAGAAATGTTGATATCTACGGATTTACTTCCGAGCGTGATCGACCTTGGGGCTGATTACACTATTAATACTACAAGGTACTCAATTACAGAACTATTAGTGCGATTTACTTCATCCATGCGTGAGCGCCCCTTGCTTCGGAGGGCACTTGAGAGGGCGCTGTAATTCAGGTAAAACGCTTATGGCCTAGGTAAAATAAATAATTAATGCTGGACATGTACTTGCCGGCCTTCATTTAGCTTAATCCTGTGTCCGTTTAGATGGCAACGCCGCCGCGCCATATAAATGCAATTTCGTCGACGCGACGAAAGAAAAACAGTGCGTGTAATCAGATTACCGGCGCGACAGCAGCGGTGCCGCCTCAACTAACACTTCACCATCCATTCTTGCTATTGAAATGACTAGAAGTTAAGTTTAGCGGAGCAGGGAACCAGAGGACTTATTCTGCTTAACTAATCGCTTTAGTATGGCAATGATTTCATCACTCCCATGACACATTTTGGCATTCTTCTATTTCATACCTCAGATGAAAGAAACTACAGATCAAAAGCGTCAAAAGTGTCAAGGTAGAAACTATTATATCAATCTCCCTATACTATCTAGAGTTTATTTTATCTAAGGATTCTACGCGACGATTCTGCGACGATACCATTGTTTTGTTATAGTAAAGGGATTGGTTACCAGAATTGGGCCCCATCAATCAAATGCAAGAAGACGGCACCTCTAAAACCCTAAAAAGTTTTGTTTAAAAATATTTGATTGTAATTCTTTGTATTGTACAGAATGATTGGACGATCCCGCTACCTCGCGACGAGTTTCTAGAACATTCCTTGATAGTTATTCTCATCGTACAGAATAATTGGACGATCCTGCTACCACGCGACGAGTTTCTAGAACATTCCTTGATAGTTATTCTCATTGTACAGAATAATTGGACGATCCTGCTACCACGCGACGAGTTTCTAGAACATTCCTTGATAGTTATTCTCATTGTACATAATGATTGGACGACCCCCCTACCTCGTGAAGAGTTTCTAGATTCTAGAGCATTCCTTGATAATTATTCTCATTGTACAGAATGATTGGACGATCTTGCTACCTCGCGACGAGTTTCTAGAACATTCCTTGATAGTTATTCTCATTGTACATAATGATTGGACGACCCCCCTACCTCGTGAAGAGTTTCTAGATTCTAGAGCATTCCTTGATAATTATTCTCATTGTACAGAATGATTGGACGATCTTGCTACCTCGCGACGAGTTTCTAGAACATTCCTTGATAGTTATTCTCATTGTACATAATGATTGGACGACCCCCCTACCTCGTGACGAGTTTCTAGATTCTAGAGCATTCCTTGATAGTTATTCTCATTGTACAGAATGATTGGACGATCCCGCTACCTCGCGACGAGCGGCAGGAGTTGGAGCTGTTTGGCACCGGTAACACAGGCATCAATTTCTCCAAGTACGAGGATATTCCGGTGGAGGCGAGCGGAGATCGCGTCCCGGAGTTTATCAACACCGTGAGTATTATAAAACTTCATTCACAAAGTTGCTAATTTGAGATATTATGATAAGTTGTGTGTACATTTTTGTACATTTTGAAATTTTGTTGCTCAAATGTAATTTGCGTTGTCGCCAAACAGCCGGCATTGTTTGACAATTTTCAATGAAAGTCTGTCAACAGTAGATCAACAGGAGACCTGAACAAATCTGATTTGTGTTTGAGTCAGGGGTTACACATTCTTTGAAGTGATCATGTTTTAACTACCGTTAGCGATTAAAACTTGCACATTTATAAAATTTGCTTTGTATGAAAAGAATGTTCCCCGAGCACTAAACAGTTTTTCATTGAACTGTCCAATTATTGTCTTTTGCTAAAATATAAGTGGCGTTTCAGTATTGCCTCGTCGTAACTTTGAAGTATTGCATTATTTGTCAGAACTAAGGCGAGGGAATGACATCTCTTCTCTATTCCAGTTTGAGGATGTTAACCTGACGGAAATAATGCGCACGAACATAGCCGCCGCTCGCTACGACAAGCCAACGCCGGTTCAGAAGTACGCTATCCCGATTGTGCTGGGCCGCCGAGATGTGATGGCGTGCGCGCAAACTGGCTCCGGCAAGACTGCCGCCTTCCTCGTGCCGATACTCAACCAGATATACGAGGCTGGGCCTGTCAAGCATATGGGGCAAGTCAATGTTTAGCTAAAAGCCCTTTAAAATACAAATAAGGCTGGACAATCCACACAGCATCATCTAGCCCCAAGCTAAGCAGATTAAAATAAATAAATACGGTATTATTATGATAGTGCCGTACTGCATTAATCATTTATCTTAGCCGTCGTCAAAGACGTCCACTGCGTAACATAGACCTCCAAAAGTCAATGTTTGAGGGCTTCAATTTACTCAGAATATCGAGTGAATGGACAGAAATAATATCGATTTTAGCACTTGTACAATTTTTAAGTCCACTTTTTAACATGATGCCATGATACTAGCCAAATGAAAATTTCAGGGTTACTTCTCCATGAATGGTAGGAGTTTTTAAGGTAGGTTGTAGAAAAAAAATTGATTTTTTTTTTCTCTGGAAGCCTTCAAAGTTTGTTGAAAAATTAAGTTTGCGGTTTATTTTTGTAAAGATTTTTTTTTTATTTGGAATTTAATCAAATAACGACTCAAACCGGTAAAGTAAGACGAAAGGTCTACTATTGAGCTACAAGCTAAAACTAAAATTTGACCTAGCATTTTGGCTACACTTGGGACATGAAGCCTAATATCGGATTTTGACCAAAATTTCATAAAAATCTGAATAACTTTTGAATGACTGACAATTGCGGAACATACAGGGGGGTTAAATCGATAGGCATTGAGATCATCCATCGTCCTGACCGATCATCCACCCTTCCAGTTACACGGTGTATAGTACATATTATTAGAATATATATTTATATATATTATAGTAGGTACTTAGAATGTTAAAGTTTTAATGAAGGAAGGTAGCAACAAATATCACAAATTGTTAAAAATATGGTTAAGTTAACTAGAAGTCTAGTAAAGATTCCTTATAAAATCTCACGTGTCAGCTTTTTAAAACAATCCCTTGATTCGACTTTACTGATGTCATAGTGAAGAAAGTTCTAGTTCTAACAGCCTCAATAGGAAATGATTGAAAAATCATAAAACGAAAAAATGAGCTGTGTGCCGGTATAGAAGGAGATTGCTTGATGAACCGAGTGGTATGTCATGTGAGTCAGCCAGAAATGAAAGACGATTCTTGAAATAGCCAGGAGCAGAAGGATATTTAAGAGCAGAAAAAATAAAAAGATAATCGAATGCCAGTAGTAATTCCTTACTACTGGCATTCGATTATTTTTTATTTTTTCTCAATCAATTATTATTATTTTTTTTTATCAAGACTTACTAAATAAACTCGATCATCTCCATGATCGAGTTTATTTAGTAAGTCTTGATTAATATCTATGAAAGCTACTTCTGCATAGTCTATGATTGGCAAGAGAAGAAAGTACTAGAGTGATCTTAGTAGGGGTTGGAAGAAAATGTTTCAGATTTATTACAATGTACAATTTTCTTACACTGCGTCCGCCTCTCAATTGGACCCTTGAATATTTATTATTATTATTTATTTATTTTCAGATCTTACAATATTATTTATTATACACTAACTTAAATGACAAAGAAAATTACAATTCAAAAATAAAAACAAATTAGAACTAGTATTTACAATTGAAACAATTAAGCTAACTGCAGACTGTTGCAAACAATCTACAGGTAATACTAACTTAAAAGTATAAATAGCATGATAAAATCAATTAAATAGGATGTCACAGTAAATTTAAAATTAGATAAAAAAAATGTTACAGAAAAGTAGTATGAAATCACAGTTAAAAAAACTGATTTCATACTATTTTTTGTTATTTTTTTTGTATAATAGTTTCATAATCTTTTCTTTCGCAGGCCATTCACCAGACGCAAACAGTTCCCCCTGGGATTGGTGCTGGCTCCGACTCGTGAGCTCGCCACCCAAATATTCGATGAGGCTAGAAAGTTCGCCTACCGCTCCCGTGTGCGTCCTTGTGTTGTGTAAGTCTATTAATTATAACTATTCTTGTAAGACTGGTTTTTTTTAATATCTTTATTTATTATAATGGAGTTTTGTCACACAGTGACTATGCCACTCCTGTTAGAGATCAATTTTTTATAATATAAACATGGCAAAACACACAAACATAACAATACCATTTGCCACATGACACTGCATAGCGGCTTCCATAAGGAATGTGGATAACACTGTGCGGCTTACAAACCTACTTATAAAACTACCTTGTGCTTATTTTGTAAACTAAAGAAATAAAGTTATTGACTTCTGACTTCCGCCAAACTTTAATACTGACTCATGATGATGATGGCCAAGCTGATTTCGGCTATGGCAACTGTGTGAATGGACTGGCGTTTTATACTCGAATGGACAGGACTCAGTCATTGGGGTATTGGTTTTCCACATCTGTACAGCTGAGACCAATAGCTACTGTAAAACTTTTTATGGTGACGAACCAGACACGTGTTGCCATAAGCAAAGTCAAATAAACCAATAATAGTAACAATGTAGTGAAAATTTGTAATATTAGAGATATGACTGACCTTAGATTATACAGACACTGAGGATATCCTCAAAATTACAAGTTTTTGTTTTTGGTTGTATTGTAGTAATTAATTAGTCACTTGTGTGACTACTTGATACCTAAGGTAATTTAAGATACCAAGACTAAGTGATATAATGTATGTTCACACCGAGACAAAGTACCATCTCGTTTCTGCAAGAACAATGGGGAATGTTTTTTGAAAGAGTTACGCATTGGTGTCGATTCTGTTGGCACCAAAATCTAATCTAACTAGCCTAAAAATGTTGCCGCCTACTACTTTGCTTAGATTTTGGTGCCGACCAACTATGAATATAGGGTGTTCGGCAGACCGTGTACCATATGGTAACTGCGGGTAAGGTGGAACCAAATGCACTGTTTCTGTTAAAATCAATATTTACGTGCCCATAGCTGCTTTATTTACCTAGATAAAGCAGCTATGGGCATGCAAAGTGTTAAAAAGTGAATATAAAAAACTGAGAGTGTACTGACTTTGGATAAATTAAAAAAAAAATTAGGTGTGACTGTGATCTTCCATTTCCCTAAAAACTTTTCTAGTTCATGGCAGTTTCAACGTTATGCCACATGTGTCAAAACTACATAAAATGGGAGTTGATTATAAAAAAGAACAAAATCAATAAATTAACCGAGAGGCTTTTCAGGGTTAAAAAAGCCGCCAAGATATAGCACTTGGTTCCACCAACCACTAGTTCTGCCTATATGGCACACGATCTGCCGAAGATCCTAAATAATTTTTTTGAGAATTAGTCTACCACTTTTTTATGTGCTATTCAATTTGTCATTACTTCCATAGATACGGGGGATCCCCGATCCACGATCAATTCCGCGAGCTGGAGCGCGGCTGCCACCTCCTAGTAGCGACCCCGGGCCGTCTAGTAGACATGCTCGCGCGCGGCCGCGTTGCCCTCGACCACTGCCGTCACTTAGTCCTTGACGAGGCTGACCGCATGTTAGACATGGGGTTCGAACCCCAGATCCGCAAGATCGTCGAATGCCACACCATGCCGAAGACCGGCGAACGACAGACTCTCATGTTCTCTGCTACCTTCCCGAAGCAGATTCAAGTGTTGGCGCAGGATTTCCTGTATAACTACGTGTTTTTGGCCGTGGGCCGTGTTGGGTCCACGTCTGAGAATATTACTCAAAAGGTAGGTAAATGCTGCTATCATTAACATAATAAACATCATCATAATGATGTCGTTATTGTTGGTACAAAACAAAGGTAAAATTATTTGACAGCACTCAAAATTTTGCCGTCCCTTTCTTTTTGATCAAAATTAAAGCAACATATTTTTTTGGTGCTGACTTTTGCTAAATTAGTGTAGTTTTGTTAATAACAACACCGTATACCATATTAGTTTAGTTTAGTTTTGTTTTATCATCGAAGTCCATCATGGATGTCGTCGGACCCGACGATTGAAACTCGTAACCCGCTTTCACCCCCGAATACTCAAACGCTAACTCAGATTTGAGCACGTCTCAAACGATGAATTATTGAAAAAGAAGCGTGGAGTAATGGCAAAAAATTGCGATTTCGTATCGTTTAAACATACTTCATCTAATCAACCTTCTTTTGTTTATCTGTCGCTCCCAGGTGGTGTGGGTAGAAGATAGCAACAAGCGCTCCTACCTCCTGGATTTACTGAACGCGTCCAACCTGCTCCAGCGCGCGCGGCCTGAGGAGGACCAGCTGGTTCTGGTCTTTGTTGAGACCAAGAAAGGTAATTATTTTATTTATCAAAATCATATTTACTTACTCTCGTGGCTCATCACCTGGATGTGACTGGCACAGGACCGTTTGGAGGCCTATACCCAGCAGTAGGTGAAGTAGGGTTGCGGATGTTGGTGATGATTGCTCAGCGACCCTAAGTTTGCTTTGGCCACTCTCTAAAGAGGGTGAGCCTGGAGACCGTTTGCGTTGGAGACAGAGACAAGCGACCGCCTCTTATCTCTATCTCGCACCCCAACAAAAGCCAAGTATGAACTCGCTCTCCCGTCTCTCGCGGCGCGCAACGCCACGTTGACAACAAATTCAATCATAAATTATTGCAATTAGAGAACTATTTCTTCTATTATTCAATAGGTGCCGACCAACTGGAAGAGTACCTGGATCACCAGGGCTACCCAGTTACTTCGATCCACGGCGACCGTTCGCAGCGCGAACGTGAGGAGGCATTACGTCGGTTCCGCACCGGACAGACGCCTATACTCGTGGCTACGGCTGTGGCAGCTAGAGGTATGGAATATTCTAGAATACTTAGACCATAGGACTACCCAGTGACTTCGATCCACGGCGACCGTTCGCAGCGCGAACGCGAGGAGGCATTATGTCGGTTCCGCACCGGACAGACGCCTATACTCGTGGCTACGGCTGTGGCAGCTAGAGGTTTAGACCACAGGGCTACCCGGTGACTTCGATCCACGGCGACCAATCGCAGCGCAAACGCGATGAGGCGTTGCGTCGGTTCCGCACCGGACAGACGCCTATACTCGTGGTTATGGCTGTGGCAGCTAGAGTTATGGAACATCCTAGAATACTTACACAAGGGTGCCTACCCTCTAGTCTAGTAGCTGATGCAAGGCGACGATTTGTTGTACATATTATTATTATAATAATCTTATGAGGGTAGGTCGTGTAAATTAGGCCGTAAGATATACCTTTTAGTAGCTTGTCACTCAGAGCACTTATGCGCTGCTCGTAGAGGTGTTAAAAATGTGTTTACTTTTGCCATAATCACCAAGCTTGGCAGACGGATTGGTGATTGCAGTGGTGTTCATGTGTATTATGAGCACCTCCACTGCGATCTGCGAAGGAAGCAGCTGCCTTTCCTCTTCTGGGTTCCTTGATTCTAACAATTGGTATTCCTTCCGCAGGCCTCGACATCCCTCACGTGCGTCACGTGATCAACTTCGACCTACCGTCCGATGTGGAGGAGTATGTGCATCGCATCGGGCGTACCGGGCGTATGGGCAACCTAGGCGTGGCCACGTCCTTCTTCAACGACACGAACCGCGGCCTCGCGAGGGACCTCGTGGAGTTGCTCGTGGAAGCCAAGCAGGATGTGCCGAAGTGATTATTAATGCCATACCTATCAATATGTCAGGGGCCGAATTATGCCACCCAATCGCATTACTATGATAATGGTATCGTCGCAGAATCGTCCATAGATGAAAGAAACTCTAGATACTTTGTGCGATGCTATTTGCACAGAGAGATAAATTGGTTTACAACCTTGACACTTTTGACACGCGTCTCTCCATCTTTAGTTTCTTTCATCAAAGGTAAAATGCCAAAATGTGTCATTCTGAGACGACACTATTGTTATGGTGAAGCGATTCATTTCGTAAAATTCGGCTATGTTATCTAGCACCTATAACACATGCTCTGTGTGGTTTGGGACTGTCCAGCATTATTATCTATTGGAAGCGAACTTGCCACGTTTCATGTCAATCGTGCGAGATTGTGATTGTGCAATAAGCAATCAAACTGTATCCTGGTTTGGTTATTTCGGGATTTTCATCAAGACCCAAGCTAAGCAGAGGTTGTGTTGTGGGTACTAGATAACTGGTAAAGTTAATATAGTAGCCGTCAAACATCGGACAGCGAGAGTTCGCGGTTACAATTAGATATTTTTTGTGATTGGTGTCGCGATAATCTTTGTCGCCATGCAAAAGTGCACTTCGCCCTAACGTACAGGCTGAAGGTTTTTTTTTTATCTAATGCTTTAAGTGAGTGGCCTAGGAATAAGAATAAATTTAATTTCCGTTCCCAGTTGGCTCACCAGCACGGCCGCCGATGGTCGCATCGGCAGCAGCAGCCGACGCACGGGCGGCAGTCGCTCCGGAGGCAGCCGCTTCGCAAACGCCGCGCCCACTAGCGGCAGCGCGTTTGGGGCTAGAGACTTCCGTACAACGTCGCGTCAGGCGCCGCGTTCCGCTGGTGCTGGCGGTGGTAAGTGTAATCTCTATCTTCTATCTATATACTGACCACCACGGTCGCTGAATGCTGAGGCGCACAAAACACAACCTCCCAAAAGCGTTTCCAGGTGTACACGACAACGTTAAAAAATGACATGTAAAGTACCGCATCAATGATATTTATTATATATTTAAAAAAAACCTATTTGTTAGATCTTCCTCTTGTTGTTCCACAGACGTGGAGCAAAGCGGAATCTACCAATAACATTTGGTCATCCCGCTGGCTTCTTATTGGTCGATTCACTACACTCCGCATTAGAGGGAACGCATCCATAATTATGGTTATTTGCATTTGTGCAGGATTTGGATACGGCGGCGGCAACTACGGTGGCAACTATGGCGGGTCATACGGCGGCGGCGGCGGCGGTGGCGGCGGCAGCGGCGGCCCCGACTGGTGGGGCGACTCTTAAGCTGCCCGTCCTTCGCACCGCCATCGCCACCATACCCGACACAACACAATATACGACGTATTTACTGTTGCAATGCTTCCAAAATTCCTGCCACTACCTGTTATAGGTATCGATAAATAACACCATATTTTGTCACAAAATTCAAGTGCATAAAACACAGCGAGTTACTACATTAATTGTACGAATCTTTATTGTTTTTTAATAAGTTTTTCATAATATGCTCTGCAAAATCGGTTCTCTTATCGATATCTCTTATCTCGCTGCGGCAGGGATTTCTGGATCTTATCGTCAACTTGACTGGGACTGAAATTAACCCTGTGACTATTTAATGTATTTGTACAATAGCGGTGCGCGAGAGGCGCGGGCGCAGCTCTGAATCTCACGCGATAGAGCGGGCCCCGCGCCATGTTTCTTTACATAGATACGAGCGTTGACAAGCGCCTTTAAATATTCGCCAGATAGGTAGTGCGATTCACTATTGGATTAATCGATTAGCAGTTAATAATAACGATATCATACGTTCCGTTGCGACGATGTCTTTCATTCCCCGACACGCCGCGTTTTATCATTTTCTAGTTATGTGAACGTAGAAGTCTAACATAGAAATATTTTTGATGTTCGATCTGTATCGTGATTTCGTAAATGAGCGATGTAATTGTGTATTTTCGATTTTCTACTTTCTGATGGTCTCATTGCTGGCTCACTCCTGTCACTGAAATTTTTAAGCATTTATGCACCCTTGAATCGATGTAGCCTATTAATGTAGATTTAGAAATTGAGAAGTACCGATACAGTATCATAGTGAATACATAAACATTCATCTAAATTTTGTCTGTAGTAAACCCATCTGTCATCAACATGGTCTTTAATTTTAATGTGAATTTACCAATAAAATAAAGAAACAAAATTTAATCTTTCTCTTTATAATGCCCACAATATCTCTTACGACAATACTAGGCACACTTTTACCTACACACATTCAAACACAATAAAGAAATTAAATAGGTACTTTCTATTAATAGAAACAAATTAGAACTCCTCATTTCGTCTATGTGTGTTCTACCGCTTATACAGCGGTACAAGCGACATCGAAGTAGCATGTGTTGAGCTGGAGCAAAGTATTGTAGTAAGCGTATACAGCCCACCATCAGCTTAACAAAAAATAAATATTTGAAAAAAATATGGATGATACCTATCTTATTTAAAATATCAAAATCTAATAAAAATCTCATGGTATGTGTAGACTTTAATATTGATCATTTAGAAGTTTACTCCCTCAGTAGTAGACTACCTAATTTATTTAACTCTCATAATCTAAGGCCAATTTTATGGAACCTTCTAGAATAACTGAAACCTCAGTGAAATGTAAAAATAATATATTTGCTTGCCAAACTGAAACATTTAAAAAAAAAATAATAAGCAATTTAAAATCAGACCACTTAGGTCAACTAATTAAATTAGACATCCAAGTACAAAATAATAGTTGTAACAAAAAAATAAAATACATACCTACCTGTGACAACAAGTCGATTTGAACGGTTGAAATTGGATTGGGATTCTAAACCATCACATAACAACCCAAATGAGTTGTCTTGTAGTTTTTTAAATAAATTCACCAATGCTGAACGCATTCAATATTCACACCCACATCGATCATGGTCTCAGAAAAACTTAACAGTGAGTGGGCAACAGTAGGTAGATATACTTAAGAGTAGGCAAAATTTGTATGAACTGTATAGTGAAAAACTACAATTTTAGCCGGGAGTTCCAAGAAAAAGTAAAAAACTACTCAAAAATTGTCGAAAGTTTGTCAAATAGCAAAATAAAATTATATTCTCGAAAATTAGAAATAGTGAAAATGTAATAAAATCAACGTGAAAAATGATAAATAGTGAGACTGGAATATTTTAATCTCTATTACAAAGTGTCTAAACTCTTCTCAGCTAGGTAATCGCTGAGTCATTCATTATTTATAGAAAATGTACCAAATGCGAAAATAAACTTAAATTCAACCATGTTGATGAAAATAATGTTAAAAAAAGCCTTTAAACTTTTAAATATAAAGAAAACTGCAGATCTCTGGGGCATTTCCGTTAGAATTATTAAACCATTAAATCGTACTATTGCACCAGATCTAGCTTTTATATTCAATGAATCTATTGATTGTGGCGTATTTCCTGATCTAATGAAATGTAGCAAAGTAATCCCACTGGTTAAACCGGGTAGTAGGTCTGACACCACTAACTTTAGACTAATATCAGTACAGCCTACATTCAGCTAAGTTTTTGAAAAACTTATTTACATCAATTGCTTAGACATTTCAATGGCAATGGCCTGCTACATGGTAAGCAATTTGGGTTTACCGACTCGCGGCAGGTCAACTACTGATGCCGGTGTTGAGTTAGTATCGCATATTTTTGATGCTTGGGAGAAGTCGCAAGATGCTGTAGATGTTTTTTGCGACTTGTCAAAAGAATTCGATTGCGAACACCATGAAACATTAATCAGGAAACTACATCACTATGGAATAAGAGACACCTCTTTGGATCTTCTTACATCTTACTTGAGTGATAGGATACAAAGAGTTGACATTAATGGGAAACGGTCTTCGGGGTCTGTAGTTACAATGGGTGTACCACTGGGTTCTTTCCTCGGTCCTTTCCTATTTTAAGTTTATATTAACGACCTGCATCACCTTATAAAGGATAATCACGACATCGAATTGTTTGCTGATGATAAATTCATTAATTTTTAAAATGAAACGACAAACCACATATTGAGACGATGTGAATAATGCAATATCAAAGGTACTCTATTGGTTTAGTGTCAATAACCTTTTGCTTAATGAAACAACCAAAACGAAATATACAAGATTTATTCTACCTAATGAATGTAAAACAAATTAAAGCTGACGTAAACGTCACAGGAGAAACGTTACAAATTTTTAACATTACCGTATTCTTAGGAATAACCTTAGATAGGAAACTTCAATGGGGCCCACACATAGACACGCTATCGAAGAGACTTAGTTCTGCATCGTATGCAGTCAAAAAAATCCGTCATCTTAAAGACTTTGATACTTCTAGACTAGACTATTTCAGCTACTTCCTTATTGTTGTCTTATGGTATACTGCTGTGGGGTAACGCTGCAGATAGTAACTCCTTATTTGTGCTGCAGAAGAGGGCTGTTCGTGCAATCTATAAATTTGTTTGAATTTAAAAGGCTTACTACAAAATATCAGATTATCTAGAGTAGAGGATAGAAAAGTTTGGGACAAGTTTTGCTCTAACTCGAAAACTAACAACCTAACATGGTAAAGGTTTCTTGTTCGCTTCTTTACCTTAAAAAGATTGAAGTGAACAAAAATCAAAGTGATTACTTTATTTCCTAGTTTTGCGTAATTTGAATTTTGTGACGTGTCCAAGAGTTCTGTAAGGTCTAAAGGAAATAAAGCACTTTGAATTTGAATACAACGGGTTGAGCTAACTGCAGACAATCTATAGGTAGCTCAAATGATCCAAATCAATACCAGTCGGAAACGTCCCCAATTCGCTGGCTGCATTGCCCCGCTGTATGACAATGCTGAAGCGCTGCGCCAAATACTCACCAGCTCTCGGGTCACGCGTCGCTTCGACCAGACGCTAGATATTTTTTATAAAAACCCGGGTCTCGACTCCACGGGGAGCGAATATGTAGGCTCTGTCGAGACCTGAATATTTGCGCCTCTTGAGATTCTCGGCCAAATCTGCTGCCGCACCAGCTCGCACGGATGTCCTCGGAGAGAAAGATATTTATGAAGTTTTCCCGTTTGTAAGATATAATACCTAATCGTGTCGCTAGCTATAATAAAATAGCAGTAACGCGGCTGATAGGAATCTTTATAGGGACTAAATGAGTGGGCGAGACTAATCTTGGCTCGTCATTACTTGGTCTGACCCCTCGCAAGAATTTTCATGAAATCGTGCCGTTCATAGAATGCATCTGTTATCAGAGCAAGGTCGGAAAACGGGTGTCGAGCACGCGTACCGGAACATATGTGGCCACTTTATTAGCATCAGAAGCAAAAAAAAAAAACAAGGCTTTGGCCTAGGTTAGTTACTCTGTGTGACAATAGGTAGGTACTCTTTCAAATTCTTGTCGATAGGTAAATTTTATGTGACATTCCATACCTAATATGTTATTTTATGCCTAGAGCTTCGAATTGCGAAAACCCCATGAAAGGTTTATCCTTTCACATGTGTTTTAGAAACGGTTACCCGAAGAAGAGGTAACCCAATCAAATGCGCAGACGATGAAAGTGTTACCCATTCGAAGGGGTTAACCGAAACTCGGGGTTGTACGGTCCCTGACTCTACGTCGTAGATATGGTACAGAAGTCAGTTTGGTGTGCATTTGCTAGGCATGGTGGATATAGCCTGATATATCAAGGTTTCAAATCTGGCCCTGTCAAAACATATACCGGCGCCTGACTCTGTCCGTGTTCGTCTATACAGATTTCATTATTATTAATTTATCTCATCGATTACGTCCGGTAATGGCCAACGGCTTATTGAATGCGTCTTTTTGTGGCGCCTTTTTATTCGGAGATCGCGTCTAGAGCGGCCGGGACCCCGTCGCGAAGGCATCCACGGAATGCCTAAAAGGTGACTCGTGGATAAATTACGTACATTTCATCCATTTTAACGATTCCCTTTATTATTTAATTTATTTTTATAGTATGTTACACATTTGGCTTGTAACAATGTTTGTTTTTGGGTCTCATTAGCATAAGGCTCATGCTGGGATCACAAAAAACAACGAAGCGCAGCCATTTTGATTTCTCGATAGATAGTATTTTATCTTACGACGGCAGATATTTGTAAAAGGGCCTCACGTGTCTAATAGGGGAGATAGCGGGATGTCTCAATTCCGTAGTCATTTGTCGGCTTTATCGCGTCTTGCTCGTGACATAATAAAACAATTAATTTATTATGGCTTTCAGAGATGATTTCGATCAGTTGATCTGTGGCGCGGCGCGCGGCGGGACGCTAATAGTTTTATGTAAGAGGTAATTTTTATTAATTGCTCTTTGATGGAGTTGATAAACGTTGTTGCAGTAATTAGAGTTGCCTCATGCAGGATCTGTCGATAGTGGACATCGAACATGAAAGCAGATTAGTGAATAAATGTTTATTAACAAAGAAAATTACAATCAAATAATAGAAACGAAACATTTGAGCTAACTACAGATGGTTGCAAATAATCTACAGGTAGCTCAACTGATCCATATCAAAAGTACCAGTCTGAAGTCGTCCCCCAAGACGCTGGCTGCATTGCCCCGCGCCGCCGCATGGCAATGCTGATGCGTTGCGCCAGATACCAGCTCTCGGGTCACGACACGCGTCGTGTCGCTTCGACCAGACGCTCAGAGAGTTTTCTTTTAAACCTGGTGATCCTCGGTACCGTAAGGACCTCGGCTATCGACGAGAAAATGCGAAGGCTCTGTCGAGACCTGCATATTTGCAAAATAAATAAAACAAAGGGTCATGTGGAACAGCATTTTAATTCTACTACATACTATGTATCTATCTACCTTAATGTTCCCAGTTGGTGATTTCGGTTAAACACAACGGCTGCAAGCATAACAAGCCACAAGCCATGTTAGCAATTAGCCCGAATGGTCCGGCCATATGTTTTAATAAGAAAATAATAGAATTCTCAACATTGTTTTCTCCGCTCAGGAACAATGCGATGTCTCTTTTGTGTTCCATTTTAAACGGCCAGGCAATAAATCATCCGAGTCCTACACAATTGCGTAAAAGTGGCATAATGATTTACAATAAGCTCACTTTGTCTTGTTTTACAAAAGCATTTGACCTTGTGGCGTATGACAGGCTGTGGCCGAAGCTGTCCAGTGATACAGGGCTGCCGCCTGAGCTAATAATGCTTTTAAAATATTGGTATGGCAATCAACGTAACTTTGTCAAATGGGCAGGATCGTTATCGACCGAGTACAGGCTGGAATGTGGTGTGAGACAGGGCGGAATTTCTTCTCCACGAATTTTTAACTTGTACATGGATCGTCTGATCCGTGAGCTCAGCAGCACCGGTATAGGCTGTTCAATTGATGGAATGACAGTTAACAACATAAGTTACGCCGATGACATAGTGCTGCTGAGCCCATCGATCAGTGCCCTCCGGAAGCTGTTGAAAATCTGCGAGAGTTATGCGGAAGCTCATGGGCTCAGATACAACGCCAGCAAAAGCGAGCTGATGGTTTTTAAAGCTGGAGCAAAGACCTATTCCACGGTCCCATCAGTTTCGCTGGCAGGCACTGAACTGAAGAACGTAGCTGAGTTCAAGTATCTGGGCCACTGGGTCTCCGAGACTCTCTCAGATGACCTAGATGTAGAAAGGGAGCGCAGGGCATTATCAGTTAGAGCAAATATGTTGGCCCGCAGATTCGCGCGATGCAGTACAGCTGTTAAGATAAGTTTGTTTAGAGCGTACTGTCAATCTTTTTATACGTGCAGTCTGTGGGTTAACTACACGCAGAAATGCTGGAATGCCCTGCGCGTCCAGTATAATAATGGATTCAGAGTGCTACTGGGACTGCCCCGCTTCTGTAGCGCGTCCGGGATGTTTGCAGAGTCCCGCGTTGATGACTTTTACGCAATCATCCGCAACAGAACAGCATCCTTGATGCGCCGCGTTAGAGGCGGTACCAGTAGCTATCTGCAACTAATAGCTGGAAGGCTGGACACGGACTGCGCTTTCATGAAGCACTGGACGCGCACACATAGAGCCATGCGCTCATGAACATTGTTTGTCCCAGATTGTGCGTTCCATTAATTTAAGATGTTTTTGTTTTACTTTTCTTTTTATTACCCATTATATGGCTGAAATATGTATCGAAATATGTACCTATCTAAGCTGAAATAAACTTATTATTATTATTATTATTATTTACAGAATTAGAAAAACTTGTAAAGTTAATGTGATGTTTTTACGATTTGTAAACAATTTGGTTTGCACAGAAAAGTACAAAAAATATTGATATGAGTACTACCTAGATGTTTTTATAATTTGTCTTGAAATAATAGTCGGTCAAGAATATTGAAAATAATTTATTAGAAAATCACATGTAAGTAAATGCTTAGGTAGTTATAAGTATTAAAATAATTCTTTGGAATAAAAAAAAATACTTATATGATATTTTCTTAGTAGTACTACTAAGTAGTAAAATACCTAATTTAGAAGATAACACAATTTCTAGCTTTTTCCTTTGTGTAAAGCTTATAGTTAGTTATCTTCTAATTAATAATGCTCTCCGAATTTTAGTCCTATCAAATAAAACGCACAATTTTCAAAAAAACATACGTACGAACATACAACGGCATATCGCTCGATAGCACGATCAAATAAAATACTATAGAAACAACATCTATTTCGAAATAACACAGAAAGACATATTTTTTATGAGACCGGTACTTAGTAACATGTAACAGTAGGTACCTGGTACCTACTTAGATCAAACTCCTAATAAGGGTTAGGTTAGTTAGGTTAATGGTTCATTTGTGTTCTTTTACACGCACTCTTGCATTATTTTAACATCATAAACTATTAAAGTTATCATGGCGCATGAAACTGTGCCGAAATATTAGAAAGCTCAATACTCAAATCATGGTAAACATCCCGATGTAACACTAAAGCCATTACATTAATGTTAAATAACAATGTTAATAAAAAGATTTATCATAAAATATTTCACAAATGTAATAATTTCATGACAAAACACCAGTTTTTCTAAAAAAACAAGCAAAAAATTATATAAACCGTTTGAAATTTCGAAACAATAACAATAATGTATGAAAAGGTACAAATAATGGAACACGAATATGAAGAATTCTCATTTTTTTGTCAAAAAAGTAAATAACTGTTTGGTATTCATAAAATCGTAGAACAAAAGTTGTTCCCCTCGGGGTCCAGAACACGGTCCAGAATCACCCACTTTTGGCTTAGTACACTGTTCATCCTGTATATCTCCTTGATGTCCTTCATTTCATGATGCAATCCCTGTTCGATCTCACGTCCTTCCAACTACGAATACCCCCGTCGATTCAAGTTGTAGTATATCCCCTTGATGTCCATAAGTTCGTGATGCGTCCCCCGCTCCGTCACGCGTCCGTCGCTGACGACGCAGATGGCGTCGGCGTCGCGCACGGTACTCAGCCTGTGTGCTATCATGACGCACGTTCGACCGGCTTTGGCTGCGTCTAGCGCTTCTTGCACTACCTGAAAATATCAAGAAAAGGTAGTAAAAGTTAAGGTAAAGTTAACGTAAGTTAAAAAGTTCGGTAAGTTTGGTTGCTGTAAACGTATAATAAATATTTGACCATCTAGCTGGTGGCAGACCACCAGCCAGATGGTCGAGTCAGACCTCGAGGACGCACCGCTACTACTGGGAACCTGTACAGGGTGTCTGTTAGTGCCTAGGAACTATAGAACAAACTCACCTTACTCTTGGCTTAAGGCTGGTGTATGGCCCAACGGCCTTGAGAACAAAAAAGAATTTCCTGTAGCCGAATATATATTTTTTATTAAAAATTTATATTCCTCATTCTTAACTATGACACCTCCTCACCTCAACAGTATATATTGGTCCACTGCTGGACGCAGGCCTACCCCTGATAAGCGCCTTATTGCCTTTTATCTCATGGGGGTAATGCCCATAATCCACACACTCGGCATGCTGGTTGGGGATCGCAGTTCGGTGGTAGAATTTTTCTGTAGGGGGCGCTTCTACCCGCCCCTGGTGGATATCCCTTAGTCGCCTTTTAGGACACCCGCGGGAAGAGTTGGGGTGTATGCAAATCCTAAGCTGGCACCACACAGCAACAAATATTTCAACTTTGTAGTAAACTTATAAGATCAAGAGAAGTTAAAAGGAAACGATAGAAGGGAAGCTGACCGACCGACGTGGAAATCCGAAGCCTGTCAAGAGACTGCGATAGATTCAATTCAATTCAATGCGTTTATTTCAGACAACCAATAAATTATAATACAAAAATATATTATTAAAGTGTCCATATTCGAGTTATACACAAAATTAAATTAAAACTACCTATTAGATCACACACCTATTAGACAGTTAAAATCAAAACTAGAATCATCGTTCACTGTTCAAGAGAGCACAATATACGTTCTTGACCAGTGTTCCATAAAAAGACAGTCAGTGTCCAGCCTCTGTGGGATGAGCTGTAGGTAGCTGTTGGAGCTGTCGCGCACCCGGCGCACCAGGGACGCAAATCTTTTACGCATTATCGCCGCGAATCCGTCTACTCGTGCGTCAGCAAACGTTCCTAATGCGCTGCAGAAGCGCGGCAGCCCCATCAACCTGTTCGAGTTCTTGTACTGGATCCGCAGGGCATCCCATGACTTTTGGTGTGCTTGATTCAAAGGCTGAACGTATAAAACGACTGGCAATACGCTTTAAACTGCGTCGTTTCCACCTGGCTAGTGCAACGCGCAAATCTACGGGCCAGCATGTTCGCCCTGATGGATAATAATATATGTATAATGACCTGCGTGGTTTCCATGTCCTGATCGTATGTAAGAGACTCGGTGACCCAATGACCTAAATACTTGAAGCAAGCTACTCGCTTCAGTTCGCTGCCGTTCAGGAAAACCGGCAAAATGGTGTTGTACGTCTTAATGCCTGATTTGTAGACCATGAATTCGCTTTTGCATTTTTAAGATATGGGAAATTTAAAATTAAGGTGGAATATGACGCGAGCGGCGCGTACTTCAAATATTGTGCGGTAGGTACGTATGGTACATTTGCATTAAAGTTAGTATGTTATTGAGTGCTAAATTAAAATCACTGGTCACTTTGGTCTTTCAAAAGTTTATTGAAATAGTTAGTTACACGTACGTACAAAGTAAACGATTCCCTCGCGTCGCGGTCAATGTCGCACTAGCCGTTACGGGCGTTAATATGCCGATTCAGTCAAATTAGATACATAGGTACCTAGTACGTCTTCGTACAAATATTTAGCGGTTTTTAGTAATATCTGCATTCTAACAACTAATTAAACTAGCAGATTAGTAGCTTTGCGACCAATGTAATCCATTTGCTAGAAACCCATGCTAAAACAAACTTTGTATCGGAGTATATCGAAATTTTACTGTCAATACACTCCAAAACGAAAACTAATTCGAAGTTTGTTCAGCGCTAATTTATAGCAAATGGCTTACAATGTTGAAAAATGGTTATTTTTTTATTGTCGCGCCCTTTGCTTCTATTTCGACCTTAAGTTTAGTTTGCAAATAATACGTGAAGCCTTACCTTTTCGCTTTCAGTGTCGAGAGCGCTGGTGGCTTCATCAAGCAGCAACATCTTCGGCCTTCGGATGAGGGCCCTTGCGATGGCCACCCTCTGTTTCTGGCCTCCAGAAAGCTGGGTGCCTTTAGAGCCGATGTTTGTCTCGTAGCCCTGGATACAGACCGTTCATTCTATTGACAGCTTATCGCAGTAGTTTAAAGAGCTTTAATCTCATACAAACAACAATTAATCTATGTTTTACAATATTTCAACTAACCTCTGGTAGTACCTATAATAAATTATAACTAAATTTTGTCTAGTAATATTATATAAATACCTATTTATGAAATACCTATGTATGCTTATATTTTGGTATTGCTAAATATTCGTGTTTTGTTACAGAGTTTGTACATGTTATAAGTTTATTTTTAAAGTCATTCAAATTCTACTAATATTGTTTTTTTCAATAATTAGTAGGTAAGTACGTGATTTAGCTACTTGTAATTTTAATTTATTTCTGTGATTGTATTTATTCTCTTTAAGATCTAATTTAATGTTTGATTGAAGAGAGTTGGAAGTATTTTTTTTTTATTAAAACTTATGTAATATAAAATTTATAAATGTAAAGTTTCTCTATGTTAAAAATAATTAGTTTTATTGTATAATTCATTAGTCGATAGTCATAATGGTACTTAATACTTTGTTTTGGGTTCTTTGAAGGGGGTTAAATTTGTAGCAGTAGCCGTTCCCCAAATTTCTACCAAATACTCTAAATCTGATTTAGCAAGAGCGTTATAAATATTGATACGCACTGTTTTTGGTACCTATACATTTTGAAACTTTGTATAGCGCTCCTAGTAAGGATTTTAGTTTTGCTTTTACGTGTTCAAAATGGTTTTTCCATGTCTACTTGTCATCGATCCACAAACCTAAATATTATTCTACACGAGATTGCTGAATTATATCATTATTTATGTCTAATGGAGGAAAATAAGGTATTTATATTCTTAGGTAAACTTCATCGGATTTATTTCTCACTAGCTGCTGCCCGCGGCTTCGAACGTTTTAATGTCCGTCCCCAGGATACCATCTACCTCCC
Organism: Eupithecia inturbata; assembly: GCA_963662085.1. Classification (NCBI taxonomy): domain Eukaryota; kingdom Metazoa; phylum Arthropoda; class Insecta; order Lepidoptera; family Geometridae; genus Eupithecia; species Eupithecia inturbata. The sequence goes on along the minus strand of OY759178.1, from coordinate 9,590,006 downwards.
TGCCAAATTTCACTGAGATTCGTTCAGCCGTTTAGGCGTGAAAAGGTATCAGACAGACAGACAGAGTATCTTTAAGACCTCTAGCTAGACAGTGCAAAACTAATAACAACATTTCAATAGGTGTATAATATAATGAAGAATGAGTGTTGACGTCGAAGACTGGCGCCAACCCAATCCATAGTTGATAGTGATAGCACATAAGCCTGTCTTTCTTTGTTTTCGAATAGGTTTCTTATAAGATAACGATTTGTTGAAAATTGTTGCACAAAATGTATATTGGCAAGTGAGTCATTATCTTATAAGACTTTATAAATTATATTCGTTTTTTCAAACATAAAATTAATAAACCTCAAGGACTAAAGTAGCCTATCATCGGCAAAACGTTTGATATCGTTTCAAAGCTCGTCAATTGACCGCCAAAGACGCTGTCATTGCCATGATCAGTTCAATTAAAACTAATCGACTGTAAACCTGTTGCCATGTATTAAATACCTACTAAAATTGTGACGTAGGTAATAAATAGGTATAATATACCTACTTATTCGTCTGCTTGGCCACCGGTGAGGAGGTGAGCAGCCTATATTGGTTCACTGCTGGACGCAGGTCTCACCCTGATAAGCGCTTGTTGGCTTTTATCTCGCAATGCCCATAATCCTTACGCTGGGCATGCGGGTTGGGGACCGCAGTTTGGTGGTACAGTTCTGCAGGAGGCACTGCTGCCTGCTCTTACGACATCCGCAGGAAGAGTTCGGGTTGTGCAAATTCTAAGCCGGCACCACACGGCGTCTACCCTCTACAATGTATATGAGTGTAAATGGCGACACTTCCATTAGTTCAATCGACGCGTTAGCTTTACACTTTACAGTAATTTACCAATGAAGTATTATTCATTTACCCCCCTATACTCAAACGCAACTCAGACTTAAGCACTTCTCCAGTAAGTAAAAATCTAAAAATCGCGACTAAAGACGTGTAAATGTAAGTATCGTTTGAGTAAGTACTCAAGCGTAACACGCCTATGTCGCACATAGACCAAGAATTTCTGTACGTTTCCGACCAGCTGCAGCCCCTTATGCTGCTGTCTGAGACTCTTACCAAAGGTAAACTGGTAACGAAGTTGTGTATATTCGCTTGCTTAGCCGCTTCTACAATAGCGTCCATGCCGGGCGAGGTCGCGTTGTCCCCGTAAGCGATGTTCTCTGCTATCGTCCTGTCGAAGAGGATGGGCTCTTGCTGCACGAAACCTATCGACTGTCGCGCGTCGGCTAGTCGGAGTTTCACCAGCGGTATGCTGTCTTGAGCCTGGTAAATGGAACAGGTAAATAAATAAATAAAATAAATACAACCACCATAGAGATGTGACTTCCACGTACCCATCTATGAAAGTATTTATTCATATTACATAACATAACTAAGTTTTATTTTATAATTCACAATTAAGATAATCTTATCGTGTATGTATTTCATTTCAAGTGTCCTTCTTGCAACAGGTAAGTAAACCTCACATTAATAACTCCTTGCACAAGTTAATAAACTATTTATCGAAAGAAAGTTTTGAGTGATATTTTTAAATTCGATATTTTGTTTTTATCTTTCATTTTATCGTCGAAATAAAGTAGATTATTTACGGAAAATTACCTCAGAATCTAGAGTTTATTAAAATTAATGGCGGAACGAATCTGCTTCGAGGCAAATATCGATACTAATTATTATTGTTCAGTGGTACTTTATTATCGTAGAGGTACCTAGGCTTCCTTTCCTTTTTCTCCTATTTACAGTTTTGACGTAGTATGTGTGAAATAATTACAATTTTAATCAGATGAAACAAAATGTAGTCAATATTTGAAAAGAGGCATTATTCGAAATAATGCACGAAATAAAACATTTTGTATTGTTCAATCAAATTGTTTTTATTCAAAAAAAACGTAAACAACGTTAATGTCACGATTCAGTGGAACGTAGGTAATATAATAATACCTGTAAAAATACGTTCGTATTTCACAAATATTTTATTCTATTTGAAGCATATAGGTACCTAGCTATAAAAAAGAGTGTATTAACACTAATCTAACAACTATCATTGAGATCAAAATTAGGCTATCATCAGTCTCAACTTTACAATTAAGTCCTACAAATGCGGGTCAATATTAAAATCTAGAAAGGTAATTCTCTTGTACTTGAGTTGTTCTTTGACTCATCTAAGCAAGGAATAAACTACTGAGTTCTGTATCCGAGTAAATAAGCGGTAGTATTGAATACCTAATTATTACAATCTTATAAATTACAATGCAATTTTAAACTAAAGACCGAAAAAGAAAAATGAGTAGGCGAGGTAGGTAGGTACCTACTTGACTAATTTTTCTTTTTCGGTCTTTAATTTAGATCATTGTAGTTTATTAGATTGTATTTAGATCATTGTAGTTTATTAGATTGTAACGATTAGGTAATCAACATACTGGCTAATAAAATAAATTTGAAAGTTTGACGACATACAAATATTAGGTCCTTACATATGAAATTGGCGTTTTGTATGGGAGGAACAAAAAGTCGAATATTTTTTAATATAATATATTTAATTAATCAAAGTATGAACCATTATTTTCTATGCACTTTTGCCATCTTATAGGTAGTTCATTGATCCCTTTACTAAAAAAACCAGTCGGACGGGAATCAATAAAATCTTTGAAGGCGATTTGGACTGCCCCATCGGAGTTGAATTTTTTCCCTTGCAAGAAGTTATCCAAATTTCGAAAAAAATGGTAATCTGTTGGAGCAAGGTCCGGGGAGTACGGAGGATGTCTTAGACTTTCCAATTGAAGCTCTTCTAATTTAGTAGCCGTCTGTTGCGCAGTGTGTGGTCTAGCGTTGTCGTGAAGCAGCAGTGGCGTGGAGCGATTGACCAGCCTAGGTTGTTTAGCCGCTAGCTTTTCCATCATGGTTTGCAATTGCTGACAATAGACATCAGCCGTAATAGTCTGGCCAGATTTGAGAAAACTGTAATGAACAATACCGGCACTAGTCCACCAAACGCTTACAAGTAACTTTTTTGGGGTTAATTTTCGCTTGGGGCAGGATTTGGCTGGCTGGCCAGGATCCAACCATTGCGCTGAGCGCTTCCGATTATCGTAAAGAACCCATTTTTCATCACAGGTAATGATTCGGTTTAAAATACCTTCATTATTGTGCCGGTTTAGTAATGTAACGCAGTAGTCGACGCGCGTTTGCCGGTTTGCTTCAGTCAATTCGTGAGGTACCCACCAAGCTTTTCAAGCTTTTTAATCTTCCCAATTTGCTTCAAGTGAATTAAAACAGTTTTATCACTAACATCGCAGCCTGCAGCTAACTCGGACGTGGTTTGCGATGGATCCGCTTCCACAATAGCCTTCAACTCTTCATTATCAACTTGAGTCTCAGGCCGTCCACGGGGCTTGTTCTGCAGGTCAAAATTTCCAGAACGAAAACGTTGGAACCAAAAACGAACTGTGTTTTCTTTTGCAACACGACCGCCATACACATCATTCACCCTTCGAGTTGTTTCCGCAGCACTGGTGCCACGGCGGAACTCGTACTCGTAAATAATGCGATATTTTAAGTTTTCCATTTTGTAAAATGAGTGACGCAAACAGAAAAAAACAGAAGAAAAAAAACAAATGAATGACGATCATCGAAGCAAAAATACATGAGTCTATAGCTGTACAAATTTGAATTTGGAATTCCTTACCAAAGAGGAGAAATTTGTGATTAAAGTGGCCAGTACGAAAAACGCCAATTTCATATGTAAGGACCTAATAAAATAAAAACTATAAACTTTCAAAAACATTATTGTTAAGTGCAGTGAGCAAAATGAAATGAGCTTGTAGGTATGTTACTGTGTTAAGGCAAAATACCTAGTTCTAAATTTTTTGTACATTACTAATCAATAAAATTGCTCAGAGCATCGTCTTGTTATTATTTTTAACAAAAATATATAAAACTTTATATTTACATTAATTTTCATCTTCGTCATCTTCATCGTCTTCATCTGTATCGATAAGGAACTCTTGTAAAGATTCATAACGTAAGTTCAAATATTCATGTTGATATAGTTTTGGTATGGTTGCTTTTTCACATAAACGTTTCAAATTGTTGTATTTTGCAGTTGGAATGGGCAGTCGACGGTTATATAACTTTCGCAATATCATTTCTTCTCCTCCTAGTATGGAACTTGGTTCGCTATTTGTATCGTCGTCATTATCGCTTCACCATCGTTGATAAAATATTCGTAAGTAACACTTCTCCTGCTTTCATGAGATGTTCTTTTGCGTGATACTGGAACTAAGCGAGTACAATTGACAAGCCAGTCTTTTTTTCTCTGTAAATCTAAGCTCCAGTAGAAATTGAAAATGGAATTCCTTTTTGTTCAGAAATATCATAACAGCCTCTTTTACATTTGCTCGGCTCACAAGGATTTCGTCCCATAGTTTTTTCAGGTACTGAGGCTCCTTCGCTGTTTTCGTAGCTTTTTCCTTCATCCTTAAGTTGTTTCCGTTGCTTTCTTTTATGAATTGTTTTTTCTTCTTACGATTGTTTATACTATCCACATTGTTTTCACTGGTTGCTTTTTTACTTCGTTTTTTCTTTTTTTTCTGAGGACTATCGCTTGCTTCAGATTCATTACAGGACATTCATCAAAACTTCCTGCACTAAAATCCGTTAATTCATCTTCTGACAAAAACTCTACAAGGACTTTTTAAAAGATAATCTTTTACGTTTTGTATTTTTCTTCATTTCTGGAGTTCCCTGTTCGTCAGAACGCAGGGGACACGAAGCTGAGGGCTGAGGATCTTCGGAAGCAGCAGGTGAGTAGGTCGTCGTCAAGCACGGGGTTTCATCAGGATGCAGGGAGCACGAAGCTGAGGCCTGAGGATCTTCGGAAGCAGCAGGTGAGTAGGTCGTCGTCAAGCAAGGGGTTTCATCAGGATGCAGGGAGCACGAAGCTGAGGCCTGAGGATCTTCGGAAGCAGCAGGTGAGTAGGTCGTCGTCAAGCACGGCGTTTCATCAGGATGCAGGGAGCACGAAGCTGAGGCCTGAGGATCATCGGAAGCAGCAGGTGAGTAGGTCGTCGTCAAGCAAGGGGTTTCATCAGGATGCAGGGAGCACGAAGCTGAGGCCTGAGGATCTTCGGAAGCAGCAGGTGAGTAGGTCGTCGTTAAGCACGGGGTTTCATCAGGATGAAGGGAGCACGAAGCTGAGGCCTGAGGATCTTCGGAAGCAGCAGTTGAGTAGTTCCCGTGTTTTATTACTTCGATAGAAATGATATTAACTTGACTTTGCTTTTTTGCATCAGTACTTTATAATGGACTGTTCGAAACTCCAACATTGTCTCCAAAGAAAGACAATGTTGATCGGGATACAGATACCTGATCCTACCGGATCTGTACCCCGATCAAAGATCGGGGTACAGATATTGTAGAAGTATTGAAATCACTTTCGCTGCTGCTATGTATTATGATATTTTCTTTTCTTACTTTTTTCTTTTTGGTGGGCTTTCTGAATCACTGTCTTGTTTTGTTTTGTTTTGTTTTGTTTTCTTCTATGATATCTGTGCTCTGATTTTCATCATTGCTATTTTTATCAATACTTTGGTATCTGCTTATATCACCTTGTCGTTCGTGGTTCAATCTGTAAGTAAAAATTATACCTAATCTTAATAATTATAATAGAGTGTGCTTTTGTCATTCATGGTATCCACTGCAGATACTTCCTCTAACAGGAGTGAGAGAGTGGTGGGAAAGAGAGTCGGAGTATCCCGGTTACGATCACAGTAGATGCCAACTAAATTATTTCAATTTATTCATCTGAATATTAGGAAAATGAAGTATTACTTGAAAACACTTTTCATTCGAAGGCAAAAAGTGAGTAAGAAGTAAAAGCCTTGAAAAATAGTAAACTGGGTCGTATAAGCCACTTATACCGTCAAAGCCAAAGAAAATATTGAAAGCAAAATGGGTGTATAAACCATGTATTTCGGCTGGTGTTCGTTACGACCACGACTATCTGGGTAGGTATACATTATTCAATAAAATTACCTATTCAAATTATTATACTCACACATATTTTTAGTAGACAGGTGCTATAATATTGATAAAACTTTCAGTAACTAAAATAATTATCTGTAAAGCCAAAAACTTGTTTAACCCAGCAACAGGGGCTATAATTGGAACTACCTAAATGTCGCCGTTATTGAAATAACTGTCATCTTATTTTAACACTAAATTCAATAATTTTACCGGCTATATAAGTTAGTAACAAGGTATTACAAATCGGTACTTAATAATAATACTTATTATTAAAAACAGGAAAGCACTAAGGGTGCTAAAGTAAGTAAAATATGTAGGTATAACATAACGCAGCTTACCTTTCTGGCGTTCGGTTTCGTAGTTTTAATAGTGATTGAAGTACTCTTCTTCTTTTGAGTAATGAATCCAGGTTATTTTCCATCAGGACAATCAATAAGTTACACTATCACCTTTTTATTTATCAAACAAGTATTACAAACTCACAAAACGACGTCAATTGTATGGCTATCTGTTTACAATTGAACCACGCCGGCCGGCCGGCCGGGCCTCACGAAGTTCATAAGAACTAGAAAGGGAGACCCGTCGCCACCGCACCGTATTGAAAAATTAACCTTATTTTTATGTGATCACAACGCCTAAATTAACTATGACAATTCGCCGTCAGTGTAGGTATTTCTGCTATGATCGGCAATTCTCGGCGTGGGGTTTGGTTTCAAACGTATTTTTTCAAAGGGAGTAAGTTCTTTCAATAAATTTGTATAAAAATGTATTATGATGTAAAAGCCAATTTGCCCTTCACGAAAGTGTTCTGGATGGGTGTAAATACTTTACCGTAAGTTGTTCTTCTTGAGCTTAGGGTGTAAAAACCAAATTGTACTAAACGTATGGAGGTAAAAGACTGTAAAACGAAATCATACTGAACTTTGGTTTTTACAACCAAGCGCAATTTATTGCTTTGTTTTTACACCATACTTGACACAAATCTACGATCTTTTACAACCTGAACTAGTAAAAAATTATAGCATTACTCCAAATGGTCATAGCAATAATATTTTATTTGGTTCTTACATCATAAGTTCCAACAAATACTCTGCTTAGACGTTGAAGTCGTCTGGGCTGTAAAAACCATTTTTATGCGAATTGGAATGCGTCACATAGACTAATCAATAGAGCGGAAAATTCTGAATAAGACTGCATTCATAACTCATTTTGGGCAAAATGGTTTATGTATACGACCTTTCTACCCTAAGGTGTTGATTATGTACCTAGTAATTGCTACTTAATTTTTTTTTTTACATTTTAGGATAAAACAGTAATTGGAAGAAAATCCTGCGAAGGTGAGGAAAATAAAAATCAGATGCTAAAGCAAGTATGTGATTTGCGGGAAAGAGTGATATATCTTCAGATGAACCCATCCAAATATAAATCCAAATATATGACAAAAAAAGCATTGAATTTACATACAAGGGACTCACAGCAAAGGAGTGTTTGCCGCCGTATGAAAATGATAAGCATTATTTACACAACGCAAAAAATAAATCGACACACGTAACCAAGACTGTGTTCAAAAATGTTGGTCAAGTTGAAGTACCGATTCAGCACGAAGATTTTCGTTTAATCGATTACTACCACGAGGAAGCTGGGGAATAAACACGTATTTTAGTTTTCTGTTCTAAAAAGTCTCGTCAAATGATCCCATATACATTATATGATAATATTTCGTGGACTTTTATAATTGCCCTGCACCTTTCGCTCAACTTTTTAAAATCCATGGCAATATAAGCAGTACCTACCGCGGAATGAATGATGTAATGCCGCTAATTTTTGCTTTGGTGTCGAACCGTAAAGAAAAGAGCTATAATTATAATTTTGTTTAATTTGATTTTGTCATAAATACCGGAGTAAAACCATTAAAAATACACCGTGATTATGAAAAAGCGGCAATGAATACAAATTTGAAAGTTTTTCCAAACTGCACTGTAAAAGGATGATATTACCATAGGTACGCAATATTTGGAAACATGCTCTCAAAAGTTCAATATAACTAAAACAAGACCAGAAAGAAGAATTGTGGCAATTACTGCCGTCTTACCGCTTCTGCCTGCCGACAAAATATTACTAGTTCTAGATAACCTATATAAAGTCAGAGTGCGAGAACTTGAAGCGGATGGACAAAATTATAAATAAATTGGACACCCCTATGTTTAGGTTATCGTCTAGTTGTAAGAGTATTTATTACATGTTAAAATTTTTAACAATATCCCCGATGACATAACTTCTTTGCCTCTCCAGAAACTTAAAACTAAACTTTTTTCTTGGCTTCTGGAGAATTGTTTTTATGACATGCATGAATTTTTTTAATGGATAATGATATACTAAAATGATGACATGTATATTATTTTTAATTGAATTAAGTTTAGGTATAATAATTATATTATAATTAATATAGAGGTAATTATTATGGATTTTTTATGTATGTGACATTACATTATTAGGTACATTAGATTATTATTTAGTTTGATTTTAATTTTATTGTAAATAGGATTTCTTTATTTTTAAGTCGTTTGTTAATATAATTCGTTACTGCATGCTTTAAGTCAACTCAAACACAATGTAATATTTTTGTACGCTCGCAAGAGTAGATTGTGCTGAACTAAAACTAATTTTAAGATCAAATCTCCTATAATCCTCTATATTACCACAATCACAAATATATAAATGTTTCAAATACATTTTTAATGGTTTCAAATACATTAGCTACATTGAAAATGTTTGCCTTAGAATTAATTCTCCTGACACATTCAGCGTTTACGGTGAAAGACATCGGACAACAAATATATTAGAGTCTTTTCATTCAAAATTAAATAAATTACTAAATAAGAATACAGTTACGTTAGTGCGATTGTTAAATATCCTTCAGAATATTCAAAATAGTTTTTTTAGCTTACTCCTAAAAAACGTCTAGCGTAACAAATTATTAATGATGATTTTATTAGAGAAGTTCAAATGCAGTTGCTTCACTATGAAATCACCATAGGGCATGCATTAGACAAATTAAGAACATTATATTTGTTATATTTGAAGTGTTTTTGAACGTTATTTGTTGTTCGTTGTTTTTGAAGTTCAACTTGCTCTGAGAAGTTCAATTACAATTATTTTTAAGTTTCAACGTGTAGTTTTTTGTTTAAGTTGAATAATAAATTTGAATACAAATTTAAAATTTTTCAATTCCCAAGACTACTATAGTGGTATGGTTTTTCCCACCCTACCCCCAGGGGTATGGTGGGTCCGGAGTGGTTTCTACCTATCTAGTCTACAATTTTCCACCAAACTAATGAACGGATTAAGATCGATTACAAAATTTAGAAGCAGGGTTGACACATACGTGTGCCCATGCTGCATGACTTAAGTAGTTAGGTAAACGATCTTGCAAGTCACACAGCCTGTGGTTCCTTGAAGCTTTTGGTTTTGGTAAAAAGTTCCTCACCACTATCCCTGCATCAGGATCATAATATCTCTCCAGCAGCTGTATAACAGTACTCTTGCCGCAACCACTAGCGCCGACCAGAGCTATAGTCTTCCCGCGTTCCACTTCCAAGTCCAAACTCTTCAGGACTTGAATGTTGGGGCGTGTGGGGTAATTGAATTCTACTGCTTGGAGACTCGCTTGGCCGGTACCCATCTGGAAACGATTAGAAACTTTAGAGCATAGAGGAAGCATTCATTGGAAGAGCTGACGACGGTAGCTTACAAAAGCTCTTCACCGGATAGTGATTCATGAAGTTTGCTGGTAAGATTAGTACGTACGTTAATTAAGATTTAGCAGTATGAGTGCTTTTAACGATCACCAATTTGCCTGCCAAGCGTGGTAAGATAAGATAAAGATAAGATAATAATCATTTATTACAGCAAAAACTAATACAAATACACTACACCACAGATTTTATAATGACTAAACTAATACATGATATTAAATTAAAAACCTAACTTAGTATGGTTAGGAGGTAATTTCTAAGTACCTACCTATTAGATATTTAGTGTAAGTGCCTACATTCTCATTACGGATGTAAGCGGGTTAACTACGAACCTTATTTGTGTTGGAAGAACACCAACCTACATTCTACATTCTTCCTACATTATGTTGTTGCCGAGACGTATCTATAGTGTTTTGTACAATACAATACACTTTATTGCACACCACAAAAAAAAAAAGACAGGAAAAGAGAGAAAACAGAGTTGCACAATGGGCAATGGGATTTATGTAATTTCTGATGGTTCCCTCACTAGGCTAGGCTGATGATTATGGCAAAACTCTTTGTTTGGATGAGGCACGTTCAGCAGTGGACCTACTTGAACTGAGGAAGTAAGTAAGTATAGGAACTTAGTTACTTATTATAATAAATAGTAGGTTTATGTTTTGGCGAGTTATTTTACTATAGATAGATATAACTCTTTATTGTACCACACAAACACAAAATATAAATTAGAAGAAAATGCTGAGAAACAAGGAAGTACAAAGGGCGGCCTTATCGCTTTGAGCGATCTCTTCCAGGTTATCTTGGGATGGAGTGGACATAAGAGAACAATATAGACGGTGGCGTTTGAAAAACTTAAGGAAATGAAAAAAATTACATATACCTACACTACGTACTATATCTAACATGCCTTAAACTACCTACCTATAATAAACTTACATATGTATGTAGGTGCACATACTACTTAGTGTAACGTACAAAGTTCTCCTTGGCGGGATGAGCTGGATCCGTGATGTTAGACTTTTTATTCAGCAGCAGAATAACTTTACCGGCTGCTGAATAAAAAGTCTAACACAAACCAAAAGCGAGCGGTAGGTAGATAAACGAAAGTAGTGTAACGTACAAAGTTCTCCTTGGCGGGATGAGCTAGATCCGTGATGTTAGACTTTTTATTCAGCAGCAGAATAACTTTACCGGCTACTGAATAAAAAGTCTAACACAAACCAAAAGCGAATGGTAGGTAGATAAACGAAAGTAGTGTAACGTACAAAGTTCGCCTTGGCGGGATGAGCTGGATCCGTGATGTTAGACTTTTTATTCAGCAGCAGAATAACTTTACCGGCTGCTGAATAAAAAGTCTAACACAAACCAAAAGCGAATGGTAGGTAGATAAACGAAAGTAGTGTAACGTACAAAGTTCGCCTTGGCGGGATGAGCTGGATCCGTGATGTTAGACTTTTTATTCAGCAGCAGAATAACTTTACCGGCTGCTGAATAAAAAGTCTAACACAAACCAAAAGCGAACGGTAGGTAGATAAACGAAAGTAGTGTAACGTACAAAGTTCGCCTTGGCGGGATGAGCTGGATCCGTGATGTTAGACTTTTTATTCAGCAGCAGAATAACTTTACCGGCTGCTGAATAAAAAGTCTAACACAAACCAAAAGCGAACGGTAGGTAGATAAACGAAAGTAGTGTAACGTACAAAGTTCGCCTTGGCGGGATGAGCTGGATCCGTGATGTTAGACTTTTTATTCAGCAGCAGAATAACTCTACCGGCTGCTGAATAAAAAGTCTAACACAAACCAAAAGCGAATGGTAGGTATATAAACGAAAGTAGTGTAACGTACAAAGTTCTCCTTGGCGGGATGAGCTGGATCCGTGATGTTAGACTTTTTATTCAGCAGCAGAATAACTCTACCGGCTGCTTTGATTCCTTTCTGGAAATTAGGGGCGAAGGACAACGCTTGAGCGGCCCCTGTCGCGCCCATCAACAGGACTTGTGCTGACCTGATTGAGAGGGAAGAGGTAAGCTAATATTATTTATTTGATGACCTCTGTGGCGCGGCGGGCTAAGATCCGCCTGCAACGCACGATTTTGCGAGTTCGATCTCCGCCTCGGGGTAAATGTTTGTACGATCTGCTTAAATTTGTTTCGAGTGCACTGAGTGTTTTTTAAGTATAGTAAAATATAGGTATCTATCTACATGTCAGTCAGTTATCTGGTACTCGTAGGTAGTACCTATCCACATCACTAGCTCTGCTTACTTTGAGGTTAGAAGATGCTGTGTGGATTGTCCAGCATTATTAATTTATTTATTTAATTGTTGGTTTATGACTGACCCTGTTCCACTGTTCCCTTGGAATTTTCCCAAAATACTTTGCCAGTGCTCCTAGAGTAGCACAGTAAATGAAGGAAACTGCCCTGAAAGTTAGTCACGTCTAGCACATTGTTTTTTGCATGGCTGTACATCGATGTGGCATGGCACGGAGAAGTGAGTTATCAACTCAATATAGGGAGGTACCTACGTTATGGTAAGATTTATTTAAATTCTCACGTTAGTAACAGATGGCAGAAACTCACTTGAAAACATCAGTCTATGTGACATTATCATCATTAATAATCAGCGTGCCTCCATAGTACATAAAAGTTGCAATAATAAAGTTGTTGATGCTTCTACCAGGGCGTGTAATGTATTCTCGGTATCGAAGTGATATACTAATGATGAGGGTAGGTAAATTATCTCATTAGTTAATGACACTCTTTGAGGGTATAAATACATAATTTCATTTAATTGTCACCATTAGTATTCAAGATATCATTGCGAAAAGACAATACTACGATGACTGATTCGACAATGATGAAAAAAATCGAGCATCGCGCTGTGATAAAATTCCTCACAAAACAAGGAAAAACCAAAAATTAGTTCACGAAGAAATGGTGGCTGTTTACCAAGATTCTGCGCCTTCATTATCTACAATTCAGAAGTGGTCAAGTGAATTCAAACGGGGTAGAGAGAGCATTGAAGACGATCCCCGTGCCGGTGGGCCGGTTACTGCCTCTACTGAAGAAAACGTCAAATTCGTACACAAAAAAAGGTCAAAGTATTACTGGTGCATCTTACGCAAACACCCTGCGTAATTTTAAGGAGGCAATAAAAGAAAAAAGACGTGGAAAATTGACTGCAGGTGTCTTGCTGCTTCACGACAACGCGCCGGTTCACAAGGCGCGTATTGCCAAGGCTGCTGTGCGGGAGTGCGGATTTGAAGAAATCAATCATCCACCCTACAGCCCGGACATAGCCCCTAGTGATTACTTTCTATTCCCTAATCTTAAAAAAGTCCTTCGTGGAAAGCATTTTTCCGACGATGAAGAGTTGAAGGCAGCAATAAATGATCATTTTTCAGGCCAGGAAGAAAAATATTTTTTAGAGGGAATTGAAAAGTTACTTTCCCGAACAAATAAGTGTATTGAGATTCTAGGAGACTACATTGTAAAATTAATTTTATTCAGAATTTTTTGCTTATTCTTTCATACCAATACCGGGAATACATTGAACTCCCCTCGTAGAAAGAGCGCTAGACCGGGCCGCGCCAGTGCGTGCCTCGTTTAGTCAGCGCCACCGCTGGGTCCAGTTGCTGGCTGTGGCGGTCGCGTCACCAATCGACCAGTCCATTCAGGCCGTGGATGTCCTAAGTGTCGACAGAGGATGGTCAACTTCGTTCTGTGTATCTCTTTACACCAACACTGCGATCTCCAATACGCCTGCCAAGTATGGTGATTGTGCCAAAACCCCCCTTGTTTGGAAGAGGCATGTTCAGCAGTATCTATGTTTGTTTATGAGGTAGGTAGGTGAGTTGATGACAACAACTCACTTGAAAACATTGGTTCGTTGATTTTTTAGTGTCACAACAACGGTGCTAGCAGGCAATTCCAAACTACGTGGTAGGTGTTAAGATTACGTGATTTTCTTTCAGAATTTCAGATGATGACAGAAACTCACTTGAAAACCTCAGCATAAGTGACATTATCGTCATAAACAATCAGCGTGCCTCCATAGTACATAGCAGTTGCGATAATAAAGTTGAAGATGCTTCTAGAAAGTGCGTAGACCAGGCCGCGCCAGTGCGTGCCTCGTTTGGCCAGTGCCACCGCTGGCTCCAGTTGGTTGGCGTAGTCGCGAGTGAATGATTCTTCTCGGCCTAGGGAGGCGACTGTTCGGACGTTTGCTACTGCTTCTACAGCGATCTGGGAATAAGTTTGGTAAATAGCAAGACTTGAAAATTATGGTAGAGCCAAGAAAAAAATTAAGCGTAGTAGAGATTTTAGAGTCTATCACTATATTTAGTGATAGACTCTAAAATCGATATTTCGCAAATGCAAAATATAGCCCTGCGATATTTCGCAGCGCTAGAGATCATCAGCTTGTTGACGAAATCTACCAAAAGATGACTAAGGTGATATCAGTTTGGTTGGGAATTAGCCGCGTAGTTTCGTGTGAGGCTGAAACGACCTATTCGAAAGCGGCAGCTTCAACCACATAATTTTTAAAGTAGTTCAAAATCAACCTTTAAGACTAAGTAACAGAGACAGGAGAAGAGGAGGCTTTGCCCAGCAGTGAGACAGTGTAGGGTAGGCTTTTAATAATAGAGTGTAAAAAAGTAAACTAATCTAAAGGAGGCCCTTCGGCCTCTGTGCTGGTTAGCCTCGGCCCCTCGCTTACCTCCCAAAGGACCGGGCCACAATATGGCCAGAGAAGATGGAAATGAGAAACTCATAATGAACTTTACCTTAGAGCTAGTTTCCATAAAATGAGCGTTTCCAAAGGACTCCGTCAAGGCGAGTTTGTTTTGTTTGTACATTACAATCATCAAAATGGGCACGTAAGTCAACGCGACGAGTCCCACTCGCCATTCGTAAATGAGCGATAAGACCAGAGAGAACCCGAATGTTCCCACCGCTTGCAGTACTGAACCGATTCTTTGACCTGTCGCCTGAAAACGAAAGGTTTATTAAACTCTGTTTATTTTACTCTAAATTTCGCCCGCGTCTTTGCATCCGCTTTTCCTGGATAAAAGTCGATAAAAAGTACCTACTTAACAGACGGAGTTACGTACTTTCGGATTGTAGGTATGAGTAGAGTAGCAAAATTAATTTATAACTTACTTAGTGATAAGATGAAATGTATTAGTTGACATAATTATTGTGTTATTTGGTTTGGAAATAAAGAAGACTAATTATTAATTATTATGGGTAGAGTACGTCCTTAGGTACGAAGTGCGGGTAATAGGGTTTTTAGATTGTTACTGTTTTTTAGGTCGTGAAGCCATAGTTTTATTCGTCCCGTCTATGTAGTTGGTATACAAAAAAAATCACTTATTTTCGTGAGGTTTGCACTACTAATCAATTTGATCTCAGAAAACATCCTACTAGGTACTTACAATACATAACGCTGACAATATTTTAACGAACACCACGCCAAAAAGATATTATAATTTTGTATTTTTGTTCTTACAAACATTTGAAATAACAATAACATTGAGAATGGCTGGAGTAATGATGTATAGTATGCCAAACTTACAATAACTTTTAAAAGAACACAGTAAAGACAGTTTTGATAACTAGAACAGCTGATTGATTGCCAGATTTTCTTTCAAAGAACACGTCCACTTAGTAACACAACCCTAAACGGGGTTGATGTCTTTAAAATCGAAGTAAGGTTGAAATTATGTAGTTGCAAACTATCTTACCCCCTGAACAGCGGCCGCTTCGCCAGAAAGCCTGGCGCAGAGCGCTCCTGTCGAATTGTCTTTGTCATCGAAGAACGCGATCTCTTGGTGTACTATTGTTTGGAACATCAGCTTCCTTAGTCTTTCCGTTAGATATTCACCCGCGACAGCGTAGAAGAATACCTGGGATTAAGGAAAATAATAAATATCCTAAAAATTACAATTCGAATGTCGCAGCCAAGGTTTTTGTAGGCTTTACTGTTTCCCACAACTGGGAAAAGACTAGGATTAGGTCATCATCTATTTGGCGTTTTATGCCCCTTCGTCACCCATTGCCTTCAGTCTACCTATCATCAATCCTATGCTTATAGGTCCTTAAACTAAACATGCACAAATCTAACACTTTCATGGCCAGATGCACATGTCGGTCAGGGCCACCAAGCACGTGGCGGCTGCGCGTCCCTGCGGGTCGCACCGCCGAGGCTGGCCAGTGAATACGCGTGCGTGCTTTGAATCCAAGAGCCCTTAACCAGATCCCTATAAGGCGCTACCCCGACCCAAACTAGCGCTGCCACCTATTTTATCTTATT